>JANPWX010000081.1:1328300-1479117 GCA_024734555.1 Trochalopteron elliotii | reverse complement strand
TTAATCAAGTTAATGCAAGTTTTCTGCCCTTTGATACTTTGAAGCACTCAGTTTAATAAGGGAACCAGATCAGCTGTCATGTTTTCTTAGAGGAGTGACTTTGTCATACATTCAAAAATGGAAAGAAAACTTTCAAGTCATGAAAGTTTTTTAATTTGGCCTGTAAGGCCCATCCCCTCATAATTTCTATTGCTTGGATTGGTTTCCTTTTTAAATAAAGTAGCGTTTTTAAGAACTGCTGTTTTCAAAGGAAAGATCATAAAAAAACCAACACAGACAGTTATCGTGTTTTTTGGAACTATTAAGTAAAAACAGGACTCTGTACTTGTATTTATAATATTTTATTCCAATTTATATATACTATAGTCTAAAGTAAGACACCTTCAGTGCTTTATGCTTTCTGCCCACCCCTTGCAGGCACTTCTACCTGTATGTCTTTCTTAGTGGAGCTTATAAATCCTTGTTTTCTCAGTTTTATATGGATATCAAAACTACTGTGACAGATCACAAAGATGCTTTTGAACCACATAGACAAAACACCTAGAGCAGAACAGCACAGACATTAGCTTTTGAAAATAGGAGATGTAATCTGCCAACTACCATTTATAATATATTGGAATAAGACATAACAGAACACATCCAAAAGCATTTTGAAATGTCCTAGACTTTTCAAAAGTCAGCCTAGGTCTTTCAAGCATCTTTCTTCATTCTTTTGAGCCTCTCTTAGTAAGAGAAATAGCTGCATAGGACTATTTCCTATTAAGTGTAGAGCTTTTTATTTGTGCACGAGAGTAGGGAAAAAAGAAAAGCTTTTCCTGTTGTGATCACATAATCTCCACTAAATGTCATATTATCTACATTTTGCAAGTGTCTTTTCTTCCTAAATCTCTGTTCCTGCCCTCCAAATCATCCTAATAAACTGTCGCAGCTCAAATGTAAGCAAAAAGTGTACATAGTGCTAGCTGTATGAAACTGACAAGCAGGTCACCTAGACTTAATTTTTCGTTTTTCCTGGTGGTGTCAGAGTAGCTCCTCAGAAAACTGAATTTACTCCTTAAAGTCTAGATATTAAATTAAAAAAAATAAAAATGCATATCCAACTCACACAAAGGAGTGAGCCTATTTCTATTTAAATTAGCTTATCACAATGCATTTTTTGCCCTTTGCCTAGTTTATTCATGAGTGACTTTTTGAATTCTCAACACTAGCTCAAAAATTCAGAAAAAAAACTAGCGGAATAGTTTTGGAAGAGCAAAACACCTGAAAATTCAAAACAGGATGTCAGCAATGCTCTGCCACTGCATGGAGGGGTGGCTGCTGGGCTGGGGACTGTGGCCAGGTGGGAAGGTGCTCACTTCGTCCCCGCAGGAGCAGTGGTCCCTGCTGCCTCTGTGTCCAGGGATTATTTTTGTGCTGTCTTTCTTCCCAAGGCTTGACTTGTCCCTGCCGCTGCCTGAGTTTTGCTCAGGGAGGGATGAGTGGTTTGCTGGAGGGCAGGAACAACCAGAGCAGTGTTTGTGGGGTAGTAGTGTGGCCCCTCAAAGGCACCTCCTGCTGCTGCTGCACATCTCTGATGTGGCATCAAGACCCAAAATGTGTCACTGGTTTGTGTGCTTGTGGGGCAGGCTGGGCAAAGAGGTTTTGAGAGAGAATGGCTTGGGCCTCTGAAATCAGAATCAGAATCAGAATCAGAATCAGAATCAGAATCAGAATCAGAATCAGAATCATTAGTTTGGAAGTGACCTCCAGGATCATCAAGTCCAACCTAACCCTAACCTCAACTAAATCATGGCACCAAGTGCCACATCCAGTCTTTTCTTAAACACATCCAGAGATGGTGAATCCACCACTTCCCCAGGCAAACCATTCCAATACTTTATTACCCTTTCTGCAAAAAAATTTTTCCTGATATCCAGCCTATATTTCCCTTGGTGCAAGCTTGAGACCATGTCCTCTTGTTCTGTCACTTGCTGCCTGACACAACTGAAGGGCAATTACCAACCCCAAAATACAAAGGTAAGAACCTTTCAGTGAAAATGCAAATAGTCAGAAGGGGGTAGCATGTTAGGGCAGGTCCAGCATGGGATGCCATAAGGCAGCTGGTGCTTGGGCTCCAGTGCCAGGCTCAAAGCTGGGGAGGAACCAGATGTTCATGGCAATTTGCACTTCTCTTTTGGATGTGCATTTAAGGGACAAGGTTTCCTGGCAGAGCTCTACAACAAGAAAATAAAAATCACCTCTCTCCTCGGTTCTTTACCCACCTGGGCACTAAAGACTATTGATAGCAACATAAAAACTGACCTGTTAGAAGATATGTGTAAGTACTGAACAGCAATAGGAGCTTAAAATAAATTTACCATCTCTACACTGAAGCATCGTAACCCACCTACTTTCTAATAAAACATTTATTCTGTTTACTGCAGCTCTCAAACCAAAATCTTTGTTTTCAAAGAGGACTCATTTTTCTTTATGTTTAAGTCTCATTGAATTGAGAATAGTGAAGTATAAAAGGAAAGCTTCCAGTTGTCTTGTAGTCACAATCATCACTTTCAAATGAAGCACAGACTGAAAAAGGGAAACTCGGTGTTACATGTGAAGCACAATTCATTCTAACTGCCAAAATTAATCAAAACAGCAATGTTTTAATAAAAAACCCTATACTTATTTTGCCCACTTCAACTAGCTTAAAGAAATGCATGCTGTGATTCCATCCTAAGAAATCTAAAATACCATAAAAAATAATAACAGTAATCGTGCTGTAGACATATCAAGGTAAAAGCAATATATTTTATTAGACCAACTGGTATATTAAGCCCCTGAGATTTAAAGACAGCCATGACACCCAAAAGCTTGAGCTTTTTTTCTTTTCCCCAGCTGTACATCTTGTTTAAAAAAACAAATAATATTTCTACTACAGATTTGTACTTGTCTGTTTTGAAAAGCTTACATGAATTTCAGCGCTTGTTTTATAACAAGAAAATATTATGTAGAGCCAGCTTGCCATTTCCAAAGGTTATAACCATAACAACTGTGCAACCTTAAAGTAGGATTCATGTGATTTAGATGCCTATATTATAAATCTACATTTGAGTTTGGCAACTAAAGCCCTTGGATAGTCAAGAGATGGAAGAGGAATTCTGCAAAACTCAGCTCATCTGATGCTCAACGCCTTGGCATACAGAGGATATCAGTCATGCCACGGAATTTCCAGGAGGAGCAGCCAGCTCATATGCCAGTGAGCTTTAATATCAAACTTAGGTGAGAGGAATCTTACCTCTAGGAAAAAAAAAAGCCATGTACTCACCATAAATAAACTTTCCACAACTGGAGTAAAAATACACTGTGGGACTAGTGGCTCCACAAGGGGCTTGTTAAGGGCTGGGAACGTTGGTTGTCATATTGAGTGTCTGGAGAAATATAATCCTCTTGTTGAACATGGGAAGAATGCAGTGAGGTGAAACAGAATTATTTAGAAGAGGAGAAAACTCACAGGCATCTTTCTACTCTAGTTCTTCCTTCTTCACTTTGTGTAAAGAATGTGGAGGAAATTCACTGATTTATATCACTCCTCAGTCATGTTTCTACGAGGTTATATCTAATATTTTTAAATTAATACAGTTCTGGGTGTGAACATAATACTCCAAAGTGAAAAATGCATTAAAGAAATGGAAAAATGTCATTGCTGGTTCCACTTTCTTTTTCATATTCAAACAATTATTGTGTGTTATCACGTTCACACAGGAAAAAAACAAAAAACAAGGTGGTGAAATTGTTTTCCTGTATTAAGCTCTCACATAGATAAGTAAAACATTAGAAGTTAAATTATAATACAATTTTGATTTAGTAATTTCTATTCCCTTTAACATATCTTTAATTTTTAAGCTTTTCAGATAAAGTACCCTAGAGTACAGAGTTATTTCTCTTCACTGCTGAATTTTAGCTCTATTTTTTCCAGTAAGTCAGTAGGCATTTCACCCAAATTTATTCCAGTAAGGACTGAAACAAACTGTTTACCAAAGTGAGTAAACTGGGGGAAACTATAGTTTCAGGCATTCAGAATTAAAATCTGTACTTTATAATCATGTAGAAATAGATGGGCAGCTTTTCCCTTTTTATTATGGTAAAAAGAGAAAAAAAATGCATCTCTTGGTCATCTTGTTTTGGAGGGTTACTATGCATCTACCATGCATTTTGCCTGTTACTAAAGCATGAAGAAAGAATATTTAAATTACACTTAGAAATTTGTTTCATTCATTAATTGAAAGAAATTGCATGACAGAATAACCAATAAAACATCAGGGTGATTTGCAGATCTGTTTTTTTTTTTAACTGATTTCAATTTTTAACATCAGTTCTGATCTTTCATAACCAGAAAGTCAAAAGATGAAATGTTGACTCTTTAAGTCAATGGGCAAATAGACACCAATCCCAGAGAAACTAAGATTTCAGTCTTAATTCATCCTTGTAATAGAATTCCACGTAAAACTTGTTTCTTAAATTCGATATGCACTGTTTTTCTATTGTTTACATACTATGATATTTTGGGTAATTAATTAATACAATGAAACAACAGCATGAAAAAAACCCCTTTTTTTTCCTTGAGGGGTGGTGAAGGGGAGATGACAACACTTCTGAGGATGTCAATACTCTTTAAAAGCTACACTTTTAATATAGAGAAATATATGTTAGCTACCTTCTAAATGGTTTTGAGGCTACTGTTCTGTTAACACAGGTCCCCATGTGATATTTCTGCAGCTACAATGAGGTGTCTTTCCTTTTCTTCTGTAGACAAAAAATTTCTGCTTCTAAAAACAATTGCAATGACTTCAGCTACATGCATTGTCCAGAATTTCTCTCTGAACATATGTATTACCAATATAATTTTGCTTAGTAGCTCTGAGTTTAGAACTTGCCTAAGCCATTTGAAAGACACTGAAAGCATAGAAAAATGCTCTCCATTTTAAAGCTAAATATTCAGTTAGTCCAATTGTGTACAGACTTTTTAAGAACGTGTACAGATTGTTTTTTGGATGGGGGCAAAACAAGGTCCATATGTTATTGTACTGGTACATTTTACACTCTGGTTTATTAAAGTACCAACCTGGAAGACTTCACTGTACATATAAATTATCTAAAGCAGTATAAAAAAAAGCTGTGGAGATGCCAAATGCTCAGTTAGGACAGTATTGGTGGATTTAACGTACTCTAGGGGAATGTAAATTAAAATAAAGTCTTCTGATTCCATAGCCATAACATGAAACATTAATATTCAATGTAATTTATCTACTTTTTAAAAGGTTGTTTAACAAGCATCTTGGGTGCCTTAACAACAGATTTATTTAATTTTGTGAGATAATATTAAACTACAAGTTTACATGTCTTTTATGTCTTTAGTAGTCACTAACACATTTCTGTGATAAACTTTTGTCTGCAAATTATTTCTCCCTGTAGAATGTAGTTCATCTTAAAAACCTCACTACACTAAACTGAAACATTATATACATAATGAAACCATGATCCTGGTAACAGCATCCACTCACATTGTTTTTATTTCAGTATTCTCATATGACTCATGAAAAAAGGGGAAATTGACTCACACAAACAAACTTCCATTTTGGAAAAGTAATTTTCCCATTTTTTTCCCCTCACCTGATGTAAAAAACCAAACTTGTTTGGAGTTATTATTTTACTTTAGTCTTTAACCTTACACACAAAGCCAAAACTGAAAAAACCCCTGACATCTTCACGAAAAAAAACCCAGTACAAGTTCAAAAAGACATTAGGTTTATAGTAACACTTAGAAATAAGCAAACTTGTTGTAAATTTAACAACAGTATGCACAGTAATGCACTGCACTTCTTGCATAATATCTAATTTATTAATTTAAGTGGAATTCTTCATTTTGACTATGGACTAAGATTTCTTCTATTTCTTATCAATTATTGACACAACGCCTAACTTTTACTGTCACTGGATTGTCCACAGGGAGTACAGGACTCCAGCAGAGGCCATGACTGCATCGTCAAATACTAGTGGCCACATCCTGGAGGACTTTTGGTAAATAACAGGAAAAGAGCAGTATCCTGTGCATGAAACAGGACCTTGTCCAGAATAATGAGCATATAAACACATCACCCAAAGGGAACAAGTTATTTGTCAGGTCTTGTTTTGGAGAGAGAAAATTTTCCTCCTAAAGCTCATGGAGTCTGCTTTATTAAATAAGTTTTGACCACCTTTCTTTGCCTACTTCTTTGAATTACTGTTTAGAGGATCTTCTCTCTACCCTAAGTACGATAGGAATAATCTCTAATAATTAAAACTGTGTTTTTGTGAGCACCTCAACTCAGCATACAACAAAGGAAGAAATGTCAAAAGGTCACCAGCAGCAAGGCTGAAAATGAATCTGGAATTTTTTCTCCCTTAAACATTTGCATCTCTTTTTGGCTAAATTGCTGAAGCTGGTTTTCTAATTCACCATTTCGATTTACAACACAGAGTACATGACATCATCTGCACTTCCTTTGAAGAAAAATACATAAACCTTTTCTCATTGCTGTCTTCATACAAAGCTGGTTTTAAACAACCCTCTAAATGCATTTACAATAAACATTTTAAATTAACATTTATAGGGAATATTCTATCAAACATTGACATAATGTTTTGATTATTATTACTCAAATACACACAGGAAATTAATTTAGACCCTTGTTTTCAGGCATATTAAAATGATTGCACTATAAAAGAAAATCACTCATTTCTAATTTACAAAAAAAAAAAAATTCATCCCACTCTTCAGCCATGAATTTGTTAAACCTACAGGATTTTATGCATTTTAAAATGGTAGGCTAGCATTTTGAACATGCTGCTTTCATAATGAGTCTATTGTTTGCTTTATATTTTATTAGTCTTTGCACAGAGTAATGGTAAATAGACCTTCTATCTGAATATGTTCTGGAATTGAATTAAATTAATGATGAACAAAAGGAATGAACGTCAGCTCTGATAATTATGAGGATCAACTGAATCAAGGAGTCACTTGGGTACATTCACTATGGTTCATATCTGTCATTAACTTCAGAAACCAAGCAGAGTCTGTGCTAAAGCTCTAAATGCTTAGAAAACAACTCTCTTTATTCTTTAATACCTGTCTCATCTAGAACCTGCTGAAAATAAAGAGGAACATACTTATGGCAGCACCTCTCTGCATTCTGATGTACTGACTGAGAAAGAACAGCACACATGGAAGAAACTGAACCCAAACTTTTTGGGGAGAAAAATGGTGAACATTTTGTCTTATACAGTTAAAATACAGTCCACTTAAAGCAAGTTAAAAGCTTCAAAGTATCTCTGTGTGTGTGTTCATGTGTGTGTCCCTTTTCAGGGGTTTTTTGTTTTGTTTCTTTTTATTCACAATACATGGTGGCTAGCTGCATACAAAAGATCCACATTTTTGAGCTGTGAGGCTAGGTATATAATTTAATAATAATTATTTCTTCATACTATTTATTTTTACAGTGATTTTTTTCAGCTGTAAAACCACATGCATACATGTAATCATTTAAGATTTCCCATTATGCTAATGAAGAATAAATCTGCCAGAAAGCAAAAGAGACAAAACTTATTAAACATAACCCAAACTTTAAGCAGCACTAAGAGTTGACTACAGCATAACTGAATGAGAAAAATTGCATTCCTTTTTTTGCCTTAAAAACCCCAAAAATGAAAAAGTAATGGGTTGAAGATGGAAAAGAATAAACTGGCACTTTCAAGATTATGCAGAAATTTGTTAAAGCAGGCTGAATTTAAATAATAAAAAATTACTCTGACAATTTATTATTCCTATAGCTTGATTGCAAACACGCTGGAATCTGTAAATCTAACATTGTGCTCATTCCAGCAGGAGTTGTTTCCAAGGGAACTTCTCAGGGTCTAATCACTGCATAAAGAAAACAAAGGGTATCTCTGAGGAAAGGCTTCAGGATTAAGAACCTACTGATTAGTTCTGATTCCAACTGCAAGGTATGAGGTTTTCTTACTTTTGACAGAATGGTAAAAGTATTTTAATATTTAAAACTAAAACAGAATAGGTTATGTTCCAACTGCAAGGCTGATGGGGCCTGTTTGCTTTATGATGTTCATGATAGAGAGCTGTATGTTATTGCAGTGGGGATGGGAATATTCTCTCTCAGGCACAGCCTGCGCTTCATTTGACCTGAAGGAAACCCTTCAAAAGCAGAAAGAGTTTGCAAATGCCTTGGTACTATAAGTAAGAAAAGAATATTATTAAACCTAATATTTAAATAAAACAAACCACTGAAGGAAAGTATTTTTGACCCATGTTGTGCACTATGACTAAATTAGCACTACACTTTTCTAATAGGATTCTTTACCAATACTAAACACATTCTTAATTAATTATGTCAGACACAGCAGGTGTGCCCTAATTAAAATTCCACATATAAAAGAAAACCTGCCAATCTGAAGTATAAAAGTCTACAAATGACTTTGTACATTGCAGGACATTTTAGAATGTCTGACTGCATAACCGCAAACCAAAAAACCTACCAATTATGCTTTTTAGGTGAATATTTTGATTAGTTACAAATTAAAAATAATCAGCATATAGTTTTTGTTTTGCAAAATAGGTAATCTCAGAAAAATAAAGAAATTTATTCAAATTACTTAGACAATAATATTTTTTTAGTGTGAGATACAGATCTTAAAAAAAAAATTAAGTTTCCATTAAGATCAAAGAAAAAAACCCAAAAACAACAAATAAAAAAGTGAGCCATGAAATAGTTGTTACTGTAAAGGTGTACCCAAGGTGGCATTGAGTGCCTATAATTTAAGATAAGGAGGGACATTTTTTTTCTTATTTTTTTAAAAGGAAATGATCCTTTTCATGGATTAGGGGTTTTCAACTGCTATACTTAGATGAGATGGATATTGCCTATTAAGTGACTTTGGTCTTTTTCAAAATGTGTGAATTCCCTTCTTATTTTTCAACTTTAATGATAAATCAGATTATGAGCCATTCCACATTTCACTATGAGGCACACAGACATTTAACGTGCAAAGCATAGAGGTTATAATAACAAGAATATACAACACCAATATTGAAAAGAACATGTTTATAATTACATCCATAGTTAATAGTGTGTAAGAGCAGCAGGTTTCCCTAAAGGAGACAGCAATCCTGACAAAACACATTGTGTGGGAAAAACATCCTTAAGTGGTGACTGTCCACAGTTGCCCAGAGAGAAGAGGTAGTGAAGAAGGGGTGTAACAAAATTAGTACTATGAGTAAATCTATCTGCTTGTTCTGTTCATTCATAATATTCACATAATATTATAAAGACAATATGAAGACCCACAGTACTACTAAAGGAGTTTACTGATTTGGAGGTTGTCCTTAAATCTGCTGGGGTTTGCAGAGGTGGAAATTGAATAGTCCCCTCCCTATGAATTCATTCATTTTTAGCACATCAAAATCAGCCAAGTTCTTTCTGTCTCTGTCTAGTTAAACATTAAATACTGAACTCCTACCTACACTACAAGTGATGAATTACATTTTTGTAAACTATTCCTACAAATAGTAACATGAATCTAGTTCTAGTGAGTTTTTTTCTTTCTCTTTTCTGTCAGACTGAGCCTATTGAAGTACTGCTGTGCAGTGGAGCACCAACGAAAGGGACAGAAGGGATCACTTGAAGATGCAGCAAATATGTACTTTTGAAATCCAGGTATCAAATATTGCAAAAAAATCAATGCTACATAACAACAAAGAGATCCTGGTTTAAATAAATATGATTGATTACTTGACTCTCCCAAAACAACATAAACAATATGATTTCCAGACACATCCAACAGCAGAAAATTGCATTCCCTAATTGACTATAATTTCTGTTAATGTGGAGGGAAAATGGGATAAAGTGAAAGAGAAAACAAACTTTTCACCATTAAAGGAAACTGCTGCAATTCAACCTAATGCTTAACACAAGTGTGTTACTAGTTGCTGCTGTGCCTCAGATTTATATATTTGATACAAAAAAAAAAAAAAAGGTCAAGAACAACCTACACAGTTATTTTGGAAGATTTGTTTCTTGGTTTACTAGATATTTGAAGGTGCAAGAACTTATACATGCAAGCCTCTTTGTCAACCATATCTAGTTCACCTCTAATTTGCCTGTAAAATCCTCATTCTGCCTTCTTTTAGGAAATATACTGTGAAATACACAGTATTACATAGATCATGATGTACTCCCATTGTAATCTTATAATTTTAAAAGCTCATTTTTTTCCTTACATGTTCAGCTATACTTTTTACATAATTGTAAAATGGAAGTTAGAAGTCTGGTGAGAAATGAAAAATTCAATGGACCATTCTTCACATTGTTCTGCCTGTGTGGACATTACTATTATAGTATATATTTTGTTTTCATTGATAATGGATTTTAAATATTGATATGGTAGTTTTAAAATCAGGTTATATTAAATGCATCTTATGAAATTGCTGTTTCCTGAATTATAGAGTTTATTCATGTCACGAAATTACTATGTGGAACTTAATACTTCAAAACATTTTCGAAGCCAAGACTAAATGGATTAAAAAAATAATCAGACTAATGTAAAATAGATGAATTGGTGACCACAGTGTATGACGATTGAGATCAGGAAGTTCTTGAACTATAAACTAGAGAAAGTGTGGGAGAGAATAACAGAGGAAAAATGCTCCTGTGCCTCATCAGGTTCTGCTCAAGCACCTGTCACACACCTGCAATGGTCCCACTGGGACAGAGCTACTGCCCTTGGGTTGTGGCTACAGCTGCTCTCATGCCCAAAGACAATTAGAGCTTCTACTATGGAGTTATTGCTACAGCTGTTTTTATGTCCCAAGTAATTTAATCATATGACAGAATGTGATAGACATAATGATTTTTTTTTCCTGTAAGACGTCATGCTTTCTGAATTTACCTGTTCCTAGACCACACTTTCCACTAAAAAAAAAAAAAAAAAAGCCATGCACAAACTTTTGGAACAGAACAAAACTCACACTTGTCAAGGTATTACAGATACCACGGTGAAGTATTCAGGGCAGTTTTAATGAACCATTCATACCTAGGCACACAGCAAAGTTGTGTGCAAATTGTGTGACTCAAAACCTCACAATTTGAACCACAATATTCAGTGGGTTTTCATTTCTTAAATATAAGAGATAGAAAGAGCCTGTAATTACCTGTAACTGTCAACTCCGTAGTTCTTCTGACAACAAAGAATCCATATTTTAGCTCACAAGTGTAATTTCCAATGTCATCCTCTCTAACTTCCCGAATGACAAGAGTGTCCTTTTTAAACACAATACTTGATCTCCACGTCTTTGACTTGCATTCCTGTTTAAAGAGAATATAAAACTTCAAGGATTGTGTTGTTGCACTTGAAATAGACCACTGTGGACAATGCTGCCCAAAGTCAAGGTGGCTAGGCAAGAGCCCAGGCTGGCAATAAATGTATACAACTAAATATGTAAAAATCCAGTCTATTTAGATGTTGGTTAAAACTAATTTTATAACCTGATTTAATATTTATGCCTCTGGCTATGAAAGGGAGTTGATTCCTTTGGTGGGATTTTTTTTTTTTTACATTAGTTTGCTGAGTGGCTTGTATTTAATTTACTTATTTAGCATTACACTTATGTCTGCAATCTATGGCTTTTATATTACCAGCAGCTCAGGCTGCAGGGGATAATTTTTTTTTCCTTTTTAATTCAATTTAAAAAAATGTAATTAAAAAATGTAGAGAAACAGAAGATGATAATGAGGAGAAATAAGGATGTTATATATCTTTTTCTAAAACCATCTTAGAATCAAAGTTTTCTGAACCTATGAAAGGTGCATTCTTAATCTAAAAAACTATTTTATTACAGACACAAAATCTAAGATGAGAATAAACAAATAGTTGGCTACATTTCTCCTAGCTATGCTATCAGTTAATTTGGACATTATCTTTCCAGGCCACAGAATTTTACTTTTTAGGTAACACAGTCTTGTATACCATAATTAATTCTACTGCTCTGCCCACAGACAACATTACTTGCAAGAATTCGGCCCTTAAGTAATGATGTAGAAAGCACTACACTATATTGAAATAAAGTTATTGATAAAAAAAGTGAAATAATGTTTGCAAATATAACCTTAAGTATATGTAGAAAATGAAGTTTTGATAGTATTTGCTGAATATTATGCTGCAAATTAAGCTGTTTATTCAGGTAAAGCATACACAGATATCTCATACAGTTTACTATATGAAGCATTTGCATTTCTCAATCAGTTCATTCTTTTCTACCATTGTTGGTTCTGTTGTCTTTTCTTGACAAAATTAAAGACATCTCAAGCTTCATAACACATTTAGATCAAGAGAATCATGAGAACATTGCATAATATATATTTGAAGGCATAAATCTCCTGCGTTCCTTACCTTATACCACAGAATTTCAGGCTCCCTAAATGGAAATAAAAAATCCTCAATTTCAGGACATGAGATTTCCTTGCTTTTGCTAAGTTCAGCTTTTTCAAAATATTTCATCTTTGAATTGTAGCAGAGTCCAGTGTCATTTTCACCCACCGTCAGCGAAATGGACACCTTCATACAGTAAGTTGAGTTTCTGTAATGCAATAAAAATAGAAAGAAAAGTCTAATAAATTGGAACTCAAGCAACACACCAAGAGCCACATATTCATCAGCGCTGAGTATGCCTTAAACTGAAAGTGGCAACATTTTACAGACATTAATTAAAAAGAATCTTGTGATTAATTGTAGAATGAAGGATGCTTCAATCTAAGGCACTGCCAGTTTGTTGACCATAGCCTTCAATGCCCATACTGCCAGGACAAAATGTTCTGCATACCTACAGATTTCATGAGCTTGTGTTCTCCCGTGAAATTTGTCACTATATCTGCTTCTGGATGTTGATAAGTGAGGCAGCCAGAGAACTTTGTCTGCCTTTCCACATTCCACTATGTGATTCAATCAGGCAAAAAGGCAAAATTGCTTGAAATGATTCTTTAATTTTTTCATTTGAGTTTCCAGGTGGGGAGCCAATGAGTGTATAAAGCTGAGTACTCCCTGGGAGCACACTGTGACAGTGTAAGATTTCTCTCCTACTGTTCAGTAAATGTATTTTACCCCTGGCCTGCTGACAGAGGATCCTGCAGAGAGCACTGTGGAAACATTCACCTCCTTATCACCATTCTCATCCTCTATGAGCTGATTGCTTATTTATAATGGACTTGTGTGTATCAGACATGGCAGAATCTCAAAGATCAGTTTCCTAATATCTGTTTCCTTTTTCTGTTCAATCAGAGGGGATAGAAATACTTAAGGATAAAGAATAAGAAAACTTAATTCAAAGAATTCTAGAGTCAAATTTTCTACAGAAAATGTAACCCCGTAAGGAACTATCAAAGTAGAGAATAGTCTTGAAAATGTAAATTTTTGAACAGAATGACCCTTAGCTATCGATCTAATTCATGGACTTGTAGGGAAAACAAGCACAAAATTATTTCCAAATAATAAAGAAGTAAGTATGATTTGTTACAATGTTTGAGAATCTGGCTGTATAAAGCAAATAAAGTTGTTTAAGCTTTATGCAAATCAAAGAAATGATCCACTGAATATGGATCACTCTTGCTGCATTTAAGCTGGTAAAGAGCCAATTCCCATTCTTACCAGTACATGTAATTGAAAATCACTCACTTTTTAATGAATACTTTTTAATTTGTGTAAGTTATTTCTCTATTAATATTGGAATACTTTATCTATTTGTTTGTTTATCGTGTATCTTGAAAATATCATAAAAACTCACTTAATTCTGTTTTTCCAAACTGGTAAAATGCTTTTTCTTTGTTCTTGGAAGACTCATCCCTTGGAAACAGGTTCTGAACAATTCATCAAACCCTGAGGTTTAAGAATAAACTAACTAGATGAGAGTGTCCTATTATTGGAAGACAGGGAGCAGTATACAAGTTGTTGTTTGGTTATACAATTTTCACATTTAAATATTCTCTTTAAATCCTTCAGTTCATGTTACTGAATCCCATTATTTAAATATTTCTAGAAGGACATGGCAGGGGAAAAAAAAAGAGAGGACAATTTACTGTCTTCTCAGTCTCTGAAGAAGCAATGTTAGTAAAATTTTTTGCATAGGCATCCTTCAGCATTTGGAATGAATTTTGCAAAAATTATGATTAAATGTTTTGATGTACTAAAAAACTCTGTTCTGCAACAGTGACAGTGTCAATTGCCAGAGACAGAATTTTGTCTGAGGCACATCCAAGTTTCCATCGCAACAGCAGATCCTTCAGCAGATGCAACTAAGGCTTCCTGCTCCATGAGAAGCATTTTGGAAATATTTCAGAATGTTTAAGTTCATTGTTTGAAGTGGATCTTTCTAAACTGTCAGATACAAGGTACTGAAAAATTTTGGGTGGATTTTTGTCAGCTGAGTTCCCCAACAGAATTTTCTTTCAAAAGCTGAAGGTATTATCAAAAAACTCTACAGTTCCAGATGCCCACTGATGACACAGACTTCCTTATTTCAATTCTAAATACTGACTGCACTGTCAATCTGACTCATCTCATGCTCTGTGTCAGAAACCAAGGCTGTTGGGCTGAAACAAATCTCAAAGAGGTGGGTGCAGAGGGCAGAGCAACACGAACAGCATGAGGTAAGAAAACCAAGATAATGGGCTCACAGAACAGAAAGGGAGAAAGAAAATTAAATAGTCCCCAGGTAGGAATGAAGAAGAAGAAGAAGAAGAAGAAAGAGAGGGTGAGTTTGCTGATTACAGCTAGAGCATGAAGCATACAGTAGATGTCAATCCTCTGAGGCAACAGAAAAAGCACAGGCAGCAGAGCCCTCTGGAGCATGCACATACTGCAGAGGGTAAAAAAAATGCTCATGTGTTAGAAGTAAGAAAGTTTTCCATATGTCTCTTACTACAGGGACCAGATCAGAAACAAACAAAACAAGCAAAAACCCTATGGCATGAGTTTAAGGGATTTTAAAAACTGGTGTTAGCTAAACTAACTGTGCTTTAACTCACTTATCACGATACCTTTGGGGCGTTTCTTTTGTTTGTTTTTTTGCCTTTGTTTTTTTCCTGAACATGGTGATAGGAAGAGGTGAAAAAATAACTAATTATTTTTTCCCTAATCTAATGTACCAGTCACAAATGTTCACAAGAATAAAATCAGCTAGAACATTTTTGTACATATAAGTGAAGGTTTTCATTTTCATCTGTTATTCAATGGATTTTCAAGTGCTAAAAAAATGAGATTTAAAAGTACAAAATACAAAAAGAGGAAGAAAAAAGCTGTTTGGTGGTTTTTGTTTAAGACAACACACCCATTTAAATTTATCTTAAAAAAAAGTTCAATGAACAGGTAACTTGTTAGAGAGAAAAGGAGAAGAGGAGACACAAGGGAGAAAACAGACCAAGAATAGCTTCTCTAAACTTTAGCTTTTGTAATACTTCCATCTACATTTAAAGGAGTTGCTTTGAGAATTAAGCACATGGTTTCTTTATAAATACATCTCTAAAATGGACCAGATGGGTTTACACTTACAAAACTGGGGGTTTTTCCTCAGAAAAAGACCTGTGGGTAATTGTCAGTCTCCAGCCCCACCAGAGAGAGCTCAGTGATGGACTTATACAGCTCAGTACTGTCCAGGCAACATCCCTCATCATCCCTATTCATGACAGAAGGGAAAGTGGGACTCTTCCTGCTACTTGTCCACTCTGGAGCTTTGCCATTCTACTATTTACCAAAGTAAACAAACTGGACAGTAAACAGGAAGCCAGAAAATCTCTCTTATGTTTCTCCTCATCATACAAAGTTGGAAAGTAACTTTATTTCCGACTGAGTTGGAAAAGTAACTTTATTTCCAACTCCTTCAGAACTGAACATTTAAAAGAAAGTCTGAGAAAAGTGTTTTCTTTGCAGTTTTATTTTAAATTTTAACAAGCAAACTTAGCCACTGATGTCCATATCCATTTTCTATAAATGGTCCACCACATTTCTGGGGAAAACTTTTTTTGACTTCATTAATTAGTTTTTTCCTGATTTTGCAGACACAGTTTTGTCCTTTTTCAGTTCAAGTAACTTCTGTCACAGTTATTTGGATGCCTGAAAGCTGGAGAGAAAAGAATTCATTCAAGACAGAAACAAAACCACGTTATTGATAATCTACTCGTGCTCTTGGCCTGTGGCTCCAAAGGCTCTTTGTGAGCTTGTATACTTTCACACAAAAATTTTTAAAGCCTCTACATAGCAGCAGGGTTTTTTGAGGACACGCCTGAGGGCTTGGGCACGTGGTGAGGGAGAGAGGCCAGGGTACCTTGGGGCAGCCAGGATTACTCCTGTGCACTGAGATCCCCTCGGGGGCAGGGTCTGATGGCCCCACCAGAATGCCCCCAGTGGCTTCTGGAGCATTCATTCAGGACAGCAGTTCACAGACTTTATATGCAGGATTCCCTTTTATTGGGTTTGGGTTTTTCTTGTTATTTGGGTTTGTTGGGCTCTTTTTCCCCAAGCTCTGGAAAGGGTGACTCCCACACTTGCTGGCTCTGATATCTGAAATCACAGATTGCCTTTTCCACAAGGCTTCCACAGCCAACAGAGCTGCAAGTGCTGGGGCAGTGCTTCAGGCATGGGGAGAAGAGAAGAAAAGTGGAGGGAGATGGACAGAAGCCGGCTGGAATTTTCCTCTGTGCCTTAGAAATTATCTCCTGCTTCCATACCCTGGGGGGCCAACCCAGTTTGGAAACTGCTTTTGACCTCAATTGAATTACATAAGCACTGATTTCTTCCCTCAAGGGTCACCTAATTATTTGCATGATACTATGAAATAACCCAGTGCACAGGAGCCTCCAGGACTATTTGAATATCAATACTCTGCAAGATACTTGTTTCAATAGGTTTGAATTAGACACACAGGAAAATATTGTTTAGTTTTAACACCTGCTTCCATCCTTGGAAGCCAAACCTTCACATTTTATCTTTTTCTGACACAAGTGGTGTACACTGCCATCCTGAGTTTCCCCTCCACTCCAAACCTGTCAAAAGAGAATGTCAAAATGCAAAGTCTAACTGCATTAGAATAATGTTTTCCTTGTGTAAGAGGGAGCTAGTGGCTGATGTGAAAGGCCTTTTATTGATGTTCTGAACAAGGAAAATTAAATAAATTTAGCCTTTACAAAGGAAATTTAATTTCCTCATCCTTATAATACTCTAAAGCCTATTTTTGGGTAAAATAGAAAAAAGTGTAGATTTTTATGTTACTGGTTTTTCTGTATGATCTCTGTCTTTTTTAAAATCAAAGTGAAACTTATTTCTTTATGAGAACTGGAATCAATTGATATTGATTTCCCCATTTTAATAAAACTTCACTTTCTTAGTACAAAATACTTAAACAAAATTATGACAATAAACTTAATTACGAATTTGTACTGGCAATTATATGGAAGGCAAAATTACATAAAATTAACAAATTTCCTAATTTCCCCATAAAGCATTTTATTTCAGATTAAAGCTTCCTTTCAGATATATGAATAGAAAAAATTCATAATCTTACTGTACAGGCATACAAAAATATTCCTATAATGTAACTCTGTCTGCACTCCTACAGTATATGAATATAAATCTGAACAAATTTGATTTGAAGGTAAAGAGTTCTTACAGAGAAAAAGTGTCTATATGCTTATATATATGTGTCTATAAACCAGTCATATCTGTATGCTGGGGACTCCAGCAATTGTAAAACTAATACTAGAAGTATGTGATTCAAGAAAGTTACTATATAAATTTTTAAAAAGCATATTAATAGTATACCTATACGCTATTTAGTATGAGAAAATTTTCAATTTTAAAAATAACTTTCTATTAAAATATTTGATATCAGAAATGCAGAGAATAGCACTTATGGATTGCAGGTAAAAATATTAGAGGTAGTTAAAAAGGATAGTAATAAATCAAAAAAGGATTTTTACTGCATAAGGCATATAGGAGAAGTAAAATATGGATTGCCACTAGTCTGAATTTAATTGCACACTTGATACTTTAGTGCTAGTTACAAATTTAGTGCTAAATTAGCTACTTGTTTCAGTAAGGCTTCCCAGGATCATTAGTGAAGAAATTTTTGGCCAGTGAGTCACAAAGTGCTAGAATGGAGATGTGTCAGAATGATGCTAAACATTTTCACTGCAGCAGATCAATGTACATTCCCAGAGGAGACAGAAGTGTGAAGAGCTGTGCAAAAGTGTACCCTCATGGATGAAAACCCCTTTAGCTTTCAACAAACTGCAGTAGGGAGATAATACCATAACATGAAATGTCTCTAGGTACACTATGTCCTCATAATACAGGAGACAATGGCACTTGCTTTTTCTTGGGAAAACGATCCTGAAAAAGAGTAATTTTTATACCCGTACTTAGCACCATATGCCAGAATAGCAGAAATGTTTCTTTCAAAAATTACACGCTGATAGAGTTAAATTATTCCTCCCATTTCTTTCATTTATAGAATCACAGAATCCCAAAATGTTTAAGATCAGAAGGGAACTCAGGATGTCATCTTGTCCAACCCCCCTGATCAAGGACAGCCACTTAGATCTGCCTGCCCAGGAGTGTGTTCAGACTGCTTTTGAATATCTCCAAGGATGGACACTCCACAACCTTCCTGGGCAACCTGTGCCAGGGTTCAGTCATCCTCTCGGTGAAAAGTGTTTCCTGATGTTCAAATGGAATATTCTGTGTTCCAGTTTGTGCCCAATGCCTCTGGTCCTGTCACCAGGCAACACTGAAAAGAGCCTGGCTCCATCATGTTGGCACCTTCCCTTCAGAAATGTATATTTGTCAGCCAGATTCTCCAGTTCCTTCTCCATGGTAAAGAGTCCCAGCTCTCTCAGCCTGTGCTCACAGCAGAGATGCTCCAGTTCCTTTATCATCTTCATGCTTCATTGGACTCTCTCCATATTTTTCTTGCACCAGCAAGTCCGGAACTGGACACTACTCCAGTGGTCTCACCACTGCTGAGTAAAGAGGAAGGGCCACCTCCCTTGGTGTGCTGGCAATATTTTGTCTAATGCAGCACAGCTCATCATTCACCTTTTTTGTTGCAGGGGAACATTGTTGGTTCAACTCGATTTTCACCAGAACCCCCAAGTCCTTTTCTTCAAAGTTGCATATATTTTTGTTCATGGAACATGTGTTTACTCCAGTGGTTTTTCACTCACAGGGGATGGAGGGGAACCATTGAACAAAAATATACTTCAAGTATTATATTAAAAGGACAGAAAAAAAATAGGATTGGTATGAGAATGACTAGAAAAAACGCAGAGTTTTTAAAGATAAAGGTCCTTAAAATTATGTCTACTGTACGGTGCACCAGAGCCTTTTCCAACAGCTCTGCTTCTGTGTTCAGGAACAACTGAGTGTCACTACATCCTGATGACTCAAAAGGTCAACAAATACTGGAATATCTTTATCACCAAATCATCCCTGTTGCAAATGCAACTGGCCTTCTTTTATTGTACTAAAACTGAAAATGCAGTGCTGCTAAATGGCTTCTCCCTTGTTCTCTCACTTTGCCTGATGAACACACAGTTCTCAGATAAAGACAGATCCTGTCATTCAGACTCAAATGCTAAGTTAGTTTTCTGTTCAGTTGTCAAGCAGATGCATAAAGAACAACCCATGAAGGTATCTGTCTTGTTTCTGAATGATTAGATATTTATCTGTTGCTAACTCTGCATGAGTGTTATTTTCTGAATAGAAAAGTTACCCATTAATGGTAGATATGGACAGAGATATCCAACAATTACAACATTTATTATAGATATTAGAAGAAGGACATTTGCACATGAATAAGATTCCCTTGAAAATCTCTCCATAACTCTTTCCCATATCTACCCAGTAAAAATGGGAATACGTTAAAAACTCATCACATTTATTAGGTTCAAGACTGTTTCCTAGCATACTGATGACACTTTTCCATACTCCTGAAAATTCTCTAATGGGATTTAATGACAATTCTGAATTAAAAAACCTAAACAGTTCTTAGAATTACGACTCCTACATTTGTTAAAAAAAAAAACAAACAACAAACCCTTTCCCCCCAAAAGGACCTGAGCAACCCCCTCCCAAAAACACCCCAACCCCTACAGTTTTAGTTATACTTGTTTGTTTTACACCTACTTTCCTAAGAAGAAACAATTCAGATATCAGTCATTCTTTCTTACCAGTTATAGGATTAAGAGGAAGACAGTAGTATGACATCTCAGTAAGAGCACTGCTGTGTGCAGATAGAGCCAGAACTCAAAAGAAAGTAACAGTTTTCTGCAGAAAAGTTAGTCTTTGGAAAAGCTGCTACTGCTGCTACTAAAGGAGAAATTTAGAAATGTGCAAGAACTTTTATGAAATTTATACAACTGAAGACCTCAGAGCTAGTCCTGAATGTCCAAAGGCGGCACGATTTGAAAAAACAAATCAATAAACAATGGGATATAACACAATTTGGATTTATCCTTCATTGGAGAACCATAAAGGACACAGGAAACTTAGCTATTAACCATTTTTGACTGTGTTTGTAGGAACAGCTTTACCTCAAAAGAGTTTCCAAAATTGCCTTAATGTGATCTGTAACAATGTAATAAATGTTTTTATTTCACTCTAATTTTAAGTTCTAAAATGTGATTCTGATACCCTTCAGGCTGTAGCTGAAGATCAGAGTTATGGAAGCTCAGGCAATATAAACCAATATTTGCAATATGTTCACATCAACAGCATCCCTGAAGACAAACATAGGCAAGCAAGAACTTCCACCCACCCGAGCTACCAGCTCTGCCCAGCATTGAAAGTGTTCTCAGTTCAGCCTCCAGAGCTTCTATCCAGTTTGCATTGCTGCCCTTAAATGTACTAAACACCATCTTTATGTCCATGCAGTCAAGGGAGATTGTAGAAAAAATAATCATCTTTACAGAGAAGAAAAAATAACTCAGTGAGCCATTTTAGGTAAACACGATTTGAGGATCTTTTCTCAAAGAAATATTTTATTGAAGAGGTTGGGACAGCCAGAGGGACACACTCTTTGTTGTAAGGCTTTCAAAGCATGAGTTGTGACTCCATGCTAAAGAATTATTAGTTCCTTTCTTCTACAAAATCCCCAAATAAATTACTTCTTGTTTTCCTCAGCATAAAACCAATATGGACCTTCGCTCCTAATGTCACATTTCCATCTTCAGTGACTGAGCCTAAGTACAACACAACACATTTGAGAATTCAGCAGAGACTCGAGTTTCAAGTATATGAAATTATGCTATTATTTGTCCCATATTATTATCTACCACCAAGGTAAACAATTCTGATGTGACAAATGAAAACGTTTCAGAGGCATTGGATGTCCAAACAAACAGAGTGAGAGGAAAAGGCACAGGCCGGTGCCAGACACTATAGCTATATATTTTCATTTCTAGACTTAGCTTTCAAGCTTGCTGCTACGTGTCATCCTCAGAAGCATGAATCACCCAGAACATCCAGACATGAAAATCCAGTCATATGAACAGCAGCAATATGAATGTATGAGAGCATTTCTACACTGAAGCTTTGAATAATTTCACTTAAATCAAGTGTGCTTCTGTAAGCTATTTTAATTTCACTAAAATGAGGCTCACTTTACACATTTTAATTCATACCTCAAACATAAAAGGTAAACTGACCAAGTTTAAATACATTTCAGATAATTGAAAGCCACTTCTTTTTCAGTTGGACTACGATGCAACATTTACGTGCCAGTCTTTATATAACACCATTCAGCACAGATGCAGGAGGGACAGTAGCAGACACCTTTCTCTGACACATTTTTTCTTGGTGGTGGACTCACAGCTAAGTCCACTTCATTTGTCAGAAATGCAGAATCTCCACTTTGACTTGTCTGGCTGCTTCTTCCTATAGCAGGACACAGCTTCCAGCTGGGCTGGTGCTGCCAGCTTAATCATCTGCTGTTCTTTGTCACCTACCTTCACCCACAAATTCCCCACTATCTAAATATAGGAATAGCTGTATAAAAAAGCTCAATTCTATTTATAAATACACTTTGGCTCAAAACCCCACTACCAGTTTTTACAATAGGTAGAGAATGAATGAATATATAAACTATTTATGAGTAGAAAACTTAACCTATATCACCATTTATGTACCATATTTTCTGGTTTCTATTTTTGTATCTGCAATCTATTTCAGTCACATCTTTTTTCATCATATTGGGAAAGAACAAAGAGAACCTGTGAATTCCTGTATTGATTAAACACTTTGTCACATTTTTTATGGATGAATTAATATCCATTTGCAAGTATTTTAATATTCGGAGCAATTTGAATTAAATTGCTATTTCCTTGACATTTGTTCAAAAACATGACTTCTGCTCATGCTCTTATGTCTTTGTTAGAGTCAGGTGAATCTGGTAACCAGAGGGATGAGGAGAGACTGCAGCACGAGCACCAGCTTCATCCAGCAGCCAGACTAAGCACAGGTACCCCACAGGTGGGCACACACACACAGAGCTCACAGGGCTGCTCACAGGGCTGCTCACAGACACACACCCACACAGATGCCCTGTGCTTGCTGAAATAATGAACTGCAGAGCTGATTCAGCCCAGTGCCTCCCCTCCAGCTGATCGAGTTGAAGTCAGCTAGTGGAATACACACACACACAAACACTCAATGTTGGTGCTCCCAGCAGCTGGCTTTAGCCTCTCATCCCAGGAGCTGGCCCAGCTCCACTGCTTGCCCCAGCTGCTGGTTCTCAGACAACTCACCCTGCTCCCCAGCCAGGCCAGCTCAAACCTCACTAGCATGCATCAACTAACACCTGCTTAGTAGAGGCAACACCCACATGGAGAACTGAAATGCCCTTTAATGAGAAGATGGGACAAATTATATAGCTCAGACTAGAGTACCTACCTACCATCAGCATATTTACACTGAAAGGCATTTTATCTCCTTTTCCTACTATCCTCTTGCCTTTTATATCCTAGTCCATTTCTTTCCCACATATTACATTAGTCTCTCTGTACCTCTGGTCCTTCCCCTAAATAAGACTCATGCACCCTCAGAATCACTTCAAAAGATCATTCAGCAATATTTTTTACATAAACAAAAAATGCATGTCCTCCCTGCATCCCATAGGAAGCCCCACACCCTCTTCAGTCCAAAGGCCTTTCCAGGGGGGAATATCTCCAAGTGATTGGGTGGTTTTCTGCTTACAGGTCCAGGGGATTTATAACCCATCTCTGCTCTCTAACTCCTCATTGAGCCTTTGTGTTTCCCACAATCATCTTGAGGCACTAGAGTGTGACTAACTTGGCACTACCTGTGTGACAGCAGACAAGATATCAGTATATTCATTTTAAAACAAAGACCATCAGCCAGTTCCCAAAGACCATATAGGGTAACATTCTTGACAAGTTACTGATTTTTTCCTAGTATCCCTTGTTTTCCTAGCTGGGTCTTTCCTTGCCCCTCTTTGTAAACGCTCTCTTCTGCTCACTTTGTCACTCTCCTGGCAAAGATCCCATCGGATTTCTCTCTAAGACTATTTTTTATGAAGCATTCATTGTCCTTTCTTTGCTATTTAATCTAAAGACTTCAAAATCACAGCATGTTGTAGCAAAAGCAGTCAGTTTGTGAGTGTAATTATAACTACTTTTGAATGCTTCACATTCTGGTAATAATGTTTTCTAATGATTTTCTGAAACTTTCTATAATCCAAAGCAAATGCACGCAAAATGTCTAATCAGTTTCTGCATCTTCCTAAAAATTTGAAACACAACTTCTATTTTGTTAAACTTCAGTTTTACAGTAGTATTTCTTCCACCAGATTTATCTCTGAAGTTTTAGTTTCCTTTTATCTACCATTTTTACCCCCATTCTAATATATTTCAACCATGATTTTGTCTACACTATGTATTATGTTTACATCAGTATATAAATAATTCTAAACATATAGATAATATAGCAAAATAGCTTTCTTACATCCTAAATATTCTCAAACTTTTTTTGTGTGTGTGTGTTTTCAAGAAAAAAACAGAAATATTTATCTCCTAAGCAAACCCATTTTGGAGCTACTAGAAGCAAAAGAAATATAAAATACTATCAAAAATGCCAGATAAAATTTCAGGATAGAGTAATTATAACTGTCACCAAAAAATTGTACTCTGAAGAGGGACTGAAAGTACACAAAAAATCAGAAAAGTCTTTTTCTTTCTGAGCCACTGAGGAGTTGTTTGTTTTTTAACAGAGCTTGTTATGGGAAATCTTCCATTGTAATCATGCATCAGCAACTGCTATTCCATAATACTGATGCTTTCTGTACAATTTTTTCCCTTTCTTCTTTCCTTCTCCTAATGTCAAAATATCTGAAACAAGGGAGTTTTATCCGGAAGGCCAGAACTCAAAAATATGTTTAAACACATTGCAATGTCAATGCAATGATGCTTACAAAGGTAAGCATCAATTTTGATGCATGATAGCTCTGATAAGCATCGGGGTTACTCCAGTATCCCTTTAGCATGAAAACAACACAGTCTAATAGTTTGAAAACAAAATAGTTATTAAAATAGTTGCTTTCACACAGTAAAAGCACTCATAGGAAAACAGTATGAGAATAACTTTCCTGGATTCATATGTGTGTCTTTTTAAGTTTTTCAGCTATTTCACAATGCATGATAATGATATTACTCTTTCACAATAACACAAGAACTGAAAAAAACCCATAACAAACCAAAATCAAACTTGCTCCTAAAAGTACTATTAACACATGAACCTTATCTGTGATGGCAAGATAAAGGTCCAGTAGAAATAAAATATATGGCTGTTTTTTATTCCTGCTCAGGCCATGGAGCTAAACCAAACTAGTAGGATAGCTTAATCCCACAAACTGTGGGGTTTGTGTCTATTCTTCCTTCAGAGCATCAGCATACACAAGTATTCCAACAAGATGTGTACTTGAGGGAAAAGCCATATCCAGTGGTTATACTAGTTATATATATATACTATACACTAGTATATACATATACTAGTTATATTAGTCTTCGATTTTGGGGGAATGTCCCTCCTTTTTAGATTTGTTATAACCTATCATTTCCAGAGAAGCAAGACTGGACACAGAAAAGCAAGTCTGGGAAGATTTTACTTATTTGAGCAGATTTTCTCAATTTTTGTGCAAGCTAATACAGCTTCATGTCAGGAGATATGAATCTTCCTGCAGAGAACAGAATTTAATTTTTTTTTTTTTTTTTTGGTAGGGAAAAGCTGTGCAGTGGGGTTCTGTTCCTGTGTCAGCTCAGTGACAGCTCATCATTACTTTGTGACTGAAGGCTGTGCTGAATACTTGGCAGAACTGGGCTTACCCTGACAAAGCAGAATTTTTCCACAATCTGCTGAAATGCCCAGCCAGAGGAGGGATAGGCTGCCTGTTCCAGCACACAGATTCCTCCAAGACACTTCCCTGCTGTAGTTCCCTGCACTGCTAGACTTAAATCTCAAGTAAAAATATCAGTGGTGGTTCCAGCCAGTAAGATGGTTTTTGGTATTCAAAAGCAGAGGGAAGTCCCTATAGCAGCATGCAGCATATGCACATTTATGGATTGACATTTAATGTTTTAAAACTAGGAAAATTTTTACAAATTTCTTTATAAATGCATTGCCTTGATTATGTCATTAAAACAAAAAAGTAGCAAGTCCCTGACTTAAATGATGGCTATATACCCTTATCTCTTTACTCTCAATTATTAAGTCTCATTCAGTGGGTTGAAATTCAGAGATTTTGCTATGAGACATGCCATGGAGAGGCTCAGGAACCCCTAGATGCAGCATGGTGTAATCTGACACAGGAAAAAAAGGAAAAAGGAAAAAGGAAAAAGGAAAAAGGAAAAAGGAAAAAGGAAAAAAGTAAACTACTTCAGGACAGAGAAAAAGTCACATTATTTTCCTCAATGTCCCCAGGGCTACTGAGGCCCTCAAGTTAAAATACAGGCAGGGAGAGATCCTGTATATCAAGTGTAGCTCAGAAGACAAAACAGTAGTTATATAATCCCTATATTCTCTCTCCTCACCAAAAAATCCCTGAATAAGATTGTTTTTGTGGGAAAAGTGTCAGATCTGACTGCAGCACCACTAAAATATCATTCTTTTATCAGCTGCCCTCATTTCAGTTTTAATAAGCTCTCTTGGCTCTCTTATCTTTTTATGTTCACTCCACAGCAATTAAACAGAAATGCAAATGTCATACCCATTTTTATAACAGTGTCTCTTATAAAACTGCAATGAAGACAGCAAATTATATATCTGTTAAATGATCTATCTTCTTCTTGTCAACAAAATCTAGCTAATATGAAGATAATGCCCCTATATGTACCATATAGGGTGTTTGCATGTTTTATGAACATGGGAAGATTATTGGTTACAATTCTAGCACAACTTCTGAGGAAACATTAGACTTTGAAAGCTCAAATCAGTTAAATCAGGCAGAGAGAGAGTTTATGAATATTCAGTTTGGATTTCAAAACAGCTGCTCTATTTGACCATTATAAAAATTGCCACCTTTTTTATTCACTAAATACAAACATCCAGTAAAGTGATATTACATTCACACAAATATCTGATAACCACTTTAATCCAGATGTGTTTTCATAGAGCCATCTTCCCTCTTTAAAGGGAAACCTCACCAAAGAAAAAACAACAACAGCAACAATAAAATTCAGATTTATTTTTCTCTGTTTGTCTCTGAAACCAATCCAGCAATCCAATGGAGACACAGAGAGTATAGCACACAAAATAATTCAGTAACCATCCATCTTGAACAATGAACAATATGCTGTCACAATGACAACATCTGATCACTACCACTAGTACAAAAAATCTTTCCCAAACTAAGTGGGGTACACATTGCCACTAGAAGTTTTCTGACACAGAATGCCGTCCATCTTCTGTTCAGATATTTGCCTGTAACCTCAGCCAAAGGCAGCCAAGTGTTTCACACTCTGTAATGCATTTACCTCAGCAACTGTGAAGTGTAAAAGTGTTATTTTGCAGAGGAGGAACTGAAACAGAAAGACTACTTCCCCACTCCTCACAAATAGTAATATGACAAAATATCACAAAAATAATTTAAATCCAGGTCTAAACACTTACCCTCCAAACTCAACCCTGTTTTTAAATTAACATACCACAGGATGAAAAAGCCAGAAAGAATATATGAAAGAAAAAGCTACCTTCTTACTTTATTTGCAGCATCCTTGTGACTGTACCATCTTGTCCTCCACTTGTTCAATCTTTACACAAACGATTCATAGCCAAGTGTAAAAACAGGGTGGTAACATCATGAAAATAGCAGAGGTGAAATCAAGATGCAGATAGACTAAACAGCAAGACTAAGACTGTGCCAAACAGCAGACAGCTTAGGAGAAGAGCAGGTAGATTGGAAGAAGCAGGCAAAACAAAAGGCTGTGTTGGTTTTGTATGGAAAGGTGTTAGCAGCAGAGGTGGCCTGTGTGAGAAGAGACCAGGGCTGAGCCAGATCAGACAGACTCTGCTCCAGCTGCTTCCAACAGAATACCTCAGGACACAGCTGAGCTCAGCAGCCAAAAGCAGGCCATGGCCCTAGGAAAGTTTATTTAAGGATGCATTTCAGAAAAACCACAGTGCAACAGCTGTGAGAGAGGACTTAGAGGAAATTGGAAGAACCAGCCTTGCAGACTCTAAGCACGGTGAAAAAGGAAGGGGAAAATGTTCTCTAGGTGCTGGAGCAGAGAACCCCCAGCAGACAACCATGGTGACACAAGGCTGTCTCCGTGCATGTCAGGGAGGATCATGTTGGATACATCCACCTGCAGCCCATGGAGGTCCCCATGCTGGAGCAGGTGGGCAATTCATGAAGGAAGCTGCAGCCTGGGGAGATCCTGTGCAGAAGTTTTCTAGCAGGAGATGCATTTCTTGCAGGACCCATACTAAAGCAATCTGTTCCTGAAGGCCTGCACCCTGAGGAAAAGAGCATGTGGAGTAAATCTTGAAGAACCACAGCTCACAAGAAGAACCTACATTTGGTATCCTCATGAAAGACTGGATCCCATGGCAGGGGCCCGACACTGGAGCAGGGTAAAAGTGTGAGGAAGGAGTAGCAAAGATGAACTGCTATGAACTAACAGCAACCCTCATTCCCCATGCCCCTGTGCCACACTGGGTTGGTGCAGATGAGACAGAGGGACTTTGAGAAAGAGGAATAAAGTTGAGTCTGGGGAGAAGGAGGAGACTGGAGGAAGCTGTTCTTAGTTTTGCCGTTTTTTCTCACAATCCTACACTTAATTTTCCCCCAGTCAAGTCTGTTTTTCCCATGAAGGTAACTGGTAAATTATTTCCCTGTTTTTATCTTGATCCACAAGCTTTTCTGTCTTATTTTTTCCCCCATCCTGTTGAGAGAGGGGAGTGTTAGAGGAGTTGGGTGGGCATATGGCAGCCAGCAAAGTTTAACACATCACAAGGGCAAATCATTAACTTCCTAATGGCACTGAAAGTAATTTTGAATCCCCAAGCTACGATAAAAAATTTGGGTTTAATTTTTACTGCTGTTTAATTCTCTCATGATATTTTATTAGTCATACTATCCTCCTCAGCAATACCCTCATATATTAAAAAATGAATTTGTTTTAGATAGGCTATTATATGTTGTAAGCTTAAAAATCTAGACATGAGTTGCATGACTTTCTGCAGAGTTACAGAACGAACACAAAGATGACATGTTAGGCAGGAACATTACTTGTTTAAGCATCACTTTTGGAGACTAGACAAGAACATCACTTTGATGTACAATACCAAGATTTTTTCAATAATAAAAGCCAGAAAAAGACCATAAAACATAGCATGACTGAAAAGCTGTCTTTAGAAAGAGCATAATAAAACTTCATTGCAAAATAAATGGTTGGAACAAAGTTGGGGGGGTCATACAGGAAGGATTGTAAAAGGACAATATCTACAGCTGGGTGAAGCCAGAGGTCTTTTCTAAATCTGAAATAATTTACCTTCTCTATTAATTTTTAAAGATGTGTTTCCTGGTTTCTCTTTATCTAACTATTATTGACACTTTAACTTTGTCTTCCTTTTCTTAAAATCTTGACTGCAGCAATAGCAAAACCACCTTGAATGTTATCCTAATCTGCCATATACAGCCATGAACAGTCAAATAAATGCAGAATCAAAAAAGTTTTCAATAGTAACTCTCAAATCCTTTCCAAAACATTGGTAGCACTGGCTCAAAGATGGTGTGTCTTGAATTAGAGGAGTAGCTGCAGGTACAGTACAGAGCCACCTTTCCAGTATGCAACAGTATATAGTTAGAAAATGCATTTTTTTTATAGACTACTTTTCAAAATTACTCCCAACCATCACTGCTGTTAGTACAGTATTAATAGTGATAACAACAAGAAAAACAATAAACAACTAAAAGGCACAAAAATAATTTTAATTGATGGATCATTTCAAATAAATCACTCCAAAAGACATGGAGCAATCCTCCTTAGCCATACTTTGATGTTGTTATTCAAACACATTGCATCTCTCTGTGAAACTTCTATTTCATTTAATCTTATATTCTAATTAGCACACAGGAGTAACTGAAAAGGAGGCCAAGCAGCATTAGTGCAAGCAGAACTACCACAGTTACTGCTCGAGGTCCCAAGAGGTAGCAGTGTTACACTGCATGCAAACAATCTGGCCTGCTCCCCTGAATGGGACACTGCATTCTGTATCTCTAAAAGGTTGAATAGAGAGTTTGGATGCTTTCATTTCCTAGCCAACTGAAGCAACTTGGATGCAGCTGCTATTTACTAATCAGGCAGGCCTCTGTGATCACTTTAATGGTCACACATACCCAACAGTAGAGACATATAAATGTAACAGGGCACAGATTTTAAAAAATCTGTCTCTGTCTACGCATCAGTTTTAAACCCTCTGCTATAAATTCCTTTATATTGAAAATTAAGAGAAATACCATATGTTTTTTCTGTAGTTCAAGTCTTAGAATTGCAATGTATTATTTGTATTCTAGTAACGTCAAATTCATCAGTCAAAATGAATGCCTCCCTATTTTAGGTGTTGTGTATAAACACTCAAGAAGAAAGCACATGACTGAAGGTCATACATAAAAGAAGAATAGACTTTTCATAAAGAGAAGGAAGAGTGTTTGGGACAAAAAGTTACATGGTTTGTTTTACTTCTTGTTTCAGAAAATTTACCTGTTTTTTTTTTTTCTAAAATTGAAAAAATATATAAGGTGAGTGTGTTTAAACTCTAGCTGGTGACAGTTAAATCACTGATACAACAAAAAACCTGGACTTTTAAGGAATTTTATGAAAACATTTGTATCTTAAGGAGAAGCAGAACATAGGCAGAGAGGGCAGAAAGCCTGACAGGAGGAGAGACCTAGAGGGAGGCCAGCTCTGAGATTGATGATCTCTGAACTGTCACAGAAAAGTTCCTGATCTAAAGACAGTTGCAGTGAACAGGAATTTTTATACTTAACTGCATAAGTTAGTAGCAGGGCTGGGTTTTTCTGATTTCTTTTCTGTCTGAGGAGGAAGAAAAGGTGCAGTAAATTCTTTAAGAAATCAATCAGCTTGATACCATGCGCCTGCACAAGGGCTTAATTAGACCTTAATTAATTCAGGTCTCCTCTGCTCACCCCACAAGAGCTGATATTGGAAACAGGAGCATAAAGTCTCCTGAGTCATCTCTGTGCAAGGCTGGGAGTGCCATAACTGGTGAGTAGGAGCTGCTCCAGGAGCTGAGTTATCCTGCACACACTGCCCAGAGGGGCCAGCACTGCCTCATGGAAACAGCACCAACACTGCTGCTCCAGACCAATGCTCAGACTGAGTTCCTGAGGCCTTCAAATACCCTAAAGTGAAAAAAAAATCCTGTCAAAATTGATACAGGGTTAAGGAATTGGATTCTTAAGGAAACTATTGCAAGTAGTCAGGAGAAGCTGGTGCATGATAGCTTAATTTCCAACAGCATTTTTGTCTGAAGAGCTGAGAATAGAAAAAGAAACCCCTTAAAATAATATTAGTTTACCAAATAAATCCATGAAGAGCTGCTGCTGAGCATAAAGGGCCATATGACACTAACATAGTAGTAGATAGGAACAAGATAACTTGCAACATGAAGTAGACACTGTGCTTCAGAAACAATCAGTAAAATATGTATTTGTCTGGGTCTTAAAGTTACGATTAAGGTAGTGTCTCATGAGATATGGGTTAAAGCGAGATTTACACTTCCAGATAGTATATTTATAAAATGGGAAAGACAATACAGAGAAGATGTGGCAAAGACATCCTAAACCAGCCTACTTCTGTGGGATGCATTTTTAAATACCTTCCTCTACCACGCTGGAGAAAATGCTGTCATGGTACAATTTCTTGTTTTCAGAGAAATGAAACAAAATAGCCTTGAGAGCAGAGAGAAAAAAAAACTCACTTTAAGAATTATTGCCTTTGTCAGCAGCTGTTACTCAAATTTCTTACATATGGTGCCAAGAAAAAATATGCTTCTTCTGATATAGTACAGTACATTGTGTAATTTTGACAGATATTTATTTCTTGAATTCTTTTCAGAAGAATACAGATACTAAAACTGAGCACAACTGAAAGTTACTTAAAAGAGTCAAAGCTAACAGAGTAAAAATCCATATTCCAATATAAAACTCACCCAAAAAAGTAAGAGTTGTGTACACAGAAACAAAATCACACAGGATGTACTATAATAAACAATCTCTAGTGACTGCAAGCAGACACTCTTCCAAAGAAAATCAAGGATTAAAAAAAAATCTTTTCCACGTTAAAAAAAACCCTGCAATTACTTTGAAGAAAACTAAATATTTACATTAATTAAAACAAAACAAAACAAAAGCAAACAAAACCAAAAAACAGACTAAATACCCAGCAGTCCACTCAAGTACACCTTATTTACCTGTGTAAAGACCTTTCCTATGATTTGCCACAGAAGGCATCTTCTCTAGGGAAGGTGGATAATTTCAGTAACCTGGGATTACAGAAGCATCAGGAACATGAATCTCAGCTATGGAAATACTCAGATAAGAATGCAGATTATGAAACAAAAATTAAGAATTGCAACCAAGTAGACAAGGTTCAGGAAGCACAATGGCTTCAGCCAGCTGGTCACCAGGGGAGCTCCCCAGGACTAAGTTTTGGGTCTGGCCCTGTTTAAGACCTTTATTGATGATCCTGATGTAGGAATTTAATGTACAATATTTCACTGTATCCATTCCTTGGATTTTGCAAACTTAGCCTTTTTCTACTACTCCACTTTACAAAGTGTCAGTATTGGTACTATCTTTTCAAATAAAATTTTCATCAAATATTCAAAATTCCTTTATACTAACTTAGTTTATGATATTTATACTTCATGATTAGTTTTCACATGATCAGATACTAAATCTGTACATTTCTATATAAAATTTCCTGCTCTTTAACTTAATAACCAGCAATTTATACCTGTAGATACAATGCTATCTGCTCATTCTGGCTTTTAAAGTTTTCATATGACAATGTGCAATTATTAACTGGTCAGAAAATAGTAAGGATAAATGCCATAGCTAGAGGACTATTAAAAATCATTAAAGAAATAAGACTGATGTCAGCAGAGAAATATTAAAAACTCACTCTGAAACCTTTCAAAATTTAATTTGATATTTTACATAAAGAAGGAAACTGACATTTTAGAAGCATAAAAATGACATTAATGTCCATAGATAATTTATATAGAATAAATTAAATTCAGTAAAATAACGTGTAATCATCTGAGAGGTGAGGGACTTGAATAAGTTTAACCAGGATGAGTTAAAAGTAAGGTTTATTTGGCCTTTCCTGAATATTTTCATGAGTTTGCATTTTCCAGTGTTACAACTACAGCAGCTGAGCTCTGAATACAATTTTGAACCATGAAATCCATATTCCACTCCCAAAATGAAACCAAATCAAAAGACTGCCTATAAAGCAAAATCCTCAGGGGATCTGATACCCTCTTTAGCAGCTTTTTGAGTGTTGCTATTATTAGATAGAGACATTTCCGAAGGAATGGCACATTAGGAAATCTCAAAGCTGGTTGAAACACATTTTTTTCCTAACTACTAGCGTTCCTCTTTGGCTTGTGAATTCCTTCCAAGGGAAATTTGGTACATGGATAACAGTACATGTACTTTACTAGCCCAGTCTGAATTTTACATTTTGTTTGGGTATCGCTGCCCTCCTCAGACCTGGGATTCAACTGTCTAATCCACAGGGGTGTATGCTCAGTGTAGCTCTTAAAGATTTCTTACATGGAGAGGATATGTATTTGTGTTAATAAACTTTGGATTTATATTGTATTAGACCGCCTAGAAAATAAGCAACAAAATTGGAATAATTTTGGTCCATTACATACTTTTTTTTCTTTTTCTTTGTTTCTTTTTTGTAAATAATAATCATTACAAAATCCTTAGCACTACATGCTGGTTCTTTCCAGTGGAACAAAAAAAAGAAGGAGTTAGGATCAAATAAACCCTGGAAAATATCCTGCAAAGTAATGGAATGTCATCTGCCTTAGAAAAGTGTTTGCTGACTGGGCTGCTGTCTACTTTTGCAGAAATCATCAGTATATATATCAAATTTACTATATACATCGAGTCCCGTGCTTGTGTATTGTGCTCCATGAAAACTGTTTCTTATGTTATTATTCTTCTCTGAGCATACACTTGTGGCTGCAACTCCTATTGATTTTCCCAGTTAGGGACAGGAACCAGGCTGTACAAAGAAGTGCTCTGTTATTACTGGTGGGAGATGAACTGTTTCCTGCTCCATCTTTCATATAACCGTCCCCTGAAACATCCACCCACAACCATCCCTGCATACACTTCTCTGTTCAGGAGAGTTTTATTCTGGATAATTTTTTAGCTCCTTACAATAATTTCGGTCACACAGGAGCAAAAAAGAATCAAAAGTGAAAGGCTGTAAGAAGTGTCCATAGACATCCTGGATTCTCAGCTGAGCTGGTTTTCTATATTGTGTGTCCCTCTGGAGCTGCTGTGTGGTTTTGGCTCCACATAAGATGCCTTATACAGGAAATTAACTAAGGCCTAAACAAACCTTTTGTTTTTTAACCATTTTATAACCAAATATTCTTTAATCAGACTACTGAAAGCATTGTCGATACAGCCAGACACAGGACATAAATTCTTGACATTCGTGTTGTACTCTTGTCCAATTTATGATACGTGTTAATTGATTCTATATTTAGTACATTTTGTGGTATTTTTACATTACTAAAGTCATCTTCAAGATTCCCACTGCGATTTCTACTTACCACTGTACTGAAGACATGGATATTTATTTTTTTAAAGCACAGTGGGGTTTTTTTCTGCATGAAACCAAATGCCAAATATTTAATTTCTTTTTAATTTAATATAAAGACTCTTTAGTGATCCCTATCAGGAGTATATTTTTAATTTTGTTAATATCATCTGGATATGGCTACCCTAGTGATAGTAAATACAGTAGACCAGAATATAGCATTGAACAATTGAACACATACATTAATAGATGTATGCTGTTTCTTTGATTTTCAAAATGAGAAATTTTAATTAATTATTAAAACCCTAAGAAGAAATTTGATCTCTCTGCTGCTATATAAGTAAGCAGATCATTGATAGTAGACAATGATAAAATTGTTTTTCACACACAGAGGCAATTGTACTCCATAAAGTTGCTTCCACACTGAATAAACAGCAGATTTCCCTCATGTGGTTGCTTTTAGGAAATGTATTGAGTGACAATAATTGACTGATAAACTAAGAAGCTGGTTTTGATTATATAAAACAAATTTTTCTGAAGGTTATCAAGTGACTCAAAAAATCATTCCTTCCATGGGGTTCCTGGTCATAAAAGAAAGACAACATGTAGATTAAAAAATAGCCAAATATGGCATTAAAGGTATATTGTCTATACAGCCACTACTGTTCTCATTGGCACTTGAGGTGTGCATTGCATGTGGATAAAAAATAATGAGTGTATTCACTGGGATGAGAATTTCACAATAAAAGATAATTAGGAGATAAAAATCTTGATGCAACACCTAAGGAATTGTATACAAATAATAGAAAACAGGATTCTAGGCTTGCATCTCAGCTGTTCAGTAGTTGGACTTCACTGAACACTAAAAATTTCAGCACGAGAAAAAAATAGTGTGTATGCTTGCTATTAGCCATTGCATTTGAAGAAGGCATCCTGCAGGAAAAACTCAGATTTAAACCTGTATTTAGGGTTTCCCAAGTAAGCTAAAGGTCTCTTTTTTTAGTGACAGAGAAGAATACTGGAGTGATTAGTGTTAATAGTCAATATTTTTCAAGTGGCTGATCACGAAACACCCCAGAATAGCACAGTTCTTCACTATGATGAGTAAAATAGCAACCAAAATCTTAAACTATAATCCTATAAAAATACTGCATGAGAAAGATAAGCCTGACGACAAATAGATAGATAGATAGATAGATAGATAAAAAAAATCATAATTTAAATTCATTATGATGAAAAAAATTTCCTTAAGATTTTAAGTCAAATCCTGTCAAAACATTACTACTGCTTGTGCCAGGAGAGAGAGGACCTAGGTCATGCATGGCATCCTAAGTGTGGACTCCATCATTACTGGAAAAAAAAGGACTGTCATGGAATATTTCCCAAAATTCAGCCATGCATTTTCCAAAACCTCATAAAACTTCTTTTCATCTTCATTTTTTCTAGGTTTCCCTCAAGATCAACAAATTATTAAGGTTGTTGTATGATAAATTAAAGATGAAATTTCTGCTATCTGATCCAAAATCATAAAAATACACACCCTTTGCAAGTAGATATACATGCAAATTGTTGTGAAAAAATCTGAAAACTGCAAAAAACCACTTTATACCTTTGATCTAAATGCCTCCACTGACCATACAGCCAATGTCATTGCAGAACTATGGAGACATTATTATCTGCATGCCTTTTACAGCTATTTTCATGTAGTGTTATGATTGAAAAACAATTAAAATTCAGATCTTTAGAGACCCAATGGCAATGCTGTCACAATGCAATTTTAGACAATTCAATTTAGATGCTGCAGCAGATGCTTTTCAATGAGATTTTGATGTTTACCCAATTTTGCTGCTGGGTTAATTGAGTCATATTGAGGTCAAGTGGCTTGTCTGCAATCACCCAGATGTAGGCTCACTGAGAATTACAGCTCAGGACTATCACATCTATAAACCTCTGTTTCCCCCAATAGGGCAAAAATACAAACAGAAATAAACTAATCAATGAAACACTCTCAGTAGGAAACTATGTCAGCTGCCACAGCAGCAGATTACTTGGGTTACTCATGTTATTGAGGAATAACCATTAAATAAAATGGGAGAAAACGCATTAACATGAAAATGCAAACAATGGAAGAGCAAAATATTTTAGAATTTATCTCATCTTAACAAACTGGCTTATTTTAAAAATACCAACAAGTTAAACTTGAATAATAACCCAAACAGCAAAGTTTAAATAAAACCTCTTCTCTTTGCCACAGGACAAAACAATTTCTTACTGAATTCATGACACCAACTGATTGCTTCTCTGTCTGAAAGCCATATCCAGAATTGTAGGCAAGGTGAAAAAAACCACTTGCTCAAAGAATAGCTTGAGTTCTCAAACTATTAATGGATTCAGCTCAGAGAAGCTATTCTGGGAAAAGGTGTCAAGGAAAAAGGCCCTAGTGCAGCTGCAATCTCAGCTGCAGCAATAAATAATTTAAAAATTGTAACTTTCCAGGGGCACACAGAATTAAAATTAGTGTATTTTTACTTGGAATATCATATTCCTCTCGCAAAACCATATTTCAAACTGTCATGTAATCCTAGTTTGGAACTTATGTATCCATGACTAAGCTGCAAGTTACAGTAGGAATTACTAGAGCATAACTCTGCCTTGAGAATCCTTTGTAAATACTATCTCAGAGGTGATGTAGGGAATTAAAATATACACCATACAGGACTAGGTAAAAAACAATAGAGTTTTTGTATGTGACTAAAAGGAAAAAAAAATACCACTAGTTTAGGTTTGAGTCATGTTGTTGTGAGGGGAATTATTTTAGAAGGTGTTTTCTCTCTCTCCATTTTAAAGATGGTCTCTCTCTACAGCTGGTATTTTGGCTGGTTCACCAACTTTCTTCTCTGGAGTTGCTCTGAACCTGAAAAACAATCTTCTGATTTCCAAACACAGCTTTGAAATTGATATTTCATCTTCATATTTAATTGCTATATGGAAATTTGATAAATTCCATCTTGTAGTTGTGATGAAAATCTCCATTTAAAACAACACATTGTTCATCATTTAGATTTTGGCAAAGAAAAACGATAGCAAGAGGACAGCTAAATGACAGGTGTCTACCAGAATAAAGCAATTCATTCTGGAAACCTTAAAGTCCAAGAGGTTTAAGGTTTAAAATTAAGGCTTAAAATTAAAGGCTTAAATAAGGCTTAAAATTTATAAATCTGACACAAAAATGCATTAATAAAATAAATGTTTCTCTTTATTTTTTGGGTTTAGAATGTTTTATCAGTTGAAATATTCATAATCAGATTTTTCAGAGTTTACTGTCAAGCATGAATAGTTAAGAGAAACAATTAAGAAATCATATTTTCCTGTCTTTTCTACATTATTTTAGAAGACACTTTAAGAGTTATTACAATGATATTTTGGAGTGGAATTGGAACTGGCAACTGACAAAATGAAGTTCAACTGTTTCCTAATTGTCAAAAAAACACCATGTGTTTCAAAAAATGTCATTGAAATATGCTTTTAACTAATTATCTTCTTAAGCATTTTCTAGAATTTTAGCAATTATAAACTTCTGAATGACTAAACTCTAAAATGCTTATAGGAAAAGATACTGTAGTACCATAGAAGTCAGAAACATCACATAGACCAAGAATATCACGACTGTATATAATGCAGAGGAAAAACTTTCAAAAGTTCTTTGTTTTCTCCATTTGCATTTCATTTGGTTAGTATTACTTTTAGTAATTTAGAGATTATTTTTCCTGAACCACTGAAATGGAAGTTGTCTAAACTAATCCTAAATTTCTTAGTGTTCCTTTGAACACAAAATTTCTCTTTTTCATGTTTCTACTTTTAAAACACCTTTCAAAAATCTTTGTGGCAAGGTACTGAATGTTCTTATCGGGAAACACAGACCAGAGATTAGAGAAGCAAAAAGATCAGAGATGTTACAGACTTGAGATCAGAGACTGATGATGCACAAGCAGATTTATTAGTGCGATCATTATTTCACCAGGACTTTACGATTGTAAGACAGATGATCAAACTTTCAAATATTGCATAGCCCTGTTTTATTTTTCAAAACCTTCTGTGATTCTGTAGTGATTTTAGTTACTGGCAGATGAGAGCTTGAAACTTAGTTGTTAAATAAACATGGCAAAAAATTTAAAGTACTTGCACAGAAAGGTCTTATTGATTGATAGGGTGCTATTCATTACATTCTTTGGCACAGAGTTCAGATTTCATGACAGAGAGAAAGAAGAGGAATGGAAAGAACTGAGCCCCTCTCAGTGAAGCAGTTTCTAAAGAAAATTTTAGGAAACTGCAGACTAAAATAACAGTCAGTTGATAGAAGACCAATGATAAGCTTTTAGTTATTCTATTTAACAAAAGGGCAATCTGCAGGAATACCTTATTATTCATATCAGGTCTATTATCTAGTTCATATCATAATAATATTATTCATATCAGGTCTATCTAAATTATCTAGCTCAACAAGGATAAGCCCTACACCTGGGAAGGAGCAACGCGGGGTACAAAATTGTGCTGGGAGACACCCAGCAGCTTTGGGGCAAAGGACCTGAGAGTCCTGGGGAACATCAATTTGAACATGAGCCAGCAATGTGCCCTTGCAGAAAAACAGGCCAACGATACCCTTGAGTGCATGAGATGGAGCTTTGCCAGCAGATGGAGGTGGTGCCACACCTGTAGCAGTGTCCAGCCCTGCCTTCCCCAGGTCGAGAGGGACAGGGACACACTGGAAGGGACACTAAATTGATTAAGAGACTGGAGCACCTCCTCATGTAAGGAAAGGCAAAGACAGCTGGGACTTTCTAGCCAGAAGAAAAGTCTCAGGGGATCTCACTGATACATACAGACACCTGAAGAAAGGGTGAGAACAAGGTGGAGCCTGGCTTTTATCAGTGATGCCCAGTCACAGGAAAAGAAACAGTGAAAGTTCAGTCTGAACGTCAGGAAGCACCTTTACCTATTTCCTTTTTATGTCCTGTACTCTTGAGATCAAGGTTGCCATTATGAGACAAGTGCTTGGTGTAACACAGCAGCTCCCACAGGGATTAGTTACAGTGGATTAGGATCTTTTTCTTGCAAACAGCTCCATGTTAGCAGTTTATAAATGTAACTGCAAGAAAAAATGAAGCCTAACATTAACTGCTTGTTTTTAGGATATCATATGCACTAATTTCCATGATACATGATTTTATCTTTTTAGGGGTACTTCAGTATCAAGGAAGAAATTCAGCTCTCCTGGATGAGAAAGGATAATATGCTATTTTATTTAATTTTTGCCCTTATAACTCACGTGCCTGATGCTTCAAGACTTGGATGGGTGCCCCTTCTTTTGTCACTGAAATTAAATCATTAATTCCTGTGTCAGAAGAATCCAGTTTCAACAAGGAGATGCAATCGATCACAATTTCAAAAACTGTAATAGGAAATGATGTGGAAAGCTTATCATTCTGACCTTGCAAGGGAATCATGAAAATAATGTTTAAAGGGTATGGTGTAACACAAGTACTGTGTTGCATAGTGCATACCATGATTTTTAAAAATTATATTATTTATATTTGAAGTTAAAATTTCAACTACAATTTTTGAGCTTTTATAATGAGAAATATGATAATAGTAGGAGAAAATTCCTCAAGGAGAGTATTTGTCTTTATTAATGCATCATGATAGCCCAAACTTATCTTGACTTTTATGTGCACATACATGAATCCACAAGCACTGTATAAATATACTAAAACACCTCAGTTTTTTTAGTTTGCTGACTCCAAGAACATTAGCATTTGCTTTGTCTATGTTAGCAAGATGAATAGATAATATTCATGTTGCTTGTGTATGCTAAGCAATGAATTTTTCTGGCAGTTCATTAAATACCAGACCAAAGCCAATAAACTTAATCAATGCATAAATGTTGTCTGAACATTTCTCTGTCATGAATTCTTGTGATACTCTGACAAAAATAAAATACTTACGGACAACATGGTCTTGTTCCCCTTATTCATATGCTCCTTTTCTTACTTTCCAAGACTTAAATGGGTTCATGGTAGTTACACAGTTCGTAATCTACAATGTTCTTCACAATCCAATCTTATCTACATGCATACATAAGATTTATTAACTGGTTTCACATTATTTTTGTCCCTCACACATACTCTCTCATGCAGAAGAAATAAAGCTCATTTTCAGATAAAATCACAGTAAATCAACCTCATTCATCCTATTTACAACATTTGTTTAATTTCAAAAATTCACAGGCCACCTTGGCTGTCCATTAACTTCAGTGAAGCATCTTGCCAAAATCACCCGTGCAGTTTTGTCTTTTCATGTATAGTATAAAATACGTAACCATCAAACTAACATACAACACAAGACAAATGATTATAAATTCAAAATCTGATAAACATTTACAATGATCTGTCTTAGAATTCCTGTAGTTCTTCAAAGAATGAAAAGAAGTATATCCTATGTCCTGGAATTCTTTGGAACCTTTTTTTTTTTGCTGTTCGTAAGTTCTTTTTCTTTTTTCATCTTGTATGACTGGACATTTACATGTTGTCATACACACATCATGTTGTCTTTCACTATAGTATACAAAAAATAATTGAATGAAAGAACAGTGAAGAATGAATCATCATGAATGAATAGTAAGGCTATGGGTCAGATACGAACACAAAAAATACAAACCCCAACTATTTCACAGCATTACACAGCACTAGGCTCGTTATTTTCTTCAGGTCTATTAAGGCCTCTTGTTAAGATTCCCAGACAACTATTTTAGGATCCTTCCCAGGGAGGGATCTACTTCCAAATAATAATATTAAGGTGCATCCTGATGAATTAAAGCGCCATTGCCAATTTCTTTTTTTTTTTTTTTTTTTTTTTTTTTACATCTAAAGAAGTCATACTATAACCCTATAGTTTAATCACCTATATGAAGTACACTATGAAATGTATCATTTTAGCACTGGACTGTAACTTCTGTTTGAGGTGTATTGCAGGATGTATTTTACAAAGATAATTTTATCCAGTTTAAATGTTCCAGCAAATGAACAATTGACCAAACCAATAAGTAAAAGGCTCTGACTATACTGGCCATAAACCAATCATTTTTTCTAGCCTGAGTGCACGTTGCTCAACTTGCTTGCCACAAAACCTCATCCTGCCTTTCACTGAGCCATCCTACTTGATGGTCCTGTCCTCTGTCACATATTAGGGATAATAGATACAGAAATAAAACATGAGTGCAAGTCTGAGCATTATTTAAAATGACTACATAGACCTTTTCAGTCACTGCATTCCTGGGCAGAGTTCCTCATCCTGCGCCTGTGAAGCACTCTCTGTTCTAGAAATTTTAATGCATATACAATGGGATTAAATAGCTACATTTTGGAATAGGCTTACATTACGAAAATTAAAATCACTGTTTACAACTATCCAATTTATCATCTGTCAAATGTCTCACTTGCATAAATCTGCCGGGAATAGTTGTATATTTTCTCCACAAAAAGGAGATCTGTAATGGCCAGAGAAGGGAATGAAACGTTTAAGCAAATGTGCAGTGCTAACACAGTAGGGTTGTCTCTCCTTGTTTTCTATCAAAGTTCTCAACCTTATCTCATATCATCCTGGGTGTGATTTAGTTCATCAGTTACCTCTGCTGGACATGGCATAACTGATGCAGTGGTGCAAGTATTTCAACTGAACTCCTAATATTTCCTCATTTTTAAAAAATGCATATATAATAATAAAGTAGCTACATATTTATAGACTTGACTACACACTTAAACTTTTCAAGCTAAAACAAAATTTTCAGGTAACGGCAAGATGCTTATCTGCTAGTGTTTTGAGTTTATAATAGTGACAGCTACAATAGTGTCTGCACAATAAAGGAAAGCAGAAAAATATGGATCACACTATGGTTAAATAGCTGTTTTTATACTACACTTCTTTACACTTAATATATTGCATTCTTGATTTTATTTGGATTCAAAATAGAATTGTATAAATGATCAGACTGGTTTTCACAATATTTTACTATGTTTAGCCAGATATTTTTGTTTTGTTTTCTTTACTGAAATTAAAAATACTTTGAAGGCATGACTAAGTTAAATGTTTTTACATTTCCTAAAGCTCAAAATCTTACAACTAGATAAAGCAGTGACCTCTAACTGTGTCAATCCACTTGAACTTTCTTCACTGATGGTACTACATAATAAAGAACTAGTGGCCTATGGGCTAGAAGAGAATACTTTCAATTGCCCCTATTTCACTGTGTATTAAGAACATACACATTCTAGAGAAAATCCTAAACATATATATCCCCCTCTTCCTCCTTTCTTATACATACCGTAGAGAACTGGAAACACATTATGTTACTTCATGAAAATGTTGGGCAGCTCTCCAGTTGAAGCCATTTATTCTTATCAAGAAGCTCACCTGTCAGAATGAGAGAAAATAACCATGCCTGTCCATACTGCCTGCTCTCTAAATTGTAAAAGTTTCCATAGGGGAGGCATCATTTTCATTGTCTCTGTAGAGAAATATGTATCTTCAAGACTATAGTATAGATCAAAATTCCACAGTGATCACAGAATCATGGATTATCTCAAATTGGAGTGGACACATAACGTTTGAGTCCAACTCTCTGCTCCTCACAGAGCTACCTAAAACTAAATTGTGTAGGGATGCAGTGGTAAACACAGAAATTTTAAGTAAATATAAATAATGTGAATCATGATATCCTTATTTAATTGTGATCTTTGGAGGTTTGACTCATTTTGAACAAGATGGAGATTATTTTTTGCATAATTTCCAGTTCCGTTTCTTTTTTAAATGCACTAATTAATTTAAAGTTCATGACCTCATTAGGATCATAAAGCTTTTTGACATGCTCTGCATGTCAACCTCTAACTTTTAAGTGAAGTGGTAATTTGCCAACTAAAGAAGCTGAAATGACTGAAATAAATACACCCTTATGCATTTTAAAAGAGTTTAGAAAAATAAGCTGCAAAAATGCTCAGTGTATTACACAATGAGCAAATCACCCAAATTTGATTGCGATTGTTATCTATATTGAGACCCAAATTTACTCTAAACACATGGAAATTACTTCCTTGTCAATTTTTATCTAACAATTATTGAGTGCCTTATGCTATATTTTATTTATTTACACTAAATATTTTATTCTTTTTATTTTCTGGCAACAGAAAATCAAAATCATCCTACAATTCTCAGTGAGTATTTGTACACTTTAAAGAAATACCATTCTCTATATGATTCAGATTTATACAAAGATATATCATTTCTGCTTTATAACTTACAAAATCTCAAATTTGTTATACATTGCTTCAGGAAACATAACTTTGACTCTCACAAGTCTTCCAAATAGAACTGCTGAAGAGCCAGAAAGAGCTAGATACTGGTTCATGTAAAATGCTCAAAACTCTATTAATCATGTAGCTGTTCACTCAAAAACATTACTTCCCCTTTAGCACTCTTCACTGCTGAGAGTCTATAATAGATATTCTGTCACTCAAATTAAATTTCTTTGGTGCATTTTCTAAACACCAAGGAGCAAAACATGAGGGTCAAAGTAAGTACTGCATGTCAATGAGATTCTCAGTGGCAGCAAAGGGCTGAAACACAAGCAGATTGCTCATTTAAAGCCACCATTTGAATGAGACTGAGAAGAAAGACTGACAGTAGGATTTGCTGTAGTTTCGCAGAGTTAGGGGTTTAATGCAGTATCTGCTGGTCTGTGTCATACACAAACATTACACTGCAGTCTGCTACAGAGCCTCATCCACATATTTATTCACTGTAGAGGGAAGACATACATTGTTGGATACCCTCCATATCCCACATAAGACAACAGCCACTGTCCTATGTAAATCACTTTTTGCCAAGTCTCTTGTATGAGATATAGCAGGAACCCACTGTCCAGCTCACCTTATCTCATCTGTCAGCCAGCCATGCCTGTTCTGCCCTGATGGGATTGAGGGACTGATCTCAGTGCTTGAAGAACACCTTCCAGAAAATCTGGGTCATACTATATTTTCCTCATATGCAATTGCATCTTCTCTCTTTCACTGACACAATGTAAATGTCATTAAAGCTGGCAAAATTCATGTCTTCAGACCATATCATGTCCACAGAAATGGCATTTACTAATTAATCTTGTTGATCACATTATTTGGACTATAAACACATTAATCCAAACCCTTCTATTTTAGCTGATTTAATTTCATTTGGCCTTTGCTGATTTTCCTCATGTGCTAAACACCCACAAGGTTTGAATATGTGTGAGTGTATTTTTCTCATAAAGAATAGGAAAGCACAGCTTAAAAGTACCACTCTAACAAATTGCACATTATTGCATACACTGTCAGTTTATTGCCCTAATTAACAACTAGGTACTTTCTCTCTGGTGAGCAATATGAGAGGTTAACAGAGTCCTTCTTTTCATTCATTCCCTATTGAACACTTCCTGCAACCAACAGGTTTAATGCTGGGACCTCTGTGATTTTGAATGATTCCCTAAATAAAGTTCCCACAAAAAAATAAGCACAAATCTGCTATGACAAGGAGAACTATTTGTAGTGGAAAAGCTGAACATTCTTTTCAAAAGCAGTAGAAAATATTTCAGGCCAGACAACTGTTCTAACATAACACCTCTTGAATAATGAACAGGCTTGAGTTTGAGAGGGTGTTCCTGAGCCCCATAAAGAGTCTGCATGCTGTTTTGGCTTCAGCACTTGAGAGCCAAATGGAAAAATTAGCAATTTCAATAAGCACAAGTGGAGTATTTACTGTCAGTGTATCATAACAGCCCAGTAGATCTCACATTGTTTGAGGCCATTCTTCTTCTCACTTCAAGTGATGAATGGATCAATACAACATTGCCATAGCAGAAAAAGGAACTGTCACTTACCAAGAATAAAAGCAGTGCCACTGTGAAGGAAATCTTTTGGGGAGAGGGTATTTTGGCATGTAGCAGCAAGTGCTCTGCAGCAGGGAGATTGAACACACACTCAGTGTCCCCTCCAGCACCAGCTCTGCCTGCCTGCGGGACTTGGCCCTCTCATTCCTTACCTGGGAAACTAAGAATGGTACACCCTAAAAATGAGAAAGCTGTGTGTGTCCCTAATAAATCTCACTGCCATCTTAGAGATTTTTTTTAACAAGGACAAGGTTTCAATATAATTTTGCATAGCAGTAAAGCCATACAATTTATCAATAACTTTTCTACCTATAGTGCTACAGAGCCTGGGGCAAAATTCATAGGACAGAAGAGTGGGAGATAATATTTTAATTTTAACGAGGTATACACACCCCATTGAAATTAAAATCATATAACTCTGCTGCCATGTAATCTGTATATTTTAAATACCTGAACAAAAAATGTGAAGTAAAAAACCTAGATGTAAAGGAATGCAGTAATTAAAGGTTCCTTAATCCTGCCACCTGCCATCCCTGTGTGCCTATATTACAATGTTATCTTTAAATAGCATGAGAACACTTCTTTTTCCCCAGTCTTTCCTCCACTCAGCCACTTTCTTTTCAGATTTGGTACCCTGGATGTGCAAGCCCCAGTAAATGTTCTCTGATCTCATCTTTCTTCCTATCTTACTGCTCAGTATGCAGGTCCTGGTTTTACTTACTGCATATCCTGAACTGAATACAAAGGATTTCATTTTCTTATAAACTTGTATATAGTTTTATCACTTCACTACCCAAGTTTTTCATTAAACTTTCACCTTTCAAACTAGAATATTTGACTGCAATCTCCTAGGGAAAATATTTTTCCTTCTTCCGCCCAACCTGAAAATCTAGGCCAAACAATTCTTAAAGAGCTAGTTTTTTCACTGCAGAGTTAACTGAAATGTTTGATCCTTAGATTAACTCCTCTCAAATAAACCTTGACTGAATGAAAGTGACCATTAAACGACATGTACTTGGAATGACTGCATGAGCAGCTGAAAAACTTACTCCATGGGTAAGTAATGTAGACACAATTCCAGCATTCCAGTTGCTGAACTGAGTACTCAGTGAGTGCTGTGAGGACTCACATTCAAGTTTATGCTCTAAGTAGCTATGAAGGACATTTCCAGCAACTCTTGAATTTTACCTCAAATGAAAACACATTATTTTGATAGAAGGAAAGAATGTGTTTGTTGTTTTTAACAGCTGTGAAGCTTTTAATACAAATGGATAACTGCAAATCCAGGTCCCACTGGAGTTATCAGCCATTTTCCAGTGAGAAGGCAGAATCTCAGTCGAAAACTCAGACACTTTGAGAGAGAAGAATTTTCTGCTGAAAAGTATTTGTATTTTCTGCACTTTGGTAGCAGTGTAAGCCCTTACTTGTTGGGGAAAATACTGCTCCTAAAGCAAATGAGATTCAGATACCTTGAAGCAAGAACAGTGGTTCAGTTAAAGCATTTTTTTTTTTTCAGTATTAGTTTAAATGCTCATTCTCACTATACTCTTTTCCAGCTCAGCTGAGCATAGTAACAAATCCAATGCCTGTCAGTCCTGGAACGTTGCCATCCAGGGGTCCTGAAGCAAATTAAGCAAAGATGCTGGTTTACAAGCATCATCTTTTGGTTTTTACACTTGGTTATTAGCATTATGCAGAATCATACTGCAGGACAGTGTAGCACCCATATGCCTTGCCTGTATTCTGGTAGAAAGATCTGGGGCTTTCTGAGGCTGAGAACCTGCTCTGTTCTGCTGCTGAAGAGACAAAAAGGCCTGAAGGTCTATGCACCTTATCCTTCTTTCCTCAGCATTGAGAGGAAAGGGATTCTGGAAGCATACTTTCATTAAAAGATGAGATCAGGGCTTCTATTGTTCCTTTTCCTCAATATAAAATGTTATGCTGAAATAAATTTAATTTTTATTAAGCCTTGCCTTTTTCCAAGGATCCACAAACAGAGAAACAGTATAAGGAAACTGTAGCCAAAAGCAAGGATGCTACTAGCACAACTAATTTTAGTATGCACCACTGATAATGAGCACACAAATTTGAATGCATTTGATTAAACTTTTGTCTGTAAAGTACCATATTAATATGGTATTTTACATACTACAAAGTTATACTTTGAACAACACTAAAGATAACATGAACATTAGCTATTTTAGTAGATATAATGTCACACATAGAGAAACTGCCTGTGAGTGTCATTACTCATTATCAACCACCATAAGGGTGTATTTGACTATGTGCTCTTCATTTAATAACATGCCACAGCTGGGAGTTACTGACTGCCATTTGAAACATGTAAGAGTTATGTTCATGGTATCTAGATTGAGAATAGCTGTGAACCTGAACCTGAAAGTCATTAATTCTATTATTTCCTGCATCTACAGACACATGTGTGCCTGGGGCCTCCAGCAAAAGAAAAATGTGAAAGGTTGGAGAAGGCAGGAGAGGGTCCAGAGGAAGGCCATGAAGCTGATCTGTGGCACATGTGCTATGAATAGGCTGAGAGAGCTTTGTTAGTTCAGCCTGGGAATGAGAAGACTATGAGGAGAATTTCCAGTCTCCTTTAAGGGAACTTCAAAAAAGATGGAGAGTGATTTTTTTTTTTCCCATGGGCTGATAGTGTTATGACAAGGAGGAATGATTTTAAGCTAAAAGAGGGTAGGTCTGGTCTAGGTGTTAGAATGAAATTCTTTATCCAGGGGGGAGTGAGGCACTGGCACAGGTCACCCAAAGAAGCTGAGGATGCCCCATCCCTGGAAGTGTTGAAGACCAGGCTGGATGGGGCTTTGAGCAACCTGGTCTGGTGAAAGGTGTCCCTGCCCAAGGCAAAGGGTTGGAAATAGATAGTCTTTAAGTTTCCTTCCAACCCCTGTGATTCTGTTTTTACATACAGAGATATAAAGAGATATTTTTTACATAAAGAGATATATCTTCAAATACTCCACATATATGCATATTCAAATTTATACGTATGCTGAGCATAGTTGAGAAACATGGATGTGTGTGTGTGTGTGTTTATGTGTGTATTGTATTAGAGTGTGTATTTACATACCCAAACTAGGTCTTGAAATAGGTGAAAATAGGAGCCCTTCTCACTGTCTAATCTTGATTAATTTTCTAAATGAAGTCCAAATTTAGCACTCAAATGCTATATCATGATGCTTACCACATTAAACAGCTGAATGAAGATTACAGAGACATCCTTGACCTTTGATAGTTTTCTCAGCTCTTGTAATTAAATACCACAAGATTTGTTTGGTCACTGTCATCACCTTTGAAATTAACACCACCAGGCTATATTACTTTGACAGATGATAACACTAAACATGCACCAAATATGCAAATTTCATTAGTTTCTCTCTATAATGAGAATATCTGAACAATTTTATTTTCAGTGTTACAAATAAGTTCTCTGTTAAGTCTGCCTGTAAGCTTTAAAAGAAGACATTAAAAATCTAAAGCAATTTTTTTTTTCAGACTACCATCAATTTGGGATATATTTACTAAAAAAGAGTTACTCTTTAGTCATTCTATGGACATCATTGGAACTGAAGAAATAATTCATTATGGACTGGAATCTTTGCAAGCATGGGTCTTTATTTACCTCCTGCCTACATGTGAGCTCTGATTTTATGATAATAGAACAAGGAAGTGAAATATTTTAATCCAAATGATTTAGATGTTACAAGACATCATTTTATTACTTCTAGCACATCAAATCTGGAGTCACTTTGAGATCTCATATGACTTCTCCAAGTACTCTACTCTCTTCACACTGAACTATTGAATCCTGTGCATCAGCAATCCTTTGAAAACCCTGCTATTTTGACATTGCCAGACTCAGCAACTAACTTGCTTCTTTCATGCCCTGCATTTCCTAGGCAATATTTCATTAACATCAGTATCAGTATTTTTTCCTCCAGTTCCCTCCATACTCTCTTACTTGTGCTTTGACTAGCAGACAGAATTCCTATAAAATTATTTACAGGTTGGCCAAAAATAAAAAGAATCTGTTGGACATATCAGAAAAAGGAAATTAAATGAAATTAATTAATTTATTAATTAAATTCTATTTAATTGCAGTCTACTTATTTTTCACTGCTAACCTTACCATTATTTTCTCCTTCATTGATTTTGTTATATCAAGTTACCAAATGTCCACCTGATTTCCATTGGAATTTTTCTGAACACTTCTCTTCACAGGTATAAAATAAAAAAAAAAAACCTCCAACCATTTTTTAATTTTTTCTCACCATGACATCCTCTTAAATTTACTCAATTTTCTGTAGCACACACAAACAACCCCTAGACAAATAATTAAGCCTCAGTTTGAAGACTTGTGGTAAAGATGTTTCTCCTTTCTTTCTATATCAGATAAAGATGATATCCCAGCTTTTCTTTTTTTTTTTTCTTTATGCTGGGAGCTACACAACCTCTTCTTCATTATTGGGAATATTGGGTGTCTGTCTCTGCTTTGTGAAGGAAGAGGAGAGAGAAGAAAGGGTCAGAACGAGGACCATGAAAGAACCTCTCACTGCTGCTAGGACTGCTTTAGCTCAGTCTTAGCTTGGGGGAAATAGTCTAATTGCTGTGGGAAGTAGATGTTAATGGAATTGGTCCAAGAACATCCTGAAAACACAGCACCTTCTTCCCAAACTTATTTGCTCTAACCACAGTGGTAGCAGAAAGTAGTCAGTAAACAAGTTGTCTACAGTGTCTCTACTGTATGAGTAACCTTTCTGGGTCATGGCACACACCCCCTTTTCAGACTGAACCCTTCTGGAAAAGTCATGCAAAACTTCACCAGAGATCATCTAATATTTGGTACTTCTGGGAGCCTGACTAAAGACTCATAGCTGCTGCCTTTTTTTCCCTTTTCTAAAGGATGATTTGTAATATTTTCTGGTCAGAAACCTTGGAAATTCTAAGCTAATTACTAAAAGACTTACTTGATGAACTGATGGCTTTTAAGTCAGTCCGATAAATTTTGTGAGCCTCAATCACTATTTTAGATTTGCATTTCAGAAAAATTATGATCATAAATTAATTCAATTCCATTACTTTCTTACATTATAAATTCATCAAATAAGTTTAATATTTTAAAATGCCAGCCTCATGTCATAGCACTAAATATAGAGATATGTCCCTTGACTTTCATATCAGCCACTGCATTTCAATGTATGTGATGGAAACACACAAATGAAGTTAATTTAGTTTGGAATGCAGTTTAAGACATTTCAGTTCTGTCATCCACTCACATTCATACATCTGTGTGCAACATCTAAACTCCTACTGTAGCTGTCAGTCTGCCTGATGGAGCCTAGAAAATTGTATAGCTTAAAAGCCACAAAAAGCTCATTTTATTTACCTTAGAGTGGGTGAGTAGTGGCATGTGGCTTACCCAAATGTATCCCACATTCAGCCTCCTCCAGATCTAGTGTCGATATGTCATTCCCTTGGAAGTGTCTTGGAAATGCTCCTGGAGCCTCTAAAACCATATTAAACACCTATCCCTGTACAATGGACTCAAATCTTAGCTATATTTTAACATAAGTGAAATTGCTTTCTGTCCTGAGAACAGGGAGACTTAAAAAAAGAAACAACAGACATGCAGCTTTTTCGAACCTAGATGCATAAACTGAATTTGATGTTCACAGAGAGCTTATATACAGAGAGGTAAGCACTTGCAGGGCAGATTCAAAATACAATATTAGATACTAGGAGCAAACTTAAATGGCCAAGCAGGTGGCCCATATTATTACTAGCAATACAACTTGGTTGTTTTGAATTCTGTGAGAAGAAGCAAAAAAAAAAAAAAAAAATTGAAATAATTAAAAGCCCCTGTTTTGAAAATGAGTGAAAGTCATTTTAGTTCTTTGCCATTGTCTTCCATTTTTTGTAGCATTGTGAAGAAAACGATCAATCCTTGACTTAAATATCTATTATATGGAATTAATTTTATTTTCTCCTTCTGCATTTGCTAAACAGACAGGTGGAAAGCCACATCTTCCATTCTGTTGCATGTTTTTTGGACTTTTTCTAAGATGGATGAAGTTAGAAGCATAGTGTAAAACAGAAAAAAATACTGCCTACTCTTTAACAAAACAGAAATGATGTTTTTTACTATGAGCAATGCATAATAATGCAACCTGACTATCTGTTCGGACTTTTCTCTCTTAAATTACATATGCAAAACCAAACATCACAGTCATATTTTCCTATTTTGTTGAAATGAGATCTGAAGTGTTACTTTTTTGGTCAGAATTATTGATTTAGTTGTGAGCAGAAGAACCTTGACAATCAAAGGGCAAATCTAGTTTGGTGAAATTGTTCTTAAGGAAAAACTATCAAACCTCTAATAAAACAGTGGAAGCAATAGTCAAACTGTTATTTGTTACACTGCTGTATTTAAGCAAATATCTCAAGAACAAAAGTATTAGCAGTAAAAGAAACTGGATATCACATAAAATGCTTTTCTTTAAAGCATTATTTATGCCACTCCTATAAGTTCAGAGCTGTTAAAATGCAATATTAACAATGCCTTCTGCTCAGTCAAATACAGTTATTTCTTCTTTTCCAATATCAACATTCTTCCCTATTCTGTGTAAGTATAGGCATTTGCTATTTTGCCCTCAGTAAAAATTAATATATCCTTTAAATCTTACATAAAAGAATTATCTGGACTAACCTGTTCAGTTCTAGCCCATCAAGACTCCTCACTTATTCATGACTCCACCCACTGTAAGGGTCATATTGCTCCTTTTTCTACTCATCACCATGTTTGTTTGCTTGTTTTTCATTGTTGAGTTCTCACTCAGCCAAGGAAATAGCAAACACATGCTGGAATTTAGCTTTATGCATAAGTTACATCAACTCCACAATGAGATGAGGTACCCTGCACTCACCTGCTTATCTCCTCAGTATTAGGAATTTGTTTTGTCCTGACACATGTGGAAGGTGTTTATCATGTACAATGAAGATGCCAATGTCAGACAGCTGACCTCCAGCAGTGTCAGCACAGGGGAGTGGAGGATGAGTAGATTTCAATCTCCTGACTTTCAACAAGCATTAACTTCAAGAAAATCCCACATTTATTTCTAGGAGCAACTGCTTTTGCCATCTGTACAGAACACTTAATGTAAGCTCCAGATACCCACCCTGTATAAATTCCTAATGTTAGCCTGAAGGCAATTTCAACTCACCAAACCTCCCTAAGTCACAGTCAGAAATTCCATGGATATCTGACTAGCCTACCAAGCTTGCATTAGAAAAGGAGATGAAGCAAACATCAGAAAATAAGAGCCAGATTCCTTGTGATGGTTACCATCTTCAAAAAAGAAAAGACCTTGAAAAAAGCTCAGACAACCTTACAAATGGAGTGTAAAAATAACAAAGACACAGTTAATTGCCCCCCACATTCTCCATAAACCAAATGACCACCAACACAGGGACCAAGGAAAGTCTATCTCATGTGTTGAACAAGGTTCTCCTGAACTTGCACACCATTTCAAGAGATTGTCAGAGTTGTTTTCCTGGAACAATAGGATTGCTAAGGTTGGAAAAGGCCTTTAAGATGCTCAAGTCCGACTGTTAATGTAGCACTTCCACAGTCACAACTGTGCAGCTGTGCCCTGTTGTCCTATCACTCATTACCCAGGACAATGGGTGGTGATATTGTCTTAAAGGAATTAAGAGAATAAAAGGCTCTTCTGAGACTTCCTTCTTTCTCAGTACTGCTAGCTCATTTGCTATTCCTTTGAGAAAGCTGATTTCTCTTATCCATTGTCAGATTCCTTTGTCACTAATACACATAAACCTAACCAAAGATCTCATGCAGATCTAGGAAACACCATGTTTATGAATTTTTAAGACAAACTGTTTTGAAACTTCATTTTCAGATACTTTCTCCCTTTTTTTTTTTTTTTTCTGGGGAGGGAGGGTGGTTTGTTAGTGTTTTGTTTTTTGTTGTTGCTGTTATGAGGGGTTTTTGTTAGATTTTTTTTTTAATTGAGATTTGATATATATAGTTGTTCTATGATTACTTACTCTTTTCTTAAGATAGTCATTCTTAAAAACTCTATACAGAAATAGAACTATTTATAAGCATATATAGCCAGGATAAAAGGCCCTCCTCAGGTAAGAAAGATTTCAAAAATGGTTGGTACCCAGAAATAGCAATTCCCATTTGTAAACATGTTTTACATTATTCAAGATGATAAAGAAATGATGCTTCAACCAGGTTTATGAAAAATTGATTCTATTTCCTTTCTTTGCTCACCATTTCCTTCAATAAAGCAGAGATTTCATTATACATTCTGTGTTCAAGATTTCTGACAATTAATTAAACAATTGTGCATACATTAAATATGTAAAAATATATATTCTTAAATTGAATTGGTAATTTAACAAGTTCCTACTGTGGATGGTTAGCCTTCATAGCAAAGAAAGCAAGAAAATGAAAAAATGAGAAAGTGAGAGAGCGAGAGACAGAAAAAAAAAGAGAGAGGGAGGGAGGGAGGAAGGAAGGAAATTAGATTCCTTCCTTCCTTCCTTCCTTCCTTCCTTCCTTCCTTCCTTCCTTCCTTCCTTCCTTCCTTCCTTCCTATCAGAAAATTCCGTACACTTCATACTATTTCAGTCTTTACCTCTTTGTCTAAAATACTGTACTGTGTCTTACTAACAGAAACAGTTAAGGACACTGATGAAGACGCTCAGGATTTTTTAACAACTGGGGATGAAAATAGATGTGAACAATCTCCATAGATGCTGTTATTCCCTGCTTGAACCTTGCTGTCATCTGAATTTGAATCTTCAAAGCTGAATATCACTAAATTAATTATAGGCAGTATTGTTATGGCTAATAAGTAACTAATGAATTTAAGTATGTTAAAGATGAATAAGATTTTTCATCTATAATATAATTTGTAATGTTTTATTTAAACTTCTATTGTTATCTACGTTTGCCTGTATCCTAAGCATTCTTTATAGGCACTCTCATGTTTCTGAATAAGACTTGTTCATATGCATTTTTCTCCACTAAATTTTACAGCTTAACAAAGCAATTAATGTTCATAAACACTAAACATGTTAATAAATATAAATCATGGCTGGATGGTCAGATCTTGAGAGTCATGGTGCATGGTGCTACATCCACTTGTTGGCACCATTAGTGGGCTTCCCCATGGTTCACTGCTGGGGCCAGTTCTGTTTATATTTTTATTGATGGTTTAGAAGAGGTAAATGAGTGCACCCTCAGTAATTTTGCAGATGACAGTGAGTTGGGCAGGAATGTTGGTCTGCTGGATGGTACAAAGGCTCTGCAGAGAGTTTGAGACAGGCTGGATCAAGGGGCTGAAGCCAACTGCATGAGGTTAAAAGAGGTGAAGTGATGGGTCCTGCACTTCAGTCACAACAGCCCCATGCAGTGCTACAGGATGGGGAAAGAGTGGCTCAAAAATGGCCCAGCAGGAAAGGATCTTGGGGTTCTGGTTGCCAGCCCAGGTGGCCAAGAAAGCCAAAGGCACCAGGCCTGGCTCAGCAATAGTGTGGAAGCAGGACCAGGGCAGGGATTGTCCCCATGGACTGGGCACTGGTGAGGCCACACTTCAAATCCTGTGTCCAGTTTTGAGCCCCTCACTGCAAGAAAGACACTGAGGGGCTGGAGCATGTCCAGGGAAGGGCTGTGGAGCTGGTGAATGGTCTAGAGAGTGAATCATATGAGGAATCACAGAGTGAACTGGGATTGTTTAGCACAAAGAAGAAGAGACTCAGGAGAGACCTTATCATTTTCTAAAACTATCCTAAAGGAGATTGCAGCCAGGTGGGGGCTGTCCTTTTCTCCCAGACAACCAGTGACAGGACAAGAGGAAATGGCCTCAAGCTGCATCAGGGGAAGTTCAGGTTGGACATCAGGAATAATTTCTTCACTGAAAGGGTAGTTAAGCACTGGAATGGGGTGTGCCGGGAAGTGGAGTCACCATCCCTGGAAGTGTTCAAGAAACAACTGGATGTGCCACATAATGCAATATTTTAGTTGATGTGGTGCTCCTTGTTAAAATGTTGGACTCCATGATCTTGGAGATCTTTTCCAACCCAAATGATACTATGATTCTATGATTCTAAATCACACAAATCCTCACTAAGACCTAACTACGGAACTCCAGTTTCACTGACCTATGCTCATATTACGTTGGGCAACTACTAGAGACACTGTGATGTTTTCAGGCAGGGAAGAAAAACATGAAGGAAGTGTTCGTTTGATAGGAATAATATTTCAGCTATTTTTGAAACTTTAAAGGCAAAATATTTGACAGAAACCACTTGTTATTTACTATTACACCAGGCGTGCGTAACATAAGTAATTTCTGGGGCCTGCACTTGAATATATACATTAGCTCTTAGTGCAGCTTATCCAGCTATATTCACTGTCCATATATGATAAATAACAAGCAACCCTGTGATGTGACATCCCTCTCTTCATCACCCAGGTGATGAAAGTATAGGATTGACCCCATCTTCTACCACAGGATTGACTCCATCCTCCACCACCGTCACCCATCCCCTTTCCATTCCTCAAGTGCAGCTCTGGGATGGGGTTCTGACCAGCAGCAAATGCAGCCTGCACCCCAGTGAAGTAGGAAAAAGTGGCAGTGCTGGTGTGGGGAGCAGCTGCAGGGAAAAAAACTGTGGCAAAACCCAGCAGAGAGGAGCTGAGCCCAGCACAACAGAGTGGCAGCACGGTGCAACATGAACAATTTTGCTTTCAGAGGTTTGTCCATCATTGTTTTCCACTGTCTTGGACTTAGGGACGGGGAAATCCATCTGTGGGAAACTCCCACCAACTTGTCATTGTCTAGGAAAAGGCACATGGTGCTGGGCGTGGGAAGAGCTGCCATCTTCTCTTTGTGTGGGGAAAGGCACACGGCGCAACCTGCGGGGAGCCATCTTGTCTTTGTCAAGGTGATGAACATCTTTTGAGTGCAAAGCACCTTTGTATTTGTTATTAAAATCTGCTATTACTGTGCATTTCATATTCCACTGCTGTTTGCTTTCAGTACACTGTTTTCTCAACCCATAGTTTTTGCCTTTGTCCTTCTCTAGCCAAAAGTGGGGTGGGAAGAGGAGTGGTTTATTTGTAGGTCTAATTTCTGACTGGTAGTAAACCACCACAATAGATTAAAACAGATTAGAACATGGTACAACCTACCTCTGGATTAAATAAAAATCTATGTAAAAAAAGCAATGAATACAGGTTGAGATGATAAACATAAAGTATGTCTGAGTAGCTAAATTCAGCATTTATCTATAGTTGATGGAAATTGCAACATCAGATAATTAAGGTTTTCTTTACATAAACAGGGGAGATTAATTATGGTATTTTAAATAGCATTATGGAATAATTGAGAAAACTGTTTTCATTTTCATGGCTACTGTTACATACATCAGAAAATATTAATCCAAATATAACTAAAAAATTCTTCTGAAGGAGCTTAATTTGTAGGCTTTGTGCTTTTCTTTTAAAGAGAACTGTCATCATCAGAAAAACCATGTTGAATATGCTATTGGACAAAAAATGTGATATGAAATGTCTCACAGTTTATATAAAGAGCTCATAGAATAATGTTTTTATAAACACATTATTTAATAACAATCTCCTTCAGCACACATAAGTCAGACAGCAATCTGTGCTCCCCTCCATCCAAGTCAAAAAAACAAAACCAAACAACCAAAAAAAACGCAATTAAAAAAAAAAAAAAAAAAGAAAGCGGGAGACAGTAAACCTTTCCAGCTGCTGATAAAACAATTTCCACATTTTCCTTGCATGACTGTACTAGCTGCACCATGCGTTCCTTTCCTAGCCAGTCAGTTGCTTTACACTTTGCTTTTGACTCGTTCTATTGTGTGTTAGTAGCAAGACCACTTTTATAGTTACCCAGATAGAGAGGAACACTGTAAAGGGCTGGAAAAATATCGGTGTAAACCACATTAAAGATGCAGAAAGAAGCTGAACACCTGCTGCAGAAAGCAGAAACAGAATACAATCCAGTTTCTGGTGATAAAACTTGATGAATCAGAAGGTTAAATATTTTTGGAAGACATCTGGAACCAAGCCTCTATTATCAGGTTAAGTCAGAGGATGTATGTAAAAATGCTGAAATTTCACCTTCTGTTTTCCTTGATACAACTGCTTTACATTAAATAGCATTTTTTTTACAGAAAGTTAATTAAGTTAAATCACTTAATGAAATCCACATAAAATTAAATCAGAATGTAAATAAAAAGAATTTTTTTTTTACTCTAGGATAGTGATTGCAAGAGTGAAAACAGAATCAGAGAAAGGAACAGATGACTTATTCATCCAGTCCCGACCACCTTATAAATTATAGATTTTGTTATAAATTACTAAATTTATACAAAAGAAAATTTAATATGTTCAAGACATTCAATAACAATTTCTAGTCAGGCATAAAAAACCTTCAGGGAAGGGAATTCCAGGAGGAGAAGAAAAAAGAACACAGTCAGAAAAAAATTTCTTTATCACAGAAGTCTCGCTATTAAGAGCCTTGTTTCATATTTGGTCAGTTAAAATCCAGTATATTAAAATATAGTACCTTATAACACATGCATAGAGCCCGCTGTCTTGTACCACTGTTGGTCTGAACCAAATGGAGTCTTCTTCTTTGCTCATTCTGGTTCCATCAAAAGCTATAGGTTCCTCAAAATCTCCAGGTCCAGAGCTTTTGTACCACATCAAACTAAGTCCAGCACTTTGGGCTAGGGAGTAATTAGCTCTAATATATCCATAAAAGAGGGCACATTTTATACGAACAGGTTCTCCCACTAGAACTTGATATTTCTTGTAATCCACAGACCAGTCAGTGCATCCATCAGCTACAAGAGAAGAGAAAACGACAAGAGATTGTCAAAGGCTTTGGAAAGCACTATTCACACAGCAGTCTTTATTGTGGGAAAGTATTGCATTTGAAAAAAAAAGTCCATTGAGGGACTAGCAGTATGCTTTTCATCCCTGAAAATTCACTACATTTTCATGATGTTTATGTCATGTACTTGTCTATAGTGGACAGAGCTATTAGGACACATATTGCTAAATGTTGATAATCTCTGAGCAATAATTTAGCAATTTCTCTTCTATCTTTTGTGGAACTCTGGCATGACCAGGTATAAAATACTGAAGTGAAATTAGTGCAACACAGAGGGCATGTGGTTCATAGGATGTTACCATCTAAATTGCATTAATCAAATGTCTTCAGGGTTACCACGCAAGTGAAAGTCTCAGAAGATACTAGGATAAGGAGCTGTGATCTGAACCAAAAAGAGTGAAAATTTGGGCTAGATCTGAAGGAGAAGAAGAAACTGCCTTTACTATATGACCAGATAGATACTTCCAGGGAAATTACTATCGGTAATATAAATGGGTTATTCAAGAACATGCTAAACAGATCGCTGGAATTCCTGACTTTACAGAACCACACTACAAATTATGGTTATTAATGTTTTCATCTTTTTTCCTGTTGAATGTCATCAGCCCTTACCAATACTGTCCCACAATAACTGCTTGTCAGAAAGCAAAACTAAATTTATTTGACATTCTGAACCCCAGTAACATAACTAAACCCCAACACCAAAAAATACCAAACTCACACCCTCTTCCCCTGTATTTTTAGTTAAGATTACCGAAACAGCAAAAGGAAAAGAGCTATTTTCTACAATACCTTCCTTAATAAAAGCTTATAATTTTTTTCATAAGCAATTTCAACCATGAAAATTCATCATTAGGTTCATACACTAAAAAACTCAGTGCCCAGTCTCAGCTAGTTAACTAGGCCCCAATCTAGTCAGTAGAAAGCAATCAATACATCCAAAGGACAATTTATTTCATCTTAAAATTAGTATCTATGTCTCATATAAATATTTTGTCTTTGAATTTGACACTTTATTAACTTTGATAAAGCTCAGATAGATAGATAACCATCTTACAAAATCAACTTTTGCAAAGCTCCATTTTCATCGTAGAATTGGTTAAACACCAACTTTAACAGAGAATTCCAGCTACTGTGTAAGGTAAAGCAATATTTGCCCTTTAAACTTTGACAATATTTTGATCTGATACTTGGGAGAAAAACATACTAGATATTGATTTTTTGAGTCCTATATTTGGATAATGCCACAGTACTTATTATATATTGACACTGTTGTACACCACAACGACACAGACTCTGACTTCAGAAGGCTGAAAATGACTCCTTTATTTTTGGGATGTGTCTCTTTTTTGTACTATTCTACACAAATCAATCTGATTGGTGAAACAAAGATAAACTTCTTCAATAGCATTGGTCAGACCAGAGGGACATCAAGCAGAAGTCCCTCCTAGGAAAAGGAATGTAAACAAAGTACAGTTTACAAAAACACTTCTCTTGTTTACAGAAAATTCTCTGGGAAAGAAATTTCAAAAACCAAATTGTCTCAGTCACAAAACCAGGGCTACAATATATACATTGCAAAATAAGAAAGACAGACATTTTCTTACATCCTTGTGTAAGCAATAACCTAAGTTGATCCAACATAAAAAGATGGGGGAAAAAAAAAAACAACAAAATTTTAGAGTGAATTTGCATTGTGAACAGAATTCGCACAAACAAATATTTAGTAAATCTTTGGACTGTCTTCTCCTGCATTTACTTTTATGACCAGGAAGGGAAAATAATTTGTCCCTGTTCCAATTTTCCTACACAACAGTTCCTAAAAATCAGTAACTGTTGTTGCAAGGCCCTAATAAGACTTAGTTGTACCCATGCATAAATTGAAGTGAATGGAAACAAAGCTACACTATTAGCTTCCCCTTAGGACCAAAGAAACTAACTTTCATTTATTCCAGAATTCAATCACATCTTTTATCATTTCATTTTCACCTCTCTGAAAGAGCATTCTCTCTCACCTGATTTTATTTCTCTCTGCTTCCAAATCCCAATGCCAAAAATGAACAGCCACCTTTAAGCAGTGTTAATTTTGTTATATAAGTTACTGGGTAATAACTTCTTCATCATACTTCATCATCAGATTGTAATCTTGCTTTTTACTGCTCAATTTAGCTAGTACAGGTTGGTTTACATTGTAAGTCTGTAAGTTATCCCTTCTCTCTCAGGATATTCAGTTCTAATAGTTCCCAATTCCTTTAATTTGCAGAACCCATGAGAATATGTTGCTGAAAAACACCAACTCTCTTTCAAGCTCTGTGTATTGGATGAAGGATTAGCTATTCAGGGTAGATGCCACTGACTTGATTTCAGCATGATATTTCTTACAAAGGCCCTGGGGGTCCTGGTGGATGGAAAGTTGAATCTGAGCCAGCAGTGCCCTGGCAGCCAGAAGGGCCAGGCGTGTCCTGGGGACATCAGGCCCAGCATGGCCAGCCAGGCAAGGGAGGGGATTGTCCTGGTCTGCTCTGCTCTGGCACGATGTCACCTCCAGTGCTGGGGGCAGTTTGGGGTGCCACAATACAAAAAAGACATTAAGCTGTTGGAGAGCATCCAAAGGAGGGCCATGAGGATAGTGATGGGACTGGAGGGGAAACTTTATGAGGTCACTGGTCCTGCTTAGCCTGGAGAAGACCAAGGGGAGACTTCACTGGGGTCTTCAACATCCTCATGAGGGGAAGCAGAAGGGCAGGTCCCAGTTTCTTCATGCTCATGACCAGTGACAGGACTTGAGGAAATGGCATGAAGCTGAGTCAGGGGATGTTTAGGTTGGATATCAGGAAACAGCCTTTCAGTGGTTGGGCACTGGAACAGGCTCTCCAGGAAAGTGGTCACAGCACCAAGTCTGAGTTCAAGAAGTGTTTGGACAATGCTCTCAGGCACATGGTGTGACTCTTGGGGTGTCCTGTGCAGGGCCAGGAGTTGGACTCCATGATCTGATGGGTGGCTCCTAACTCAGCATATTCTATGACTCTAGAAAGGCCTGCTAAGGAATATCTGATTTATCTATGCATTCACTGAACTATTTCTTCATTTTTTGGCACAAACCACATCAAAATGTCCCACCAGACATCTTAAGAGAATATCTATTTGTCCTGGATTCATCTGGGAGAGAATTAATTTCTTTTCAGCAGCTGTTACAGTGCTGTGTTTTGGATGCAGAACTAATGAGCCCACACCTGGAGTGCTGTGTCCAGCTCTGGGCTCCTGAATATAAGTGCTATATACAGACTGCAGTGTCCAACAAAGGCACACAAAGGTCATTAAGGGACTGGAGCATCTCTTCCAGGAGCACAGGCTGAGAGCTGAGACTGTTCTGCCTGGAGACTGCTTAGGGGGGATCTTAGTAATGACTACAAATACCTGAAGGGAAGGTGCAAAGAGCCAGGCTCCTTCCACTGGTGCCCAGTAACAGGACAAGAGGCAATGGGCACATATTGAATCATGGCAGGCTCTTTCTGAACACCAGGAAACATTTTTTTTTCTGTAAGGGTTACTGAAAATTCACACAGGAGGTTGTGGATTCTCCATTCTTGGAGATATTTAGAAGCCAGAGAGATATGGTGCTGAAAAACCATTTCTAGGTGGACCATATGATCTATAGAGGTCTCTTCCAACATCAACCATTCTGTGCTTTATTACAGTTACACTCAGTGATAACTTTAAGGAAACATATGTTCTCTTCTCTACATGGTCTTTGAAAGAAGTGAACATGATAGTATCTCTCTTCCTGCTTTCAGAAATATTATAGCAGTTAAACTGCCAACACTGACATTCAAGTCACTTAGAACTGTATTAACCTTATTACAGCTGGAAGGCTTAATACCTTAAAAATCTTCCAGGAAAATCCTCACAGTACTGCTCAGCCAATGTGCTAATCTATGCAGAAGTGCTAATTCAGTTTTGTCAGATGTAATAGAAGTTCCTCATTCCCATCATAAGACACAGACATCCTTCTGTGATATTTTCTGACAGCTGACCTTTCAGGAGATAACTGTTGATCTCTACATTAAATGCTCCCTATTCTACAGCAACTGAGGAACATAAACAGAGGCTTAAAACCACATAATGAAAATAAAAACAGACTGTCATGTCCTTAAAAATATTACTGTGAACACTCAGATGATGATAGAGCATGCATGCACCATAACCAGCACTTTCTATGTACACTCTGCATATGGTGTACAGCATGCGTGCATTTTTCAGTCTAGAAAAACTTGGATGTATCAAAAACTAACTAAAAGCCCAATTTCCAAATTCCTTGGAGAATATAAAGATACATTTTAAAAGACGCAAACATATATCTACAGAATTCTTTTGATTTTTATATTGACATTGCTACCTGAAAAATGTTACATATTTACATGTTAAACCTGTGTTACTAGCTTTGTAAATAGGGACAGAAACCAACAGAGGCTTCATATTAATTAATTTTTTTAATATTAAATAGATTGAATATTTCTATTCAGCTTCCCATTATAACTGTGTCCATTTCTACCTTGACTGGATTTTTTTCTTTGTGCAAAAGTAGGGCATTGACCAAATAAATTATCTAATGTTTCCTCTCTTAATCATGGCTGCTACTGACACAAAATCAACACCCTCAACTACGGTGGTTCAAAACAACTACGGGGAAAAAAATACACTCAATACTTTTCGATGTTTTTTATTTATATCGTCACGTCATCAAGCAGACAATCATCTTTTATAAATTGAAAAATACTTGAATAATTCAACAGCTTTGAAATTTCAGGACTGCCTTGAAAAGAATGGTTGTAGTCCCTGATCTCTATTTTAATATGCTGCCAGTTATTGCTACACATAATAACACAATACAGAGTCCAGGATAAATATAATCCATTCAGTTATTTCCTTGAGTGATTTCAGGGTATGAAATAAACCACACTGCATCACTGTCCTAATAATGAGATCTTCTCAATGAACAAGTGTCTTTCTGAGTAGGACCCAACACACAGAATATTTAATATTACTAAGAAGTCCTTCCCGTTAATTTTTGGTATCATATGTATCATTTTCAAGGTAAAATTCAGCCCTGAAAAGGACGAAAATATAAAGCTTGGATAACTCTTGGATCTGCTGCTACAGCCTGGTCTCATTCAAAAGCTTCAATTCAATTTATAAGTTTCAGAGTTACGAAAAGTCTTCAGGTTTTCAATATATTGATTAAAATCTGATTTTCAGACATATAAACAAATTAGGTGTGACAATTTAAAAAACTTCTCCTAAAACATTTGTAAAAGAAATAGCAAATTATCCTAATTCTTTTTTCACTTAATGATATTTAATAAAATAAAAATTAACAACAGACTTACTTTTTCCTGCTCTTGTGTATGTAATTCTGTTCTTAATTTAATTTTATATAAAGAGGATTATGCAATGTCATTGTGTCTTCTATTTATTTGTCAGCTACTTTGGGTTTTTTTAATTAGGCATTTGCAAACCTGACAAAGAAGTTATATCATAGATCACAAAAAACTCTGAAAAGTGGGCGTGTAAAGGAGAAACCAACAGGTCTTGTTCCTAAAGCTGGAAAATTGTCAAGGAGGGCACTAGGAGATGCAGAAATAAGATGGCAGTGTGTAGGGAGAGTAAATCTGCTGGGTAGAGAAATCAAACAAAGGATGTCGTATATGTGCTGCAAGATTTTTGGGTAGGGTGGCAAATAGCAGGCATAACAGGTCAGGAAAACAGGCTTTCCTTAATTGGCTGCTCATAAAACAGCATCTCAAAGGTTCACTGAGTGATGCATAAGACTCGGGATTACTTCCTTTAAAACCATTTTGACAACAATATTTTACCATCAAAATCACATTCTATTCTGAATTACCTCTCTTTACTGTCCTTGTTACTTTCTGCTTTTTGCTCAGGCTAGCTAGCATTAAAATAAAAAAATAAAAAATAAGATTTCATCATTTATAGCATACTCATTACAGTGCCTGAGCCAATTAACTCTATCCAACATAACACATGGTATTCTAGTGTGGGTTCTCATTATGAAGACATGCAAAGATTGTCTATTTTTGGTTTTATTTGATACAAAAATAAGCTCTGACAGGAATGAAGAAGCAGAGCTTAGAAACAACACATTATGGAGATGAGAGAGAACATGGTCAGTTCTATTCTTAGACTGCTTAGATTTTGTTCTTTCAAAGTACTATCAGGATAAAATTGGAAAAATGGAAAAAAATAATATTAGTACTAATATTATCAAACGACAACATCAGGTATTTTATATGCAATTAAATTTCTTTTTGTACTGACTGCTATTACAGATTTGCATATTGCTATATTGCACTTCTGTTGAATTCTCATTTTGAAAAGGCATTTTTCATTCTCTTGAAAACTCGTAAAAATTATGGTTTAAGCTAAAAAACTTATTTTTTTCTCAGTCTAAAACTGTGTAGTGGCTGTTATGAGATGGTGCTAGTAATGAAAAAAGATTTTGAATGATATTTCAGGGAAACAGAAAAAATATCTTGGATATCCATCATCTATTAAAGAAGTTAGTTCCTAAAATTGCACTTTTCCCAATCCCAGATAAGTTGTAAAAGGGGTAGATGTGGTAGTTGAGGAATTTTGGCAAATGCACTAGCCCACATGAAGAGGAATAATGAAAAAAGAAATCTATGTCTTGCCATAAATTAATTAAAAATGCTGTGTTTCTTGGCTTCAGAATACTGCAGTGACAAGAAACAGAGTATATATGCCTGGGTATTGGGCTACTTAGGGGGATAGTAAGCATGGAAATAGCTTTATGTCAATCTGGTGGGGAATTTTTTATGTCATTCTCTCTTTCATCTAATCCAAGCCAAATTAAAAAGAACTTTTGTCTGAATTATTACTAATCCTTTAATTACCACAAGTACTTTGTAGGAAAAGTAAAACCACAAAAGCTATTTTAAGAAAAAAATAATTAGTGTTCAAGAAAAACCAATGCAGGAGCAATGCTGTATTTCCTGAGTTCCTACTCTAAAGCAAGAGTTTTTCCCTTTTGCATATTTCAAACGCTTCTCTTCTGTTTTACCATGTTATATAAATTAGGAAGCTCTGTAACACACACTTTAAAGGTACCCTGGCTGGACTGACTGATCATGCTCTGCTGGACTGACCCCAGGCCAGCACCAGGCACCCACACAGCTTCTCAATCACTAAGTCACATATTCAACAGAAGAGAGGAAAGAATAGGAAAGGCAAAAGAAAATTCATTGGTCAATATAAAAGTAGATTAATAAGTGAAGAGAAAAAAAAAACACATGACGCATAAGCACTCCCTCAAAATCTCCCACAAAGACCAATGCTCAGCTGGTGTCTGAACAATGGCTACCTCAATAGCCAAAACCTCCAGCTTTTATTTCTAATCATGATGTTATTTGTCCCTTTGGTCAATTGGGGTGAGTTGTCTCAGCGATGTCCCCTTTCAATGTCTTGTTCCCAATCCTTGTGGAGTAGAATGGGAAAAAGTCTTGTGGTATAATAGTCAAAACACTGGTGTGTTTACCAACACTTTTTTAGTCACAAATCCAAAACACAGCACTGTAAAGGCTGCTGTGAATAAACATAACTCCATCTCGGCCAGACCTGGTACAGAGGTTCCTAATCTTCTGTGTGCTTCTATCTGCTACCTTCTTTCAAATATTCATTTTCAGCTCAGGAAGTGTCTGTATATTTACAGCTAAAGCACAGAAATGGCAGCATAATTTAATCAACAGAACACAAGAGTTTTACTAGATTAATTTCCAAAGCCTCATATTAAACTGCATTAATTTCTGTGCCCATCTGAAATGAATTGGTTCTTCTTTGTTATATTTTCTATACAACTTTATTTGAGGGCAGTTCTACGTCCTCTCCTTCTTTCACAGAATCACAAAATAGTCTGAGTTGGAAGGGACCCACAAGGATCATCGAGTTAAGCTCTTAAATAAATGGCCCCAAATGGGATTAAACCCTAAATTTTGGTTTTGTTATCACCAAATCCTTTGTATTCCTTATGTGGCTATACCAGATTATCTGCAGTTCTTTTTGAACCTTATGAGTTCAAATTTCTTTCCTCCCCAAACACACTGTGATTTATTTTGACAACTTCCACCCAGTCTCACTATCACACATTTTCTATATAATGTATAATTTTTTATATAATCATATATATATATATATATATATATATATATATATATATATGAAACTTATATACATCTTTAGATACAGAATCTCAACATGAGTATGTGAGAAAGTCAAGTCTGGTACATGCTGGTCTTAAACCCCTCTCTGGAATGACTAAACAAAGTAACTGAAACAAAAAAACAAAATAGTAGCTCAGCCTGAGGAGAACTACCATGGGGAGAGGTTGAACTAATTTCTAAAAATTGAACATGTAAGGGTAGGTGGGTTTTTTTTTCCTTTAGAAAAGAGATTTCCTAGAAAAGTGAATCTCTGGGCCATACTGGGGTATCATGTTGCATAGCAGATGGTAAATTATTTAATCTCTTCCATAATCTCACAATTATTGAAACTGCTTCTGAAAATACATTCTGTTCACCAGTAGCTTCATTTTGGAGATTATAAGGAAGATCAAGGATTTTTTCATGTTGGAATTTCAGTAGCCCTCGAGTAACAGCTGCACTGTACATCTCTGAACTTTTTCTACAAAGAGCTCAACCACTTAATATCACAATGTCGCTGAGTATCAGCTGAACTGCGATAACTAAATATGTGAGAACTGTCCACTTGCAGTAAATATAAGAAAATTCAGCAGATTAGTTCATAACACAAGAGTATTAAAATTAATCAAATGACAGCATGTGCATAGGAGAGTACAATTACCTTGTTGCTGCGACTTATCTGGTGGAAATTTCTTAAGCTGCATTATCATGACTATGTCACTAGTACAGTGCAGAAATGCAAAGAATTGCAGTGAGAGCTTCAGAAAGAGCTGAAACCCAAAGAAACACTTTATTTCAAACAGACTTTGAATCAAAGTATCATTTTTACTTGAAAATTTCAAAGATTAGAAGTTATAACCATATAATCATTAAGTATAAATAGGCCATGATGTTACTGGGAATCCACACATTTTTAAAAATTGCATATTTCTGTTTATTATTCTGTTCTACCTCACTTTTACTCCTAAAATACTGAGAGAATGTTAATATTTGGAAAATGGGATCTAGGATTTAAAATATCCATATTCTCTGTGAAAGAATATGTTAACTGCATACAACTCCCAGTGGTTTTCATGGCTGTTTCTTGCCTACAAGTAGTCCTGCTAGACTGAAACTGCAGATATGGATTTATTTAAAATCATATATGTATCAGACAATACTTATTTGTGTTTAAAACTGGAATTAAATAGAAGGTAGAATGCAGTATAACATTAGAGAGCACAAAGCAGTTCTAGGAAGTTTCTATTTTGCTTTACTCAAAGTGACAAAGTAATTTATTTTTCCCAAAGCTGGGAAGAATTTTTTAATAATCTTTAGAGTTTATCACAGATTCAATTTGATTTACAGCGCATGCATTTGCACGTAAAAATAATTTACCTAGCATTTGCAGTGTTCTTGAACAGGGATATGATGTCAATATTTATATCAATATGTTAATACAAATGTACGGTGCCATCAGGAATCTGTTAAGCAAGGCTTTAGTAATCATCAGCAGTTCTGAGACAGTCCAGAAACATTTAAACACTTGAAGAGAGAACAATGTCTTCCCCCTGGCTGCTTTGAGGCAGGTCAGTGGAGCAGAAAGGCTGAGTGTGGGGAAGGGAAGGAGGCACAGGGCAGAGGGGACAGGGAGGGCAGTTCTCTGTGCCCTGGTTAGGGCTGCCGGGGCACCCCGGTGTGGCTGGGAAATGACCGTCATTGCACTGGGAGACCCGAGGGATATCCCACAGCACAGGGCAGATCAGGACCTGCACTGTGCTGCCACCAGAGAGGGGCAAATAATGACTGAAGATGGGGGAAAATCCCCACCAACTGCCCCCTCCACAAGGTTCTATCTTCTGCAGGTGGCACGTTTACTTCAAAGCATTACTGTCCTTGCAACAGCCTATTCCGTTATGTTATTACATATCTTAACCAGTTTCAAAAAATATACACTGATAATGGATACTGGTACTCTGCTTTGTGTACACGTGGACAAGCATCCAGCTTCTGGGAAAGACACATTTTCCTTCTCTTTTTCATTTCTTTTTAGTCCCAAGAGCCCTTTAACATTTTCTGTGTGAATGACTGAAAGGAAAAATAAATTCTTGACATTTCTCTGAACCTTACTACCAGCACACAAGGCAGCACCAACTACCATAATGATTAGGAAATATGTGTTAACCAAATATAAGAAATGTATTCATTGTCAGTTTGTAGATCCTCTTTTATACAAAAAAAACCCCTATTATTTAATGACTGCCATAGGCAGAATATAACAGATTTTGGGAACAAAAAAAAAAAAGTATTCTCATTTCCCAAAACCACAAGAAAACCTTCTATTAATGTATAACACTGGGATAATTTATCATCAAATGCCTAAAGAAAGGACACATTTTATTATGATACAGAAACTAATTTTTAATTTAAGAGGTTTTTATGATGTATTCTCTTTTCCTGCAGATTTTACTAAGTACAAGCATGGTAGTTTAAGCCAAAAGGAACTTAATCAAAGACTTAGCAAGAAACAACAATGTTAACTGAACTTTAAAGAGAAAATATTAACTATAGTAAATCTGCACTCCAGGATTACAAAACGTCATTATAAATCTGTTTGTACACTTTTTTCTGTTTTAGAAGAACCCATATTATTACAGCATGTGGCATTTTCCTTCCTTTTTTTTTTTTTTGTCCATATTAAGTCCAGAAGCTAAAGCTTATGAAAGTTATTAAATTTTGTAAATCTTTGCTCCCCTCTTTGACATTTCCTCTGTTCCCACATGCCACATGCCACATGTTTGCCACACTTCAGACAGCTTACCAAAGAGAAAGAGGTCACCAGAGTAATGTAGTAGTTCACTACTTTAATCTCATCAGAAAAAGGAAATTAAAACCATTACTATTTGAGTTTGAGAAGAAAACTTTACACATTTAACCAAAGTTTACTTTAAAGCTTAGTATGAATGTTTTGGTTGAAGCAAATCTAAAGAAATAAAAAGGATTTAATTGAGTTAGGAATCCAAATCCCACAAGACTCAGATAAAAAGCTTCCTCAGATACCTTTGTGGATCAGGTAAGCACACTGATGTGCTTAGCTGCATTGAATTTCAAAGACAAAATCAAAACATCAGAGCTTTTCCTTTTCTCTACTTATGCTATATTCTAGAATACAATCAAAATTAAAACTCATTAGATAAAGCAAACAAAATACATTATTATACTGAAATACAGTTTTGCATCCTGATTCAATGAATACCATAGAAATATTTTTTTATTGAAATTCCAAAAACATTTTAAATGAGAAAAATATGTCATCTTCACTTGAAAGACAAAATTTTGATATATTATAAAATATTTTTTTCATTCTGGTTAAATGAACAGACACAAGAATATTTATTTGATTGTGAAACTGCTTTTTCCTACAGTTACACTGGGACTCATGATCAGGTTTAGATGGCTCAATCTTGCCCTAGTAAGAGCTGTCCCAGTGGGGAATAGAGTACCCAAAAGCTGTACCAATGGGAAGATGAGATACCAGGAGCTGTCTCAGTGGGAAGATGACAGTCACCAAGGGTTGTTCCAAAGTGAAGACAATGACAGAAAGAAATTAATGAACTCAACTGCCTTACTGGATAACAGGAATTTCTGACACAGGGAGATAACGACCACTGGTTCCTGCCTCACCAAGCCAAGAAACCCACCTACTCCAAGGAAGAGGAAGACTGAGCAAGCAGAATAATTTGCATAAAATATGAGGGAATCTTTTAAACAATAGAAGATAGAACAATAATTAATTAGAGAACCACATAATTGGTTTGTTAATATATGTAAAGAAGGAAAAGTATTGATAGTCTTGATGCTGGCTTTGTGGATTCGCCATCCAGCACCCCTTTCTGTGCAGAACTGAAAATAAATCACATACTTCCACTCTGCAGGGGATTGACTTCTTGCACACCACAGGGAAGGACACATTTTGGGATAACAGCTTTGCTATGGACACATTAATAAAACATGCTGATTTTCCAACAGTGCTAGCCTGTGCCTCATTCATCATGGGAAAAAGACGGGTGCAGACAAGACAACTGAGATCTCAAATTTAATCACTGCATGGTTGCTGTGGCCAAGATGGTCACCATTCACCACTTCACCCACAACAGCCTCTCTGGGAACAAGCAACAAAGCAGAGAGCACCTCTGTGAGTCAGCTCGCTGAGTCCTGTACCAAAAAGCTGTCATACAGCTGCCTTAGGAATCTCCTGGACCTGTTTCTACCAGCTGTGTGGTGTTCCCAATTAACACCCACAAGTGTAATTCCTCCATAAGAACAAGGGCGGTTGATTTGGTTCCTTAAACAATAACTTTATGGTGCCACAGTGTTGGCTGGGTGGCCAAGAGCAGCCTCCCATGACAGCCACTTCATTTGGTTTTGTCTCAGTCCTTACACAGAGGCCAGGACATTGCAGCCCCTCCATTACACCAACACTCACAGCAGGGCCCTGCACACTCCCAATGATGCCCTGCACAGTCACATACTGCAGCAGTCCTTGCACACTCACACACTGCAGTAGTGCCCTGCACACTCACACACTGCAGCAGTCCTTGCACACTCATACATTGCTATAGTGCCATGCACACTCACATGCTGCAGCAGCAACCACACATTTACACACTGCAGCAGTCCTTGCACACTCACACACCCCAGCAGTCCTTGCACCCTCACATGCTGCAGCAGTCCCTGCAATTCACACACTGCAGCACTGCAGCAGGCAATCACAATGGGGCTTTGCACACTCACACATTGCAGCAGTCCTTGCACACTCACACCCTGCAGCTCTGCAGCAGATGATCACAACGGGGCCTTGCACACTCCTCTGCTGCCCTCCACACCACACTGCAGGAGTGCACTGGTGCTCACAGCAGTGGGCTGTGCACACTCACACTCAGTGGGGCTGTGCCTCTTTGCACACTTACAGGGGTGCCCTGCTTGCACACTCATGCTCACAATCCCACTCTGCACATACACTGTTCCTAAAGAACCCAGCCTGCAAACTCACACTGCACCTTTCCAACCACTGAAGAAATGAAAATTTGTATAAAGGAATTCAATGAAATTAGAAATGGTTGTAAGGGCACCTTATAACCCAAATATTCCTGTGAGACAAACTTTTATTGAGTGGTGCTTCACTCTGTTTGATCTCTGTACAGTCTTTTTGCTACCTCTAATGCACGGAGGTAAAGAAAACGCTAGTATATTTTTGAAGATAAGGTCACAGAGCTGAAATAGATTTTGATCTGTGATTATCTGAAACTTCTTCAGGGATTTTTCAATTTTAGAACCGATTCACCTTCTATGTATCTTCACTGTCCTCCTCTGCACATATAGACACACTTGAATACACAATTTAATTATTAATGATGAATTTTGCTGCACGGCATTAGAAATGCCAGTGAGAATGAAATCTGTGTGCAATCTGGAGCTGTGCAATTTGAGGGTCACCGGTGTCACACCCCTCTGCTAATACCGTAGGAAGGCAACATGTGGAATGTACAAATATGGGATCAGATTCATGTCAGAAGAAAGGAGACGTGACTGAAGTAGACAAATAGATATGGCTACCATCATCTGCATGGCCAAACATGAATTTGTGGGTTTACGACCAGATGGAGCGGAGAAAAAAGATTAGGAACCTTTTCTATTTAAAAAAAAAAAAAAAAAAAAAAAAAAAAAAAAAAAAAAAAAAAGAAACTACTTCCATCTTTTCCTCTTCTGAACCAAAAGAAAAAAAAAAATTAGGTGTAATGAAGTAGAAAAAAAGTATATGAAAAAAATGAGAAAGAACAAAGACTGGATAATCCTGAAAGGCTGAGAAAACAGATGAAAAAGCAACATAAATAAATAAACTTTAAGTTTATAACTTAAAGTTATATGTTTAATAAACTTTCATATGCTTTTCATTAACAGAAGTGCTTATATCGCTCCTTATTTAGTCTTGTTTTGTTATGTTCCTTCTCAGCATCCAAGTTTTTTCATGTGAATACAATAGCAAACAAGTGAATTCCTGCAGTAGTTCATATTATCCCCCATAGTTTCCTTCTAGGGTAAATAATACACATCAGTTTAGAAAATTTTCCAACACAAAGGTCATGCACAAACATGTTTGACTGTTTCAGGATGTGCTAAATTTAAAGTCTCTCTCTTTCTGGAGAGGACTGCAATTTCTGGTAGACAGAAGAAGATACAGAAGAGCCTAAAATTACAACACTGACTTCTGAATTTCTAAGCAATTGAAACAGTGGGAAGGAAATTTAGCCTGGGTACAAGTTCCCTTGTGATAATCAAGTTATTTATTTTGCTTGGACTTCCTACAGCTTTTATTCCTCTGGATAAAAGTACTTGGATCATTCTAGTGTCTTCAATCCATGTTTAGACACCAGGTTAACTGTCTGAGATAAGGATACAGCAGGAGAACAATAGCCTACCAAGACTCTCTAAGAAGCCAGGAGGAAAAAAATAAACATTATATACAAATATACGCATAAACATTTTTCTTTATTGTTTGGCTGTTTTGGGGGGTTTTTGTTTGATTGTTTTTGGAGGTTTTGTTTGATTTAGATTTTTTTGGTTTGCCTTATTGATTTTTTTTCCCCGGTACTTATTCCATTACTATCTTGAGTACAAAAAAAGATAGCTTACATATATCTATAAGGCAGGATAAGGATGGCTCACTTTACTTGGCCTGCACTGACTGGGCATGAAACAGCCCAATATTAGCACAGCAGTGCACAAGCTGTTAAGTTTTGTACTTCAGACTGAGAGAAGCTCTGTGCTAATGAGACTGCACAGCTTCCAGCCTTGAGAGCTGCAAAGCTCACAACTGTCAGTGCAGGCATCTCCAACTAACACAGAACTTCTACTTCCCCTTCCAAGACGAGCTCAGCCTCTCAAAGCAGTCAGAGCAGCTACAGCAACCCCTCATTCATTTCTTCACACACCTTCCCTGGGGTTTTGTGAGCACTGCCATTCATTGTCCCATTTTACAGCAATAAATTAGTGCCACTCCAGCAGCTCAAGATGGAAGCTCACATGGAACTTCTCGGCACATTAGCCAAGCAGTAGGAGAAGCCATACGTGTCTCTCATCTGACACTTGAGTCTCATTTCACACTTGGGTTTGCCAACAGAGTAAGAAATAGTATTTATCAAGCTTCTCCTCAACACAGTCTTCTTAATATCAAGGGAAAATTGTCTTTGAGAGTAAAATTGTCTCCAGTTGAGAAATGTTTTCTGCACTGCTTATGCTGCAGAGTGTAAGTAAACTTAGTTCTTACACTGGTGATTAGCAGCTTAATTACCACTGTCCTCTAAGGCCTGATCTTTAATGACAACAAATGTACCCAAGGAAAAGGTTTAATTCTTTTTGTAGCTTAACCATAGCAAACAAAGTCTTCCACCAAGATGAATAAAAAGATTATAGCTTTACAGAAAAGGCTGATTAATACAAATGACCCTGATGTGAAAGATTTTGACATAAATCTATTTTCTTTCAGCTAACTTTTGAAATTGAGGCCAACACTTTTCTAGAGGATTATTTTTATTTAGAAAAAAATCATATCATGATATACAGACCTACTAGCAGCAAGACAGAAAAAAAGAAAATCTAAGGTAAGATTATACGCCTCCTTAAATGCCAGTTGCAAATCTGTTCTTTAATGTGCCACTAACCCAGAGGGGCAGATAAGGAAATAAAATCAAAACTAAAACACATTCACTGTATATCATGGGTGAAATTTGATGTGATTAAACCTTATTGTATGGCACATGCTGTATTATTTCCTACATTTAATAAAGGAAATAAACAGGATAAGGTACGCAAATATTAATCCCAAAATTCTCACAGACTTCATCCTCAGGAGGCTGGTTTTATGTTTTCTCCAAAGAGATTTTTAAAATTATCAGGAGAAAGAAAGAAAAGAAAGAAAAAAAAAAGAAAGAAAGAGAAAGAAAAAGAAAGAAAGAGAAAGAAAGAGAAAGAGAAAGAAAGAGAAAGAAAGAGACTAATTTTAGTTGTAGGAATTGAGTGATCAAAATTGAAATTCAGGTCTCCTATTTAGCTTGGCCTGCTTTAGATGATTATTTATGAACTCTAGGTGATATGGCATTTTTTATTATTATAAAATGTAGCAGAATTTCTTAGGGAAGGTGGACATGATCTGCATTTGGGTTACGATTGAATCACACAGACTAGGCCCCAGAGTTAAGGCCTGTAAGATTTGTGGTGCAGCTGATATTTCAGCTGCCAAGACTGTGGCGCTGTAAGAAATTGCACCTTAAGGCACTAACAAGGAGCAAAGGGTTTTTCTAGTAGATACAAAGTATAGCACTTGGTGGGGACACAGTAGCTGCTTTAAGAGTTTGTTCAACAATATGTGTTTGCATTTTTCCCCTGTGCTGTGTGCCAATGGAAGAACACCTGTGAATGTAAACTATGTAGCAATGTATATAACCTGCCATTTTAGCCAGAATAAACGGAGAACGTAGCACTGATCATACTGGTTGTATCTGCATTTTGCTCTTGCCAACTTCTCACTTATTTTGGGGTTCCCTTGGCTTTCTATAAAAATGTTATTAGTGACTCCATAGTTAAGGACAACTGAAAGTTCTTTTGCTGAAAATAATTTAAATTCTTCCATTTCAGACTTCATTGATTGAATCTCTGTTTTAAAGTTAACACGGTATCTTCATTGCAGAACTGATTTTCTTTTTTTCAGAAATATTATATCTCAGAGAAAAAAAACCCAAACATTAAACCAGTTCCTTCAAGATTTTTTCTTTTGTCTTCTAAATACCTCCTATGTTCCCTCTCAAAATGACGATAATCACACAGTTCAAACTTACATTATATAGTCTTGTATGTAACTACATTTTAGACAGGTTACATCTCAAAACACATTTTATTCCATTTATGCATTATATCCCCCTCATAAATGTTGAATTAGAACCCTAAACCTTCTTTCCTCTTTTCTACAATTCAGCATCTCACCCTATCTCTATCACTACCTTTCATTCAGTTTTTTTGAAGAAGAGATAACTACAGAAACAAGAAAAATTATCTGTTCAATTCACTGAAATCAACGTGCCTTCAAAATTGGGTCAGTCTTAATAAAAACTTTTTTTGGAATGGAAGTTGGAAAAGAAAACAATGGGACAACATTAACCTCAAAAATATATTCACTTTTCCCTGTCAAATAATTCTATTTTATATATATTCAAATAATTATATTTTATATTACTGCACAACAAAATAGAACTTAATGCAAAATATCAGTACTTGAAATGGAACATTTACCAGACTTGAATTTTTTTATCTTTTGTTTATGAAAAAATGGTCAAACATTGCTATTCATAGCAAATCCAGATTTTAAAATGAAAACTCCTCCACAAAATAGTATTACCAACCTCTGGATGTGCCTTATATAGGAAAAATCCCTGTAATCCTTCCTTTGGAAAGCTCCCCTTCTATACAGAAGTTCCCTGGCTTGATGCTCAGTAAGGAGTCACTCAACTACCTGCACATGGACTGCTGTGATGGGTTAACCCCAGCCAGATGCAAGGTGCCCACCAAAGCTGCTCTGTAACTCCCTCCTCAGCTGGACAGGGAGAAGAAAATATAAGAAAAGTCTCCTGAGCTGAGGTACGGACAGGGAGAGATCACTCAACAAATACCGTCACAGGCAAAACAGACTCAGCATGGGAAATTTAATTTATTTCCAATCAAAATCAGAGTGTGCACACTGATTTTGAGATCCAAAATCTCACACAGGATAATGAGACGCAAACCAAATTTTAAAAACACCTTCCTCCCACCTCTTTGTCCTTCTCGAGATTAACTTTACTCCCAGTTCTCTACCTCCATCCCCACAGTGGGGCAGGGAGATGGGCAGTGAGAATTGTGGTCAGTTCATCACACATTGATCACATCTCCTGCTGCTTCCCCCTCAGGGAGAGGAGTCCTGCCCCTGCTCCCTCCCACAGGAGACAATCCTCCACAAACTCCTCCAACATGACTGCCATGGAATAAAGTTCCTCATGAACAAGACACCAGTTGGTCTCTGAAGAAATGTCTTTTTCCTTCCCTCCCACCACTTTCCTGTCTGTATTGGAGTGTGTTTTCTGATTAGTAGGAAAAAGGACATTCAAATTTTGTCTCTAGTCCATTACAGAGATGTCAGGTATACATTTCTTCTTGGTTATCTTAATTTTTTTCTGTTCTGATGATGCTGGAGGGGGCCAGCACAACAGAAGAATTACAGCCCAGCTAACTTACAAAGGTATTAAAAGATGTATTTATCTAAAAAAGATCAGAACTCACTCCACTGCAGCCAAGTATAGTGAAACTGTAAGAAAGCATCAAATTAGTAAGTGCCCAAAACACTCATGAGAGAGTGGGTGTTTTGGCAAAGAATTTAGAAATATAGTATTTTTTTGCTCTTCTTTGATTTCTGGGTGTATTGGAAATATTCAGCCTGACTAGAAGACTAATTAATTTATATAGTTCTCAATACATCTTTGACTTGGCTGCTTTCTATTTAAAATATTCTTTTGCCTGTTTCTTTTTGGTTCAGTTTGTTTTTTGTTTATTTGGGTGGGTTTTTTTGTCTTTGGCTTTGATTTTTCGTTTTGATTTGTTATTGGTTGTGGGATTTTTTTGGTTTGTTTTATTGTTTTTATTTTGCCACAAGTATCCAACATAGCACCATGGCATTAATAAATAGTCTGCTATGGAAAATTTTCAGTATAATATAAAATTGTTCCTATTATCAAACAAATAAACCTCTTGACAAAGAAATAGAAAAAAAATGTTTTCAGAACTAATTCATAGTGTTATGTGACAGATATTTTGTTTCCACTGTGAAATATCCTTCAGATATATTGTGGAAAGCATGTTTTAAAGAACAGTAGAATATCAGGTTCTATCAAGGCATTCAATGATGTAGAATTATTAACTTCTTTGTAATCAAACCCTATTGAAAAGGTGGCTACATAATGTAATAGTAAAAGAATTAACCACGGTGAATAAAAGACATTGAAATTAAATTCTAAAATGTTAGACTCAAAAAAGTTACATAGTAAACATAAGGTAATGAAAAATCATCCAAAAGTAAATAAGGAACTGAAGATTTCATAAGTTAGCATTTCGATCTATTTCTGGAGTTGCCAACAGCTGTTTAGCTTTTAATTTAATCTGCATATAAATGCATTATTCTATCTTTTACTAGAAAAATCATAAGAATAATTTCACTAAAATGAACATGTAGAGATACTGGAGGTTAATGAAAATAACCTTTCACAGGAAAATATGTGATATATACTTGAATATTAAATAAAATGAATAATGCACAAAAATGAAATTCATCAAATTTATCGCAATAAAACTACTCCTAAACACTTTTGTACAGTGCACCTACTAGGTACAGATTTTTAAAGAATTTTAAAACAGCCACTTTTTCTCCTCCATTATAGAGTAATCCAACATTTTTAATGGCAAAACAGGGCCAAGAGTTCTGAGTCAATGTTTCTTGTTGTCTATCACATCTATCAAAGGAGGAAATAGAGATTCTTACATTAATTCTTATGTTAAGACCATTTTTTTTTCTGAAACTCCTGCTGGAAATTGCTTCATAGTCTCCATCTTTGATTGTTTAGAAACCAGCTCGTATTTCACAGCCCATATTTAATTTATACCTTACATTTATCTGTGGTCAGTTTATATTTGCTCTTCTTTGTGCAAGTGTACTTAATTTATTATCTCTTATTTGTGACTAGCAATTTGGGAAAGCCCTACAGACAACTTATGGTCATCTCTTATGCTTATCAGAAGTGAAAAGGGGAGAAAAAACAATCTGACTCATCAATGTGTACCTTGATCACAGTAGTACAAGGAACACCCCCTCTGAACATTTGGAATATTACCAGAAGTACTAAGAAGCCTATTTGTAGCATCAAATTATACTAAAAAAAAAAGTTTTATTTTTTGAAGATACATTAAAAATATTGGAACCAGTGCACTTCAAAGGCAGAATTACAAAACAGCAGCACTGAAAATAATTGCTTCAGCTACTGATGCTACAAGTTGCCCCCACATGGGTCTAGCATTGTCAAAAGAAAAATGTAAATTTATTAATTTTAATAAAAGCTTAAAAAATACTTTATCAATATCTTTATCAATATTCAATATGATCACATCAGACTATAGTCAGTTATTTCCTTTAGGTTTTCTCCAGTTTGATTAAAACAAGTATATGCTGCTTGGCAGAATTAGAGATCACTCCAAGAGAACCATTACATTCAATTTTCATTATCCATTTCATCATAATGATTTATTGTTGACATTTTACATCTGTTGCCAAAGTACACACACAAAAGTAGTGAATCTCCATACAACAATATCAAAGATTGGAGAGATGCTCTTGTAAGAAAGAAACAAAAAATAAGCATTCTATTTTCTTCATTTTACCACAAAATGATTACTAAGAATGATTTAATTTGTACATTGTAAAAAATATGGAAATTTGAGATTTTTGGTGCTGACTACTCAGACTGTCTACTTTAGGTATCTAATTTGAGTGTCCAACAGAAACTTGGTTTCCTAACTACTCAATAGAGAAAGCTTAGCAAGGTGGCAAGCTGGAATGTGAAAATCAAACAGTTAAAATTAGGTGATGACTAAACTGCCCAAGTTTGCAGATGGAGACCTTGAGCACTGGATCCTGGGAGGAGAGACCTCACCACGGGCCTGCAACAGCAGCTCCTGCCCTTCCTGCCCTCTGCATCCCTGCTGATGGGACAGGTCATCTCCCTGAGCAGAGGCTAATGAACAAAGACAAGTTACAGCATAGGACGTGAACTAAAACCAAGATTGTTGCCAGTTTATCCAATGATAAGAGATCATGAACTGTGACAGGTCCCCTAACACAGGTGGGAAAACACAAAGGAATGTTTTGCTCTGTAGCCATGGATCAGAACCCCTACAATTTCAAGACAGAAGGTCAGCACTTGTACAGCAGAGCACATACCCCTGTTTGCTAAAGGACTTCTAACTAGAAGGACACAGCAATCCCCAGTTTGCCAGTGAAAGAAAATCATACCTCCATACCTCAGCTTTTTAGCTTTGTAGTCTATACGTAGTCACTAACAATATCCTGTGTCCTCCCTTTCCCCACACCCCTGGCAAGAGCAGGGCTAGAGAGGAAGAGAGAAAACTAAGGTAGCACTGTTTCTGAGCACCACTGGCTAAGCATATTTCCCCTCCTTTCAGCAAAACACAAAATGACTCCCCCCTTCTCACCTCCAGAGAGTGTAAGTTACCAAAAATCAGCTCTCAGCAGCTGTAAAGCAGGAGCCAAGCAAGCCAGCCTATGTGAAGAAATCAGACAACTGAACAAACCCACAGGCTGAGATCAACCCTCAGCGCTTCACAGATATTCTGCTCAAAAGCATTTCAAAAATACACACAGATACATTATAGCAGATCGGTTTCACCCAGTGAGAAACAAATTAACATCTGTCTAGAAAATGATGCTCTGTTGTACACTTTGTCTTTGCTCTGCAACTCCCCCTCCAGTTTTCATTCAATTTTAATTCCTGCTCAATTCTGTTTTTCTGAAGAGTGAACAACTCGGGGATTGCAACTCTGAACTGCATGTTTTCTAGCTAGTGAAAAATGTATGTGTTCTAGTAGGTGTTCTTGCCAAGACAAATAAAACATAAAAACAGTGATTTTCATTATTAAGCCTGCTTTGTCAGATATGGGATTTTCAGAGTCCCTGAAATCAGTAGTAATATCTGCTATAAGAGGTTAGGTAGGAAAGCGCTAATTAAACTGCTGGGCAACAGCCACTTTATCACTGCTGAACAAGAAATACCTGAGCAGATGTGTCTCAAACAAAGGCAGGAGATGCTACTTTAAATAATTGTATGGTTCTTCAGTTCACCAAACCTTTCAGATGATAGAGTCTAAAGCTTACAAAGATAATGGATTTTGTCTTTTGGTTTAGGAAAAAATTAAGAAAAGAATTGAACTTAAAAAAAAAGAAACCACAAAACATACTCTAAGTGGCATAAAAACTGCAACACAACATATATGTGTTTTCTATTAATTTTATAAGGTTCTGCAAGGTAATTCCAATACCTTCTGCCTTTCCCTTGCAGGAAAAGTTTATCTTTCACTCACCTGTAATATTATATTGATATTATATATCAATATAATATAAAGAGACTGATGATGCTATGTGCTAATTTTGGTTAACAGTAATGGTAGTAGTAGAGATTAACAGCAGCAGTAGTAGTAGTAATAATAATTTAGCCTTTTTAAAAGGCAAATTGTAGGATTTCAAAAGCAAAAAAAATCACAGCTTAACAGACATAGAAACTATCTCACTCTCACTAACCATTTTCCAGGGGGTCATTTGGTCAAACGGATTCAGAAACTAAATTTTGATTAAAGTGAGTGAAGTGTTATAGGCAGTTTCCTGTTACTCATTGTGAAAATAAGAAATGGAATTTCACAACTATGATCAAGTCTTTTAAAGGCCATTACAATTTCCAGCTGGATGTTCACTTTGATAGCTAGACCTGTTCAGCAATTTTTTCATGCTTTTTATAAATGTGATGCAGTGCTTGTACTGATGAAAAGGAGTATTTCAAACCTGTGCTCTCTTCTCAAAGAGTAAAGTTGTTATGTATATTTTTAAAGAGAAGTCACTGCAGCATCATTAGTTTATAATTAGTTCATATAGTTTGTAATCAAAGGGATAACTGGAAATAAATAACATCTTTATGAGCATTGATGTTTACTATTTTGCACAGCAGAAATATCCATGTCCATACATATTTTGGGATAAAATGAATTCTTCCTGTTGGTCACCTGCAGGCATGTAGTTCAGGGGCAATCAGATGTACTGTTGATTAAGAAAACAAAATTTGTAGTAGCATTTACAAAGCAACAGTGCTTCAACATATGTGATTATTGCAATATTAATTAACAATATTAAGAATTAAATATTAAAAACTGCAAGATAATAAATGTATGGCAGATTAAGCATCACAAAAGAGTGATAATATCAAACTATATTTTCTATCCTTTGATAGAAAGCTGGAATTTTACAAGTTTGGTGTTTTAAGTGAGCTGATGAAAAAACTCAAAATCTCCTAACTTTTCCTTATTACCTACACTTAGCACACAATTACTTTTGTCTTCTGAGTGTTCAGAAGTCCCTTAAGTGAGCTTTCCTCACTCTTCAGTTTCAACACCTTTTTACTGAAAGATAAGTGACCACTTATAGCTTGGGATACTTACTTGGCTATTAAACAAAAAAAAAAAAAATAACAGCGCAGGTAAACAAGCTTTTATCTGTATTCAGATAAAATCTGTATTTATCTGTATTTTACACAGGAATGACTAGCTCAATTTTCATAATTTCAGATGAAAATTTGTCAAAAATATGCTTTTCCCCTTCCTGATGTGTCTTGAAAAAGCACTACCTCTCTCCTGCTAAATTATGCTAAATCTCTTAACAGAATATTTAGTGCTCCTTAAAAAAAAAAAACAAAAAAACCCCAACAAAACAAACAAACAAAAAAACCCCACAGACAACATGCAGTTTTGCAAGACAAAGCTGTGTGTTATGTATATGCACTATAGGAATTCATTAAAAGTGCCACATCTCTCACAAATCAGACCAAGTTCTGCAGGTAAGTATGTCAGGATTCTCAAAGGGCAGTGAGAGAGTATCTATAGAGATAAGGTCAATTAATGTTTGAAATCCCCAAGCATTGATTTATAAATCCAGTAAAACAAATCAGCAGAACATCCTTTTCTTGAAATAATTCTGATCATGCTTTTATCCCCTACATACTAAAAAGTTACTTTAGATATTGGATGAGGCATTGTGCCACGACCATCTTCATGTAAGGAAAAAAAACAAAACAGTCTAGTCACACTATTTCCCTGTCTGGCCATCCAGGTGCCATCCTGGCAGCCATTCTCTCCCCGTGACCAGGGACCCTTCACAGCTACACAGACCACACTCCCAGTCAGACAAGGTTCCCTTACTAGCTTGACCCCAGTTTTCCCAGATCAGAGTCTCAGACACCTCAATCCTTAAAATAATTTCATCATAGTGCAGGAAGAACATGACAGCTCGAGTTGGGTGCCTCTGAGGAGGGACCTTGAACAAAGGAAACCCCGAGGTTCCATGCCCTCACAGTCTAAATGCTGGGCAAGTCTGGGGGTTGGTGGCTCCTGCCATGTCTCTGGGTGTCCCTTACAGGCTGGGCCACAGGTCCTGGGCCATTTGTTGTGCAAAGGGTCATCACCCCTTCACAGCCTCCTTCCTCATGCTCCTGTCCCCCAGAGCTCAGCCTGCTGCTTGCTCTGCAGCTGCACTCTGAGCTGCCTGCCCTGAATATATTCATTGACATCAACTGTACTATGCTGGTAGTTAAAGTTCAGGAGACATTAAAAAATACTTGGTTTTCAGTTTAATTTTTCTTTCCAAATTTTTTTCCATTCACTTGAATGTGTATTTTTCCTTACTGAGTTCTGTTCTTAGTTACACACATTTTTATTAATGTTTATAGTCTAACCTTGCCACTTTGGGGGTTTTTGCTAAGGTCTCAAGAGAGAACTGAACCTGACAAGGAAAAATTGTAGAATCACAGAACCTTTAAAAACCTCCATGATCATGGAGGCCAAACCTTGACTCATGAAGTAGATTCTGTAAACCTTGTAAATTAGGCCACAGCATTAAGTGCCACATCGAGTAATTTCTTGAACATCTCCATTGGCAGTGACTCCATTACTTTCCTGGGCAGTCCATTCCAATGCTTAACTACCCTTTCAGTGAAGGAATTCTTCCTCATGCCCAGCCTGAACCTCCCCTGGTGCAAGTGGAGGCTATTTTGTCTTGTCCTGTCTCTAGTTCCCTGGGACAAAAGGCTTTGCTGAACCTCCTTTCAGGCAGAGGGCAATGAGGTCTGCCCTGAGCCTTTCTGCAGACTGAACATCCCCAGCTCCCTCAGCTGCTCCTCACAGGACTGTCTCTCCAGACCCTTCCCCAGCTGCCCTTCTCTGGACTCTCTCCAGTCCCTCAATGTCTTTCTTGGAGTGAGAGGCCCAAAACTGGACACAGGATTTGAGGTGTGACCTCACCAGTGCCCAGTCCATAGGGACAATCCCTGCCCTGGTCCTGCTGCCACACTATTGCTGAGCCAGGCCTGGTGCCATTGGCCTTCCTGGGCCCTGGGCACATGCTGGATTAAGAAGAGGAAGAGAAGGATGCACAGCTACCAGCAAGTGCCACTTTGTGCTAACTGGTGTAATCATGGCAAGTCTTCTCTGGATATTACAACCTTGATTCTAAAATACATGCACAAAAGTTTATATTAAAGAATTTGATGACTAAAATTAATAAGACCTCCCACATGCTAAGGGTTTTTCAGATGTCAAATGTGAGCATAACTGAGACCAAAGAGACTCTTTTCAACTTATATTTCTTTTCTGCTTTTTCACCTTCCCTTCAACCATTTCAAGCAGGTAAGAAACTGTGAGGCAGATTTTATATGGCAAAGCACATGAAGGCAGGGACAGGTTTTTGGTATTTGCAGTTTTAATGTGGTAGGCAGAAGCTAATCTTCCTTGGCTTACAGAAATCCACAGTGTGATTACTGTGCCTTCCCAAGTGCCAGTGAGAAGTCCCATTTTCTGAAGCTTTTGTCAGAGTAGGTAGAAATGAGCCAGCTTCTTGCAGCATAGAGGCTCTCAAAATCTTTCAATGCCTTAGACATCAGTAATTATTTAGTCAGGAAGCATACAGAGGAATTAATCCCTACCTGAGAACCATTTGTTGCTGTGGCAATAAAACCCCTTATATCATCATGAGTTGTCCATACTTTCATAATAGAGCTCTTTTTTTTTCATCTAAGCTTCATGTAATTACATATTCAGAAAAATTCAGTGCAGCAGACTTCAAATTTGCCTATCACATATCTTACAGACCTCATTAGGGAAAAAAAAAAGGAATTGTGTAAGAAAACCAATTCATGTTATGCTTTCAAACACATTAAATTTGCAGGTGAAAGAATTTTGCATCATTTTTCTCTGGCATATATATTCATTGTGTCTATATAAGCATAAGTGTAAGTATACTATGACTGAGCTTAAAGAGTGTTATGGATGCTTCTAATCTGGTAACAACAAACATTAAAGCTAGCAGAGTTTTTCTATTTTCTTCTCTTTACTTCCTCATTTCAAAGAAGGTCTCCTTTCCCCCTTTTTCAAAAAGGAACAAGAAAAACACTTGCCAGACAAACAAACACATCCATGCATAGACAAAAAAAAAAAGAAGAAAATAGTTTAAACAATCAAACCCTGGTCTGCGACTCAGGAAGAAACAAACAAACAAACAAACCCCACAAAACAAAACAAACAAACCAAACCAAACAAAAAAAGCCCAATAAAACCCAACCAAACCAACAAAAAAACACAAACAAACAAAAAAACCCAAAAAACCCACCAAAAAACCAAAAAACAACAAAAAACCCCCAAACCAAAACAAAAACAAAACAAAACAAAACAAAAACAAAAAAAACCCAAAAAAACAAAACAAAACAAAAAAAAACCAACCAACCAACTGCCCAAACCCCCCGCCCCTTCAAAAAAAATCCCCCCAAAAAACCCACAAAATCAACCCAAGATGATTATGGAAAGCCCCAAGTCCATGCATAACTTTTACTTTCCTGATGCTGTTTCACACACATATATTTCATTAATTACTTTTTCATCGTCTTACTATATTTAAACTATGAGCCATTTTCTACTATTCATTTTAACTTAAATCACAAAAAAATCCACAGGATTCTCATGAAGTATAACAAAACATGGTTGGAAAAACAAAAACAAAAAAATCATTAAGTTTGAAGTAATTGATCAATCCAACTTGTCCAAGCTGCTTTTGTCAGATATATTACGGAGGTATCAGTATCAACACTGCAGTTAATGCTCTATTGAAATGAGCACTTAAACCAGGATTAAAATTCTCCCATTTCATCCTTCAGTGATTAAAATTAGACTCCAAATGATGTAGCAAGTCTTCAAAAGACAAGTACATACCAGGCAAATTACAGATGAACATTTGAAAATAATGCCTTATTAAACATTTTCCCCAGGAGCCTTAATGTGCTAGCATCACCTTAACATCAGAAATGTAGAAATGTTTCAGAAATCTACCGTACTCTTAGACACTTTTAAATTCAAAACGTTTTTTAGACAAGCATTTAAACATTGTTATTATCCTTGTTTCTCTTTTTTCTTGTAAGTCAAACAAGATCATGTGCTGAATCTTTCAGCAGTGCCTAGGCCATGTAACAAGCACTTCTGTGCTTTCTTTGCACTACTGCCTGCTCAGCTCAATAGGTCTGAGTATAATTTTTATTATAATCTTTCCCCAGATTGATTATAAAAAGAAAAAAATTCTGTGAACTCTGAGAAGTTCTTGGGTGTCCCAAACATTTTTTTTACTGTAAAACATAGAAAATTCATGTAATTCCTTAAGTCAAAAGAAAAAAAAAATCATAATAGGCTGCTTTCAATTAAAAATAATAATAGTCATGCATTTTATGTTGCTTTTCTCAAGTACCTCTTCCTCTCTCAGGTGAGGGATGTTCTGAGGTGGTTACATGTGTGCACAGAAGGGCTGTGATAGCCCAGGGGGAGCTGCAGGCCGCCAAAAGAAACCAGAGCAATTGCAGTTCACCTCAGCCACCAAGTCATATATTTCCCAGGAAACAACTATCACAATATCTTCAAAATCAGTTCTGACATATTTAAAGAAACAAACCAATGCAGTATTTCATAATATTAATTAAATCTTTTAGCTTGTTACATGGTTTTTCAGATGATGTTATTGTGTTCAAGAAAAGAAGGAACACTGGGTAAAAGCCAAGTTTTTATATTAACAACATTCACATAAATTAGAGGCATTAAATAGATTTTTGTGAATAACTTCAGCAAATCTGTGAAGTAGTAGTAAAATAGCTACAAATAACAGAAGGTATTTTCTAATTTTGTGTCCTGAAAGCAGAAGGACTTTTTCCTTCGGAAGGACCTTATTATTTTTATCAATTTACTGTGAAGCATATTTTAATGTGATTATAGTTTGAATTTATGGATACCAAGATCCTTCAAATGACACAAATGTGATATTGGATTTCTACTGTCCTTTATGTTGAAGCCATATGGTGTTTGCCAAAAATATTAAAAAATTGTATCAAAGCAATATATTTTTTCAGAATCTTATCTAATTGAGTTACCAACGGCTTCTTGAATATAAATCCTAAGTTATGCTGTGCAAACTGTCATTTTAAACACCTTAGTTTCTGTTAACAACTTACCATGTCTATATAATTTTTGAAATCTCAACTAGTTTTTCTCTGGGTGTTGTGGAAGACTGCATAATGAGATCTTTACAATGGCATCTTGCTGTCTAACGTATGATTTTTTAATCATAGAATGCAGTATTTTTCCCCAGTATGCATTGCCCTGCATGCAAGCATTAAAGCCAATAAAGATTCTGTGACTTTTCTATTGTTCTTCTATCATAAAATAAAATGTATTTTGTTTAGACAGTCTTGTGAAAATTAGAAGTGGAATGCAAAAAAGCCCAACCTAAATATTTGCAAGACCAGAGTATGCAGCAGGTTCAAGAGAAAAATGGTGGGAAAGATGGCTGAAAAGAGAGAGCCATTGCAGGTTCTGAATCTTAGGTTCTGAATCTCTAAGAACTCCAGTTATTTGAAAGTCATTACTTGTCTGATGGCTCTGCTGGGCAAGCCCATCAACAGGACTGAAAAGCTAATTGGTAAATACCTGATTGTTGTCAGATCCAGCTTTTTGTTTGCATGCCAAGTCACAAATTCAGCTTTGGACTTCTCACAGTGGTCTCATTCATGGCTTCCCCTAGAAAAATTGTTCTGGAGCAAAATAACATAAGCTGAAAGACAGTTAATTTTATTCACTTTATTTCATTTGCATTTGATTTCCGACCTGCAGAGGTACTTGGATCATCTCTTTCTCTGAGCTAAAGTTCTCTGAGTATAATTTAATTGGAAATCTTGCCGTGCCATTCTTTCCAAGGGTTTTTGAATTTTGCACCCAAATAAGGATGCACTTGACTCAAACAGTACTCTAAGGTGCATTTCCTCAAAGTGTATTTCCCCTTGCTGTTCCACAACAGGGAAGCCAGACAGTTCTCTGATGAGTCATTCATGAAACATTCCAGTTGTCCCAGTCTTCCTCCCAACCCATTCAAGTGCCACTGATTTTGAGTATAGCAGAAAAAAACTCCACTCTGAAATATGATCAGGAATTAGACACACATGATTACTAAAGCACTTAGCCATTAAAAAAAAAAGAGGAAAAAACAAAATTTTGGTTTATTTTGCTGTTTTCAGGAAATCCTGCTGCCAAAAATCAAATGACACAGCTGGAAATCATAATGCTCCATAGAGATGGCAGGCTTTTCTGTATTTTTTTCATTTCATTTAGAGAGAAGCAATTGTGGAGGCTGCTCTGCTTTCTAAAAATAGATAATTGAAAAACAAATTAATTTTACATTTGCATTTTATAGTCTCTTCACTTTCCCTCAAAACATATGAATTGAGGAAAAGCACCAAACTATTAGTCACTTTTTTGAAGACACCAAATACACAATGCATATTATCTAAATGCCTCTACTTTATTTTACAGCTTTAAGTTTCTTCTTTGAAATGTTTTACATGAAATACATGATAGAATTGTCACCTTATTTTGGAGTTTGAGATATAAACAAGGTCACTGTATAATTCAGAGCACAAAAACCTTTTCTGATTGTGAAAAAATCGAGTCTTAGTGCCACACTCTAAAGTTAATTGGGCCACTGGGAAAAGATATTTCAGGTAAGTAGCTACAGTGGATATTTCTTTGCCACCCTGTAGAGATATTTTTCTCTGAATTCATCAGTTTACTTGCATTTTCTCTAAGAGAGCAACTTAAATTATGGATAAAGCTTCTCTCTAACCTATTTTATACTAATATCAATACACCATGCAATCTTCAGCAAAATGCTCTTGCTGGAAAATGAATTTCACTGTAAAAGGCTGCTAACAAGAAGTTTTGCAGACCTGTTTCTTGTTTTCTGGACCTGCTCTCCTCAGCACTGATCACTTGAATTTTGTTTTCACTATTCTGGATGGGATAACTGCTATAGCATGCTAACTCAAAGCACTTTGCAGTGCAACCAGATAAAGTAAGTCCAGAGCAATTGTTTCTCATTATTGCTTTCAATTATGATAGTGTTCCACTTAAGGCAGAATGACTAATTATTGGTCAGGTCTTTTGGTAAAGCTGAAAACCAAGGAAGAACTAATTCAAGCCAAGACAGGTGATGGAATCCTTATCCATGGATAAATCCACTCTATGATGGAATGATGTAAACAGTTGATGAGGAAAGACTGATTGATGTCATCTACCCAGACCTCTTCAAGACGTTTGACATGGTCCCACATGACATCCATATTTCTAAATTGGAGAGAAATGGATTTGAAGGATGGACTATCTGGTGCATAAGGAATTGGCTGGATGGGTGCAGCCAGAGAGTTGTGATCAATCTTTCTTTGTCCAGGTAGAGTCCAGTGACCAGTGCTTTCCCAAAGGGCTCTCTGTCTTGGAATGGGTGCTCTTTAATATCTATCAACGACACAGAGAATGAGATGGGGTGCACCCTCAGCAGGTTTGTAGATGACACAAAGCTAAGCAGTCCAACTGACACAACAGAAGGACAGGATGCCATCCAGAGGGACCTGAACAAGATCAATAAGTGGCCCCAGGTCACTTTCATGAGGTTCAACAAGGCCAAGTGCTGCACCTGAGTCGGGACAATCCCAGACATGAGTACAGACTGGCAGAACAACTCACTGAGAGCACCCTGTGCAAAGGGACTTGGGGGTTCTGGTGGACAAGAAGCTGGACATGAGCCACCAGTGAATGACCACAGCCAAGAAAGACAATTGCGTCCTGGGCTGCAGCCAAAAATATTTGGGCAGCAGATCAAGGGAGGGGATTTGCCCTCTACTCTGCTCTGGCAAAACCTTCCTGGAGCACTGTCTCCAACTCTGGGGTCCTCATCTTAGGAAGGGCATGGTCCTTTTGGAGCAAGTCCAGAGATAGACCACAAAGGTGATCAGAGAAATGGAGCACCTTTCCTAGGGAGACAGGCTGAGGGAGTTGGGGTTGTTCAGTCTGGAGAAGGCTCCAGGCAGACCTCACAACAACCTTGCATTTGGGGCCTAAAAAAGAGCTGGAGAGAGATACTTTTTACACGGGCATGTGGTGATAGGACATGTGGGAATGGCTTTAAACTGAAAGAGAAGAGATTTGAGTTAGATGTAAGGAGGAAACTCTTTACTCAGGAGGTGGTGAGGAACTGGAACATGTTGCCCAGAGAAGTCCATGCATCATCCCTGAAAGTGTTCAAGGCAAATAGGATGGAGCCCTGAGCAATTTGGTGGAGTGGAAGATGTCACTGCCCACAGCAGGGGGCTGGAACTCAGCGGTGTTTGAAGGCTCCTTTGGTGCCAAACTATTTTATGATTCGTTCTATCATTCAATGACTTTTGTGACTAGGATTAAAGTTTACAGTGACAAAATCATAAGGTGACTCTGATTCTGTGATGCACAATTAAACCAGAAATGCTAGCTTAGGCTGGGGGCATGTAGTCAAGCTTTAAAATTCCTTTCAATCTACCTTCTGATCTGACCTTAGCCTTTGCTTACTTGCTTAACTTGTCAGCCTCCACATGTAATTAAATTCTTGAATAATGAAAAGAAGTACAAGTTTTATGTTTTCAGTAAAGCAGGAGATGGAAATGAGGATTTACTCAAAATGACTTTTTTTTCCAAAGCACTGCCACACCTCTTTATTGAAGGCCCACATTTGGGCAGAGTTAAAAATATTTCTGTTCTCCTTTAAGAGATTATGCCACAGTCTGTACCAATACAAGTACATATTATGCAGGAAGCATATCTAATGCTAATTTTTTCCATTAGATTTTTCAATTATAATGTTGGTATAACAATATGAGGTACAGTCTGGATAAAAAGAATGACTGCAAGAGTGAATAGTAACTTACATTAAAATATACTTTCAGTTGGTAATGTTTTGCTTTAAGTGACTCCTTGAAAATACAATGCAAATTAAAGGTCAGCTTGTGTAACAGAACTTGATACTAGTTCATTGATTTTTTTAATACAAAAAATTCCTGTCTATGAGAGCAAGCATTTATTTTTAGGCAAATATTTTCATGCATCTTCACAGCCATAAAAATTAGACAGGAAAAAGCCCATATTCATAAAGATTTAATCTACTTTCCATTGTCTACATGTATATGGGAAAAACACAAATTGTTCTATATAGGACAGTCCTTTTTATACAGATAAGAACAGTTTCTTAAGATCTTTCCAGATGTTATTCCCCACTTTGCTCAAATGACATTTTTAAACTTTAAGACTGAACTATCAGGCAGTGAAGGTCTAGCTGTGTTGCTAGAATCATGATGTATGAATCCCATGGATAGGCTGCAAACATCTGCACAAGCAACATTTATTCTGCACTTTTGAACCTCTCTCTGCATTATAATCATGAATGTATCTTCCCGTCTCTCAGCTTTTTTAACAACATCAACCTCTCTGCATGGTTTCAGAAGCATCCTATTACCAAACTATCCGGCTTTTTCTCCTCCAAATGTTGATTTTTTTTCCCTCACCAGTTTACATTATTGTGAGATCTAGGACAGGCATTACTCAGCCTTAAGCCTGAAAAAAAACAGAGGATCTTTGGATACTGCTGAGTCAGAAAGGCTTTCTTTATGCCACAGGAAGGCAGTAAATGACAGCTTCATAATAGAATTCACTACAGGAGGTAAACACAAGGTAGAGGAGTTTTTTGATGCTAGGTATACTAGTCTGCTAATTTTGATTATATAATGTTATCGGCACATAAAGAAAGAAACTCAAAGGTGAAAAAAATCTTTTCAAGATTATCAGAAAATATATTTGTAGAACCAATTATCTACATTCACATAAGGAAAATTCACCATTAGTCCCTTGCTGTGAGACAATACAAAATTAAATCAGGAAGCTCAAGGTTTGGGCAGAGAATAAAAAATTCACATTTTATGTTAGATGATAAGTACAATGAATAGCAGAGGTACTTTTGATCTTATTACCTTCAGAAGGATATCACTGCTGTCACTCAGTATAATCCAACCAGTACAAACTTACATTGCAGCCCTTAGGAAATTCTGCCCTTCATCAACACTGAAAAATGTTCTCTTATAGCTTTCTTCCAATTTATTCCCTGGAATTTTCAAGGTATTTAAGGCTGGGATAGTGTCTTTCTGGGCATGTATACACAGTGCTGACCACTGCCAGATTCAGGCCCGTAGCAGACAGCATTGTGACCCCATGATTATGAGTTACCACTCTCCTTTCATCCATAAACAGTCTTACAAAAGAACTTAAAATTGTTATTGCTTTTGATACATATTTTTTTTTTTTATGACAAATATGAGAAGACACTTCTAACTTGGTAACAGTCTCTTGAGATTTAAAAAAGAGCTAAAACCTCAAAAGGCACAATTAAATGCTGTTTTATGATAAGAGCACAGGTGGAAAATTATGAAGAATAGAACACTCCTTTTATATCTCTGTCAAACCTGAGATTTTTTTTAATAATTATTTAGGGAATAGAGATGAGAACTATTACCAAACCAAGGATTAAATGCCTATTAAATGATATTTCTGTGAAAAGAAAGCCTAGGTTAAAAAAACAGTATTGAGAAATGTTGTGTAACATGGAAATTTTTAAAAAATCAATTTTATTTTCACAGTCCTTAATTCCAGTAATGTAAGAAATCAGTCTGCAGCTCTCAATAGGATTGGCAAATTTTATCAAGGACTGGTTTGCAACTGAAAAATAATGTTGGTTAAGGGCCTCCTTAGTGCTCTCTTCTTACCCACAAAGATGATTGATTTCTGCAAGTCAAGCTGTACATAATTTGTGCTGTGTCAGAAACCAGGCTCATGCACTCACACTGTGCCACATAAGTAACCAAGATTAATTATAACAACAATCCTGGAAACACCCCACTTATCACTATTTCATTTTCTCCCTACATTTGCCTTAAAGGAAGTGAACAAACCCACATTAGTGCTTGGTTTTTACTGTGATTTTATTATGATTTTGCTGTTCCTTTCCCATTATCAAGAGCATCAGTGCTGTAAAAAATTCTGCTTATCGTAGTATATATTTCTGTAATCTCTGACCTGTTTGTGCTCTGAGCTCAGAATAGTCCCATAACCTTCAGCAGTAATTCTGAATTTACTTTCACTAGGTATGACTGTGATGAACCTTTCTGTCAGCCTCTGACAGAGTGCTCAGTCACAATTTCAACTTGAACAACAAATGCTTTTTTTAAAATGGTGTTTGTTTAGCTTACGTACTCAACAAGTTATTGGGGTTTGGTTTATTTTTTTCATTTGTTTGTTTTCTTTTTTCTTTCCCTCCAAAAGAGATAAAGTCTGGAATATGTTAGCTGTAAAGTCTGTCAAACTTATTGGCATATATAAGACTATTAATTTGCCTTCACTCTCGTATGTCATATCAAACAGACTTGTTAACCTTTTCTTGGCTCTCCTTATAGCTTGGTTTTTTTAATTAACGTCCTGCTTTCATATTTTTGGACTTTCAGTCCTGTGGGTATGACCATCTCTCTGTGTACATGTTCATGGCACTGACACCTGCAACTGTGCATGTTATAAATATCAATATATCAAAGAGTAACAGTAATATTTAAACTGGTTTTAACACCTTTGTCTCCCATTTTTTTTTCTATTTATCTATCCAAATTCAGTAAAACTGATGGTATATAAATCATTTAGGTTATGAGCTTTATCACAAACTAGCAGTTGTTCACAAGTATCATCAAAAGCACTGATAAAGTAAATGTAATTTAGCATTAGCAACTTTCTAGGAAATTAATTTTAATGTCCTGAAAAAGGAAATCTTTCCTGCTTCACCCTACATTTTTTCAAGAACTTTCTCAGTTTCCAGATAGTGTCAAAAACCTACTAAATCTTTCTTCTGTAGCTTGAAAGAGACACTGACTTGGGCTGAAATTTGACTGGATATTTTAAGGCAAGTTTGGAAATGTCTCATCATTGCATTTGTAACTGGGTTGCTGATGCAAATCTAAGTATGCAAATCTAATCTGAAAGGCAAAACATTTGTCTGTCCAAAGTTAATTTTATCAGCACATAAATTAAGGTCAAAAGGAAACTGCCTTCCCTCCTCAAGTCTCAGACTACCAGAAAACATAATGTTTATGGTGCCTTCTCCAGCTGATTACAAACCATTACAAATCCCATATTTTTACCAGAATGTTAACCCTGCAAAACATAAAGTCACAGAGACCAGTAACTGCACTACAGTTCATGAAGTACTACAGTTACCCAGATTCCCAATTCTCCTTGTTACCAGAGGCTAAGCAGTAATTTTACAACATTTTTTCTGTGTAACTTCTCAGAGACCCATTAGACTCAATGCTCATTTCTCTTTCTATGTAAGAATTATATGTACTGGGGAAAAAATTGGAAAGTTTGGGATTTTGAGATGTGCCCTGACTAGAAATTGTCACCTACTTGCAAGGGATCCTTCCCAAACAAACAGTCTTGTTGGGTTTATTCATTTCACATATTCTCCTTTTTCTTCCTGACCTGTACTTTCTTAGCCAGTTTACTTCACAATTATCTACTGCACTTATTTTTGCCTGAATACAATTCCTCCCTTCCCTAAGCTGCCTTCACAAGGCAACAATAATTTTCTAATGTCACATACTATACTACCTCTTATCTCAGCATTTTGGTCACAAGTTTCAAAACTAACACCCTGGAGAAAAAGAGACTGGAGATTGATGCAAAACATATTTGCACTAGGACATACAGAAATACCTGTAGAGTCCACTTAAGGCCCATCTATCACTCCATGAAAATTTTATAAAAAATTCAGAAAGACAAAATTATTGCCTGTCATGCTCTTACATAGATCTTCATCTCCTGATAACGTGTTTTAGTTAATAAAATTTTTCACATGGTCTAAACCTCAATAATTAAACTCTCCAAATGATATCCATAAACTAAATACCTGATCAGTCTTTAGGGATAAAAAATGGTTAAATTAAATATTTGATGATAAAAACAGGGCTTTCTTTTCCACAGCTGTGTGAACACATGAGATACATGTCTCAAAATTATCCAGATTAACCTCTTATGCAGACTAGTCTGTGTTAGTGGTTATTTTTTAACATTAGTGTAAGTGTGCTACAGGAAAGCACCTCCACCACATTTCGATTCCTTGAATAAATTTCTTGCAGTCACACTCAAAAAAATAGAAGTTTTATTCTCAAATCTAGACTGCAAATGGGAGGACAATTTTTATCTTAAAAAAAAAAAAATCATACAGAGATCTGAAAAGCTGATAACCAACAGTTGTGTCATCATTTGCAGCAACCAAGAGGTTTCTTCATTGGAAACAGCAGAGGACTGAGTGTTATGTTCTCTGAGAAAAGACCAGAAAAATAAAATGCTTTGAGCAGAAAAGTGGGAAAATATCTATTTCAGGTTTAGGGGGCTCATTTTATTCTTTTTCTCTTGAGAAAGAAAAAAAAAAAAAGTCTAGGAAACAATGTACCATTCTGCATGCATAGAGGTATTCAATGGGATGCTCATAAAAGAACTGATAAAGAACAACTTGTCCTACGCAGCAAAATAAAAGAGCATAAATAGGCTCACACGATGAATCACAGCATCTGTGCAGGCCAATCTATATAGAATTAAAAGGAGCTATTATAATATTCCATCTTGAATCTAGGGGAAAAAAAAAAAGGAAGTGACCTAGGTCAATCTCTTCCTAGGTAGATTAAATAGTTTTGTCCTTGAAAAAATGGAAAAAATCAAGACATTGAAATTACTGCTAGATAAATATTTTTCAGATTTTTTTAAGAATATGTACAAGGAAGCATACTGTTTCCCTCCATCTATGTAAGCCTGGATACTTGCAACTTTTACCTAGTCTTTTTAATATACTCACAGAAAACCTTTCAGGCTGCATGTTTCTGCATAACTTTAACCTAAGACTACCCTGTCCTGTCTAGGAAAAAGCATGAATGCCTTGAAGAAAGTATGTAACTTATATTTATGTTTATTTAACTATGTCATTGCTTTTCTTTATCTACATTAGTCTGAGACAAAATTGTATTCTTTCCTGTTGGGGAAAAAAATTCATAGGCATTTTTTCTTCAAAGTAAAATCCATAAGTTCTGGTAGACTGACTGTCACAAGAAGATACCTAAGGAGGGCAGGCAGATCAGAAATTTGACTCAGAAATGATCTAGGATTTCTTAATTTCAAGCACCTGGTTTTTGCTCAAGTTTACCAGCACTATTTTGGGGTCCATCTTTACTTTTCTTGAAATAGAGCTCTTCTAATAAAAGCTCTTCAATGCTCAGAAGTCTCCACATGATGGCACCATAAATACCTGAAACTGTTTTTCTTTACTCTGAAACAAGGTGGAAGACCTGTGCCAGTGAGATGTTGACATCATTGCTACAATACACTCGTACTCCACAACAGTTTATCAGCTAATGGTTGCCTCCTATTAATAATAATATTTTTTAAAAATTGAATATTTCTCTCTAGCCAAGAAGCTGAATGTGATCTTGTTCACAGTTTTTTGTTCTTTGACCAAAATATTTGACAAGTAAAAATATTTCCTCTTCAAAGACAAATAATTCTGTTATTAATATGAAGAATTTTTTAATAGCTTTTATTAGCCCCAAGTTTTCTGATCAAATGCACCAGGATGAATAGCTTACACGTGATTTGAATTATGCGAGAACACGGTTTTATCTTTTTCAAGAAAGAAAAGTTGTTAAAAATTTATTTTCATCCAAATCACTGAAGCCAGCTGTAGGATGACTAATAGATTTGTACCTTTTATAAGCAAGAAGGAAGAGCTACTTATCCTTCTATCTGACAGTTAGGAAAACTCGATAATGTTTGCTTGTTAAGTTGCTTCGGATAGCAAATTTTGCCTTACTGAAACTATTTTTAGAAGTCCCATGAATCAGAACTTATAAAAAAAAAAATCATGCAAAGTCTGAGAATTTAAATTTTGGAAAAACTAGAGGAAAGATTTTAAAAATAAAGCATGGAAGATTCATGTATTTATAGCAGGCTCGAGACAACTTCAGGGAACTTTCATGAAAATTCTGGAAGAGAATAACTTTCACGGTATTTTCTCAGTCACTTTCACTTCCTTCATTTTCACAAATACAGCCCACCTTGCACATTTATCTTTTAGAAATAAAAGGTGATTAAGTAAACCAATTTTAAGATGGAACCAGAAAAATGCCATCAATAGCTTGGAGAATTTATATTATACTATTCTAACAATGCTGACTGCATCAGCAATATAAAGCATGCAACTTCCTTTAATGAAATTAGAAAGTGGATTGAAAGAAATACAACAGTTTGTTTTAGTCCAGTGACAGAGCAATGGATTTTCTGATGCTCTTTCATCTTAGGATATAGAATGAACAGTTTGTCTGCTCTTTTCCTTCTGGCTTTATATGACTGCTTGGTTTGGGGGGTTTTTTTGTTGTTTTTGTTTTGTTTTTGTTTTTGTTTTTGTTTTTGTTTTTTGTGATATTTTCACTGGGCTGTGTGAAATTCCCTGTTGGGAAGATGAGCAACAGTAGGTGCTTCAAGAAGGAAGTTGAATAAAATGCTTGTCATACAGTCCTTCAAGATTACTTGAAGTTGTGTGAACTCCAACATCAAACTACCCTGCCCCCTCTCCCAAGGCTGAGGCACAACTCTCCTATTGACTTTAAATCTCAAAGCTTACAGCCCTTTTACTTGCTGAATTATACTGGTACCGTACCAGCACCTTACAGAACAAAGTACATTATAATTTTTATCTGCACTGAGGACCATGTCAAAATTAAGAGAGAAGTTCTGTGTATTCAGATTGCTTCTGAAAAGCAATGCGCAGTTGTTTTCATCATAGGAGCTGTTGGAGAATGCTCAGGTCATTATATAAAGTATCATTTTACCTCTCAGTTATGGCATAATTTTGAGGGCCTTTAAACATAGATACAAACAAGGTCCACTAGGTTTTTCCACCCTGAAAATATTTATAAAGATTTCTAACAGCCACAACTACACCAAGATCTGACATTTAGTGTTTCACAGAACTGCAATGAGCTCCCAGGTCCCAACCACAAAGAGCAGGAACTCAGTCTCTTTGCTAATAAGCTGTATGTCCTTTCCTACTGAGAGCCATGTGTGAAAGCAGCAAAAACATTCATACTGCTCCAGAAACTATTCAATTCTTTTAGTTGCCTCTGGTGTGTCTGCAGGGCAGCAATCTCTTTAAATGCCTGTGATGATTTGGAATATAAGAGTAACAGCCAAAACGGGGAAATAGGATATTTATTAACTTGTTTAATATATTTTCATTATCATCAATTGGAACACATTCTAAGTGTAGTCCTCTACCTCAATATACAAGGGATTATCATAATATGTCAGCACAGAAAGCACAGTAAAAGGAAATTACTGTCAGTAAAAACCAGTACAGCTTATTATAAGCTCAGAGGCAATTTGGAACAAGTTTAAAATAGATGCTTTCAAATACAGTTGGTCTTGAGTGACTTATTTTATTTTTGCTAATGGAACAAGGTTAAAATGACATGATGATAAGGAGTCTCAACTTTTTAATTATGTATCTCCTTTCATTTTAAGCCTTCATTCTAGTATAATTTCTCTTCACTGACATAGGCTCTGGCATGACTGGTGAAAGCAGCCTCCATCTGCTGGTATTCATCAGCTGCACCGTCACTGCCTGTGCCTGGGCATGGGAAGGCTGCTGCCACAGGGATTGGAGAGTGTGGCTCTCTCCTGGAAATACAGCCTTCTTCCAGTCATGCCAAGTCTTCTCTAGGGACATCATCGTCCTCCTCTTCCTCCTTCTTTTCCTCTTTCTCCTCCTTTCTGGACCTGAAACTAGGAACTAATGTACTTCCTTAGGCTGAGACCTCATACAGTCCTCCTTGCTGGAGGGTATATATAAAATTGTCACACATTAAAAATAGAAAGGGTTAAAGCAGTGTTACTTTTATGTACAACCCAAGCATCTAATTTTATATTTAGTGACAGAACATCCCTGATTTGGTATTTAAGTGAATTAACACATTTCCAAATAATTCTTATTCATATTCTTGAACGTGTATGATTTATGCATAGACTTCCTCAGTTAATATCAATTATCACTGAAATACTTCCCTTGCTAAGTGCCAAATGGCATATTTAAGTTCAAAAAAAGCTTAATTCCCATACATTTCTGACCTTCCTTTTAAGAATTTGAAGGAGAGAGGGACGTCAAGGGTGTCTTTGCATTCCACATTTTTCCTCTTACATTTTGGGTCCCCTGGTACCCCTGCAGGGACAAAACACTTTCTTAACTCATCCTTAATATAGTTCCCAGGTGTAGGAACATAGAAATGCTGGTAAGAGGTAGTGGGAATCAAGTGCTTTACTTTGCAGATGCTGGGGTTACGCAGGGGAACTGAATCCTAACACGGGACACGAAGCAGCTGAGGGATGGCATGTAGAAATCCTCAGCTTTGTCTCCTCATGCCCCACAGGGTCTGTGCTGGTTTTGACAGGCCACACCATGGAGCAGTTTGTCAAGTCAGTCTGTCAAGGTGTCTCCTAGGATGCTGTTTTAAACTTACATATATAGGAACAATTGTGACCTAGAAACAGCAAAACTGACTGCTGTCCTCACACCCAAGACAACCATGATCTCGCAATGCACTATTGATATATTAGCTGTTAGAATATATGCTTCAATAGTGCATTCCTTGAAGTATATTTGCTCTCTCACGTTTCAGTCCTCTGTTACAAATGCATTCAGCATCTCTAGAAATCAATCCATACCTGAGAAAGTCAGAGGAACTAAACACAATGCAACCTTCATGACTGGAATCCCCATCTCCTTTCTTTACAATATGATGAAATAAATCAGTTAATAGTGATTGTCAAACAATAATTCCACTTCTTTTTTATCTGCTCCACAGAAAATGTTTTCTTTTCTGCAAATGAAGGGAAAACCAGAAGCACTGGGTGTGTGATGTTATTGCTATGGTTCGTGGGAGCTGCAGTTCAAACAACAGCCACAGAACTGTGAACAGCTGTCTCCCAGATGAACAAACATCTCTTGATTTACAATGAGTTATGGGAGATACATTGGATTCTACTCTCAGAATAAAACTGAAATAGTTGTATGAGACAACATGAAGATCAGCATAAATACATACATTACATTTGCTTTTGTATATATAAACATTATTTTTCCACAATCAGCAAATTTGCATTTGATATATTGTGAAACTCCGAGAATTTGTATTGATGATTTGAGTTTCTTTTTATGCTCATGTTCTCCTTCAAAAAATAGTTTAGCTCTGAATCTACTTTGTCAAATATCACTGTAAATTAGTAAAATAAAATATCTTCTCTACTTTGGAATATACTTTGGAATAATTTCATAATTTGTTAAGAATTTTTATTCATCCATGCATTTCTAAATATCATAGAATCATAGAAACATATAATACTTTGTGCTGTAAGGGAACTTTGTAGGTCATCTATAGTCCAACCCCTCTGCAATGAGCAGAGACATCCCCAAACAGATTAGGTTGCTCAGTGCCCAGTCCAACCTTGGAGCATTTACTACTTTTTTTGACAACTTGTTCCAGAGTTTTATGAGCTTCCTAGCAAAAAAATCCCCTTCTTCCTTATATCTAGTTTAAATCTAACCTCTTCTGGTTTAAAACCATTATCCCTTCTCCTTTAGCACTACCCCTGCTAAAAAGTTGCTCCCTTTTTAAGACTACTTTAAATACCAAAAGCTACAATGTGGTTTCTCTGCAGCCTTCTCCAGGCTGAACAATCCCAGCTGTATCAGGCTGTCTCCACAGCAGAGATGTTCCAGCCCTCTGGTCATCTTTGCATCTTCCTCTGGATTCACCCCAGCAGCTCCCTGTGCTGGGACCCCAAAGCCGGATACAGCCCTGCAGGTGGGCTCTCATCAGAGCAGAGGGGCACACTCCCTTCCTTGCCCTGCTGCCCACAGGACTTTGGATACAGCCCAAGACACGTTTGGCTCTCTGAGTTGCAAGGACACATTTCTGGCTCATTTCCAGCCTCTCATCTACCAACACCCCCAAATCTTTCTCTGCAGGCCTGCCCTCACCCTGTTCATCCCCAGCCTGGTTGGATACCAGGGGTTGCCCAGACCCAGGCTCAGGTCTTGTTGAACCTGATGGAGTTCCCATGGGCCACTTTGCAGGCTTGTCTAGGTCCCTCTGTGTGGGAAGACAGACAGAAATAGGGCAAAAGGCAATCCTGCCTCCAATATATTGCAGCTGTGTTAATTACCAAAGAGTGGGAACAGCCTTGTCCTCAAGCTGTGGGTGTGATAAAAGAGTGAGTGAGCTGGGAGGGGGTTAGTTGGAGTCTACTGGCTGTGCTGTGAGGAGAAAGGGACAAGAGGTTGTGCTAGGGGTAGAAGGGGTAAGGTGCTGGTGCTGTGTGTAGGATAGACAGGGTTAGGTGGCCATGCTTGGGACAGGAAACAGTGGGCTGGAACTGCAGAAGGAAGAGAGAGGAAGGAGAGAAAGAGCTATGGCTGTGTGGAGTTGCCCATGTGAGGATACCTAGAAAAGGTATGAAAGACTTCTAGATAACAAGGTGCTGATGCTTGAAGCCTTTTGAAGTTTTACTAAAGCACTCTGCGTGTCATGTCCATCTCTACAGCAACACCTCTGGATGGTATCATGTCCCTCAGGCATGTCATCTAAACGACTCAGCTCAGTGTCAGCCGTAGATTGGCTGAGGATGCACTTGATCTCACTGTCTATATCAGTGCTGAAGATATCAAACACTATTGAGCCCAATACCAATGCGGGGGGGTCATAACAATTTGATGATTTAATTATGATGTTTATGAGATGTCAGTGACTTCTGTCAGTGGGAAAAACCCAGCATATCACATCAAATAATTTCTGGTTCAAAAAAATGAACTCCATTTGTCATAGTGCTAAAATTCATTTAAATTCATTTAGCTTTAAATAATACATTTACAGGTTTTAGGAAAATTTACTATTTTAAAATTTTTCACCCACGAAACAGTACTCTAAATCTTGACAAAGGAAGAAATATCCCTACCAATAGCAGTAATAGCACTTCCACTCATGTCAACAGTCATTTTTCATTATTAGCTGCATAGGTAATTTCAGTTATTTAAATTTAGACACTCTTGACCTAGTTTCCTTTTATTTTTAATCTAAATAGCTCAAATATCTAGGAAAAGACTAAAATGTTTCTGTCGCGATTGACAGCTTTGAGCACATGATGAAATGAGTGCTGCATACATGTATTTACTTATATGGTACCATCCTGGTTCAATATAAAAAAACTGAATCAAATGAGGAAGGTAAGAAATAGACAGTCTATTTCAAAAAAAAAAAAAAGTCAAGGGTGACATTTCTGTGCTGTTTCAGGAGGGGCATGAAATAAACCTCAGCCTGACACCTGCTCAAGGCTGAGTTGCAAGCAGTCCACTGAAAAGCAAACTCACTCTAATCAAGGAAGATAGGATAAATTGGTCTAAAAGGAATTGTCAGAAGCACACACAGAAGTATCTCAGTTTAGGCATGACATGCAAGTATTCTGTATTTTTTGATTTTAATCTCTTTCTTCTCTAGGTTATATAATTTGGGATGGAGGAATAAACCATACTTTATGTGGGAAAATCTTATGGTTGGTTCTCTGATGAAAAAGCTGTTTCATCACACATTTATTTTTTGAAGGCTCATGGGCCTTTGATTTGGCCTCAGGCTAACAGATTTTAGATCCAACAAGATTTCAGCCTAATGATGCATTTAAAAGTGACTAGGTAGTATGGCTTCTACTGAGAATGAGGAGCAGAAAACAAGATTTGTCATTAGAAGGTGCACTCAAGAGTAATTAAAACAAATTTGAAGTACAGTCCTCCCTGGTACTATAACATCTGTTTTGTATTACCACATATTTGGAGTAACAGTTGGTCTTTGCTCTTTATGGCTTCATAATGAACTGAACCTTAAGAACTAATTCCTAAACATCACTAGTTTGGATTCCTAAGCATGTTCAATTATATGCTTTCTCATGCCCAGAAAGGATTACTGTCTTCTTATCATGGATAAAATATAAATATGGAGGGGATTGCCACTTTTTGCCAAGACAGAATGTTTTAAAACAGAGTGTCATATATAATTTTTACTGCATGCTACAGCTGCAAGTGTAGAGCATCAATAAACACTTAAATCTTAACTGCCCTGTGTTTTGCTAATATGAGATGGGAATAAGCTGTCAGTTAATCACATAAGTTAGAGTGGAGTATGTTCTGGTAAAGCTTAATATTTTTAAATAATGCAAGTTCTTGGGTCTAAATTGATGCGTATTTTAAAGCTAGCTTATGTAGCATTTGATTTGTATCTTTCGTATTTTTGTCTCATTTGAATGGGTTTTCTTAAACTATGAAAACCTGCTGAATGCATGGTTCTTTTTAGAAAGCCTTTTGTTTTTAGAATATACTGGGCATCCATCCATATAAATTAAGTACAATGTTTCACATAACTTTTTTGAATACTAATGAATTGCAAAGGTGACCTCTTGAAATACAAGAATATGGTGCTTCTGCTAAGGAGTCACATTTCAGCTTTCAAAACACAAAATATTTAAAGAATATTAAAGAAAGGAAAGAGAAAATGAGGTTATAATTTAAAACTGATTTTGTTAGAACTTTATTTTATATTCATTGAACTTCACAGCAAACTCCCACTGGCAACAGTTTTACTGGATTAGATATTAAGTGACAATGCTACCACTGCAGTTAGACTGCCAAAGCCAATGTGGTTTCCTACACTGCTTTTAATCTTTATTTCATTATTTCTGGCCACTTCTTTTTTGTATTCCTTGACTACCCATAATAGTTTCCCAATTTTTAAATTGCTGTGGCCACAGGGGCTTAGTTTTAAACAGTATTGCTCTGCATCATTTACCAGCTCATCGGTTCCTCTTTTTCTGTTACATTCAGGTGAAAGTTCTGGAGCACAAGTCTTAGGAGGTGCAGCTGAGGGAACTGGGGTTGTTTAGTCTGGAGAAAAGTAAGCGCAAGGGAGATCTTATCACTCTACAAGTGCCTGAAAGGAGGTGTTGGAAAGGAAGCCATTGGTTTCTTCTCTCAGGTAACAAGTGACAGGATGAGAGGGAATGGTCTCAGGTTGCACCAGGGGAGGTAAAAATTAATTACTAATTAAATTCTTTTTTGAAAGGGTGATTGACCATTTGAACATGATGCCTTGGGAAGTGGTGGAGTCACCACCCCTGGAGGTATCTGAAAGATGTGTAGATGTGGCACTTAAGGACATGGTTTCGTGGTGAACTTGGAAGTGTTATGTTAATGGTTGGACTCAATGATGTTAAAGATCTTTTTTAACAATTCCATGATTCTATGTTATTATCACACATCTTAAGGCACTTCAGACAAATATTTCTTGCATTGCTTTGATTCTTTTAATTCTGATTTGAAATTTGTTAGGATGTAATTTCACAATGATAAATTTAAGTAAAGCTTTCTTTGTTTTGCTTTTCTTCCTCTGAAATGAAGAATTATATCCAAAGTGGAAAAGATTTTTATCCTCACAGACTGCCTTGGTGAGACTTGCTATAGTCTTACAAAAATGAAAAAGACAAAAAAGATAACTACAGACCAGTCTGTCTCACCTTGAAGCCCTGCAAAAAATCCTCCTGGAAACCATGCTAAGACACATGGAAAACAGTGAAGGAATCTGTGATAGTCCACATGGCTTCACTGAGGGCAAATTATGCCTGTCAAATTTGATGGATTTCTATGGTGGGCTTACAGTATTTGGATGGGAGACACGAACTGTTATCATCTACCTGGACTTGTGCAAAGCCTTTCCTGCTGTGCCACACAACAGCCTTGTCTCCAAAGTGCAGAGACATGGGTTTGACACGTGCAGCTCTCAGTGGATAAGGAATTGGCTGGATGGTCATGCTCAAATATTTCAGTCAATGGCTTGATGTCCAGGTGGAGAATAGCAAAGAGTGATGTGCCTCAGGGATCCATACTGGAATCAGTACAATTTAACACCTTTGTCAGAAAATGGACAGTGGGATTGAGTGCACACACAGGAGGGCTGCAGATGATACTGATGCCTTAAGTTTTAGCTTTCATGTTTTCCAGATTCTGTGCTGCCTAGGGGTGCAGTTCTGAGCCTCATATTAAGTGCCAGTGAGCTCTTTTCACAGAGTAGGTAGACAAAACCAATCCTTTTCCTGCTGAAGACCATGGACAACTTTCAGGCCCAAAAGCATGAAGAAGGGTGGACTGAAGGGAGGAACAAGAAGGATGAGACCTCACAACCTGAAGCTGTAACTGGATGATTAAACCCCAATATGTAAATGGACCAAAACTTATAAAAATGTAAGGCTTTGTGACAGGTCAGCCATTTTATGACCATTCTTAGTCCACCTTGGGCCCTGGTCAAGGCCTGTCCTGCCCAAGGTGTACTCTCCTAAAGGCCTTTGAATAAATATCTACTTTATTCTCCAGCTCTGTCCAGTCTCTGTTTCAGGTGAGCCTTCCCAAGGCATCAATACCAAGCTGAGTAGTGTGGCTAATGCTCTAGAGGGAAGAGATGCCATCCAGTGGAACCTTGACACATTAGAAAGATGGGCCCATGATCATTGGGATACTGATCGTTGTCATAAAAGCCCAAAATTTTTTAAAGTCTTGTATTGTTAAGTCTCTATGGGCAGTAAATCCTGAGATATTTTTGTATTAGCTTTCTTGGTTGCCATCTTTGGCACTAAAGACTCTAATACAAAATGTTTCTTTCCCCCACCATCACAGAAAGTACTTTTATGACAAAAGGATAAACTAAACTTTCTGCTGTCAGCTCATCAGTGCTTCAGAATGTTGTCTGCATAAGATATCTGCACTCCAAGGAAATCAAAATCTTAACATTTTGTGATGAAAATTAAAAAACAGCTCTCAAAGAACTACAACATTTGCAGCATGCACTATTTTTACATGCATCCTTCAATTAGTTGCCAAATTAATTCAGTTCTGAGACTTTTTTTTTTTTTTGCTTTTTGTTTCTAACATTCTACAAAAATATGCCTACTGGTGAGATTCAAGAGAGCAGGTATATAGAGCCATGAGTAAATACCCTGTATTTTAGAAACTGAAATTTCTATAGTAAAGTCAGGGAAAGATACCTGGATATGCATGCTATGATGTTAGAAATTTGCAGAGGAGTTATGCAGGACTGCATTGAACATAACATACTTGTTGGAGGACACAAAATTGGTACATGACTTTAAGAGGAATTTTAAAAATGGGCAAGAAGTATGAATAGCAACTTTCTACTGATGTAGACCGCCAGAAATTACCTAACAGAGGAAATCATGTGATTTTCTGTTCTAGCTCAGCAGAAAAAAATTCTCAGAATTCAGGATGCACATCAGAAGTATTCAGTTTCCTTAGCAATGAAAGACATCACTTTCCAGTCCCTATCTCATCTTCCACTACAATGTGACAAACGTGGAGTTTGCTCACATGTTTTTTTATCCACCATACATTTATTTTTATGAAGGCTTCGATGGCAAAAAAAATCTCATTATTTTCCCTCTAATCTATTTTGCATTTTTACATCACTTTATTCTTTAATTGTTTATTCCAGTCTAAGCCTCTGCAGATACAATGATTTCCTCCACCACGTTTTCTTATTGTGAGAATCTTTTCCTAATTATAACTTACTTGAGTCCAAATTTCTTTGCGTTTTTTTTTTTTTTTCAAAGCATTACAGCATAAAAAAATGCTAATTTAGAGCTAAAAATAAAGAGAGTCAAGCCCCATCCTACATAATGCCATGATGCCCAGGACACTTGCAGGATTGTACATATTGCACATAGTTTAAAAAGGATCATTAAATGCTTCCATAAAGCAAAATAGCTGATCTCTAAATTCCTGTTATTAACAACAATGCAAGTGGCAGCAAACCTCCTTCTGCTGTAATTGTTTCACTTAAAGGTACAGGTAAATAAGAAAATTAATTACACACCACAAGTGGGTGTGAATAACTTCTCAGAAAGTTCCTTTCAGGATAATTCTTCAAAGGAAGCTGAGGAGATGAGTACTAAACTTCAGAGATATTCAGATGGATATTTAATATATCTGTGTCTGGCTTGTATTTTAAACTGTAGAATAAATGAGGAACTTGAGCATTGTAGCAAAATTTATGGTCAAAGTTGTACAAGCTTTTAAATACACTTGATGTGTGTGCATGATGATACACAGGATTTTTCCTTACAGACCAGAACATCTGAATTCAGTACAGTAATAGCTACTATTCTGAGGAAAGCACAAATTCTCTTAAAAAACACCAGCTAGTTATTTCTGAGGACATGACAGGTTAACAATATTTTATAGCCAAAAAACATTAGGGATCGAAATATCACCACAGCAAAACACACCCAGAGAATTGCTGCCCCAAAAATTTCACGTTGACTAGTTTCAAGTTTAAGACTTTGCAGAAGACTCCTATTTAAAAGGCTCTTACTAAATTTTAGTAAACACAAAAAGCATTTTTCTTCTGCATTATCCATTGAATTGCCTTCTACATTTTCTCCAGGATGAGTATAGATTGATCACACACTCAAAATCAAATTCTAAGGAAATGACAGTGGCAATAAATTCCCATATTAAAGAAAGTTTCATTTTTCTCAAATCATAATTAATTGATCATAGAAATCCTAAATAGAGTTTCATGACAAAGGGGTTTATAAATAGGAGTGAATCTTCTTTGCAGGCAGAAATAAAGTTTTCTGGTAAAAGCCTCACTGAACTGGTTTTTGTTAGCAGCTTTCTGCAGGTTTTACTGGAAAAAATATGTGTTCAAAATGTAAATAATTTGAAAAATTTGTAAATAAATTGTAAATAAATAAAAAATTGTAAATAAATAAAAAAATTTGTAAATAAAATTACATTTTATTTTCACATCAACACCCCACCAAAACAGGTATTTCACTACTTGTTCCTGAAATAAATATCCCAGAGAACTTGAGTGCTACAAACATGCAGCCCGATGGAGCCTGCCAGCTTTGGAGTCACAGAGTCCTTCAGGGAGCTCCTGCTCAGCAGCCCAGGCGTATGAGTTGTTTTGGGGCTGCTGGACTGCAGCTGTGTGTGCCTGGGAACCCTCAGCCTCTGCAATGCTGGGAGCAGAGATAGGCAAGAGATTTGCTTCCTGAACTGAACTCAGAATTTCATGTGGAAACATCATGTGGGGAGATGTCAGGTTTGGGCTGTGCGTTTCCCTGCCCAAGATCAAGTGGATTAGGCTGGAATCAAACTTATGAATGCTGCAAATATCTGGATGGAGTTTTGTGCCAGAAGACTTGGTGATGTTAGTGACTTTTCTGCGGCGATCTTTTCTTTCTCCTCGTTATCTGATACTTCTTTGTTGATTAAATCGAGATACTCAACATTTCAAGTGTGATCATGCTTTCTGCTTTAACTCCAGCAATTGACACGGTCACTACTGGGTTGTTACTACTCATAACAGTCCAAGATCTTCTCTAGGTATGACTGCAGAGCCCCCATTAAATAACAAAGGTACCTCATGACATGCACTTAGTTTATGTATTAATTTCTTTCCTTGCCATGTTGTGCAAATGCGACAACACATTATGAAACTTGAAAGAAAATCCAAGCTGTAAACATGAATTTCACAGGCCTGTACAAATAGGCAGATTGAGGGCTGTAGGCTCTGATAGGTGTATACCTCTGCTTATCAAATCAGAGAAGGTGACATTTTCAATGGGCAGCTGGGCAAATCTTATGTTCTGAATACCAGAAGGATACCTTGAATGAGATTCTTTGAGCAAGGAAAGGGAACAAAACCTGCAGGTTAAAGGATACAGGAGACTATGCCCCAACTGAAAATTCAGAATGTCCAGTTTACTGAAAAAAAAATTTAAAAAGGAAGTGACTAAGATTGGTGCTTTGATACAACCACACTATCCTACTATGGCTTCAGTATGAATAAGTGGCTCAGTACTAAATTCAGAAAATAATGGCAGTCACATTAAATGTGGGAAAAAGTGTACTCCATCCCTAAAAAAAAAATTTTGTTTTCATGGATTCTTTTAATAGAAATTTTCAATATTTGCAGTGATATATTATGAAGTAGATGAGATTCATCATTTGTCCTGATAAATGAATTTGTTTGCAGTGAGAAGTATGAGAGCTTTCTTTACATACTTTTACAAATTCTGTGGCAGAGAAAAGACTAAAGGCAAAATGAAAGCCCATATCGTATCTTGTCTCTAGGAGCAGTTTCAAACAAATGAAAGTACAAGACTACATTGTTACATCTAATTTTAAAGCTAGAACTACACATTTAATATCACTGAAGTCAGAGAAATTAAAAAATTCAACCTTATAATATATTCTAAGGAAAGAAGAGTAGAAAATGTGTTAAATTAGGAACATTATTAACCTTCTAAAAGAGATAAAAACTATCTTTGAAGGTTAACATCAGTGTATAAAAATTGTAGCTTCTCTTTCATTTTTTAATAAAATTTGAGGAATAAGGTAATTGCTTATGTTAGTTTTTTCAGCTCTCTAATTTCTGAGCCTCCTTTTCAAATGTGCTTAGCACCACTGACAATAAAAACTAAAATACTTATTTTAGTAACAAAGCTAGAGATTTCCCATGATTGTAACTTCCAAAATAGTATTAGAAGTCTATGACATGAAAAAAAATTCAGAAAACTATAGCATAATTTTTCACTTCTAGACATTGCTGCCCTATATGAAATCTGTCTGCTTACCAGCAACCCATTAGTCACAACTTTATTACTTTTCAAGGGTTCAGGACCTTCCTCCATAGGATACCAGAAAGATAATACTCAGACCATGCTACTGACATGTCTGAAAAAAAACCTCAGCTTGACTGAGAAACAGAAGATTCATACAAGTTGTTCATTTTATCATTACCAATATAACAGAAAAATAAACTGCCTTGATTTTCTTTTTTTTTTTTGCAACTTTCCTTTAAAAGGCACGTGCATTGATTAACAAAAAAAAAAAGAAAAATTAAGGAAGATGAAGAATATAAAGAAGACTGGAGAACTTTATTGCCTCAGTGATTGTTTAAGAAAACTGAACAGAAGAACCCTACAGGCATAACTCCTACCTGCACACATATGCAAGTTCATCCCATATCTTAGTTACTGATGTCCAAGTCTTAGTTTACTAATAAATCCTCTTACCTCCTGAAAGTAGTATGCTTATAATATAAAAAGTACTATTTTTGACACATATATTTTTAATAAACATTTTTAACACGCAAATAAATCTTTGGAAACTGACAGAAATGTTTCAAAATAATGTTTGAAACTTGGGGACTCAATCCAGGTTTTAGACCTATAAAACATAAAAATACAGCAGGAGTCAAGTGTTCCAAAGCCAAGGAAAAAAACACAATCCAAACCCTAAACTATTATGTTTAATAACAGAAACTTTATGGAAATATAATCTATAATAGGATCTAACTAGAGTCCATGTCAGCAGATTAAAATATTTTAAATGCAAATTGAACTTACAATAAATCTGTCCGATAAAGAATTGCAATTAAAACTGCACCCTTAGCAATAGTTGCAAATAATCTGTGTATGCATTATTCACTTCCCAAGCACACTTCATTGACTAAAAGTAGAGGGCTTTTTAAATTAAATGTGTATGTATATATGTTTTTGTGTGTGGACACATAAAATTCCCTTAATTGAAATATGCTAGACTATATGAAAATTGGTAATTAAACCAGTCTAATATTAGAAATACAATTATGAAATGCATCCTTAGAAGTAATGTTATATATTATTTTATTAAAGCAATATTATCATTAAACAAGAATCACTAACTACCTAAAAGAGAAAAATTAGCTATGGTGCAAGGTTACAATATATTTTTTAATTATTCTTATAGGGAAGAATAAAAGTTACATATACATATAGCTTTACATATACATATAAGTACATACAGCTCTTCAGGACAGAAATACCACGAAGTTATTAAATTTTCTATGTTATATTCTTCCCGTTCCTACACTTGATCTTGCTTCTTGTGATATTCTAGCCAATGCTCCAAGATTCAGACCTCAGTGCAATTACAAGCAGTGTCAGCTGGCATTTATCTGAGTGAAGCAGATAATCCTGGTTCTCTTCTATTACAGCCTAAAATCTACTTTTTTTCCTTTTCTTTGCTTCAATCAGATGCTCTGTGTCATCTAAAGAAAACAATTTGATGGCACAGGAATGGAAATCACTATGAAACATAAGGCATGGCAAATGAAACAGACAAGTTCCCCTTTTATGAATATTTTATAACAGCTTGACTATCCAAGCAATGTCTTTCACAATTTTCTCAAATTTTCATATTTCTCACTTTTCCTTTTTTCCCCATTTACGTTTTCTTTTCTACCATGTCTTTATTGCTAAAACAAGACCACCCAGAAAAAACAAAACAAAACCAGAAAAAAAAATTCCCACCAAAACCCCAAATCCAGAATCAAAACAGTATTTTTGCAAGAACTGCTCTTTAAGCTCAGTTCTGCTAAATAGTACTGAGTGTTTGTTGGTGAGTTGTTTTCATAAGGCAATATTTTATATACCAAACACAGATAATTAATCACTAATCATTCTCTGAAATGAAGCCTCTGTAAGCTAAATATCAATTATTTAGATATTGACCTAATCAGTGCATTTTATAAAGATACCTCAAGCAAAAGCTTGCAGGGGTCATGAAACCAGTCACTAATGTACTCCCAACATTTGGACAGACACACTGCATCCTGCTGCCTTTGAACAGGTTGAAGATGCTGACAAAAAGTTTAATTCTATTGAATTCTCAATAGGTTTTCTAATACTGAATATCCAATAACTTCACCATTCAAGTTCTACCTGCTGGAACAGGCTGCCCAGGGAGGTGGTCACAGCACCAGCCTGACAGACCTCAAGAAATGTGGTCAGGGCCATGGCGTGGACTCTTGGGGTGTCCTGCACATGGCCAGGAGCTGGACTTGATGACCCTGATGGGTCCATTCCAATTCACAATATTCTGTATACACTATGATCCTTTGGCTTTGCTTGCTTAATTCAATATCATGTAAGGGAATCTCCAGTAATGGAGTCTTCCAAAAGAGACAACAAAAGTTTCTTCCCCTTCCTGCCATCATAACTGAGGAAATGCTAAGATCTAAGAATATAAATTTAATGTTAAATTCTAAATCCTTTGCATTTGCTCTTTGTCACTGCTAAAATATACTGAGATGACATTTATCTAGAAGGCAGATATAAATGTAGGTTTAGCACAATGTGTTTCAGAAGTAAACCTGAAGTTCATTATAGAATAATACATTAAAAACATATATTTAAAAATCCCAACACAAACTGACAAAACAATTAAAGATTATGTAAATCTTTAAGCACAAGCATAACTTAAATTTTCAGTGTTCTTCTAAACAATATTTTCAATTAGGTCTGTTTATCTTGAAATATGTATTATTGCTAATGAGTCGGTTGATCATAAAATTAGGCCTAAGTTCACCAAAATTTTGCCATCTTAAGAGGCTTTCTCTTTTTTATTATTATATAACCATCTATAGGTATGAAGCTGTAGCTGGCACTAATTCCCTAGTATATCACAGACATTATCAGTTTTCCAGAATAAGACTTTAAAACAAAACACCGTCTAAATCTACACAGACTAGAATAGAACAGAAATTATATTCTTACATCTATATTCTTATTCATCCAAAAGCCAGTACTAAGAAACTTGCTTCTATATTATTATCTATATAATGTAGATTATATTATATAATCTATATAACATAGATTATATTTCCAATGTTGCTTTTACCCTCTACACAGCTCTAGTAGAGGGTAAAAGCAACATTTAAAAAAACTGAATTTGTCATCCATCACACAGTATTTTTTATTATATTATATTCATAAGTTCTTTAGACTCCTTTCTTGGAGTTAGGTTAAAACTAAACAGAACAATTAAAAATTGCTAGGTTAAATTTTCCCTGTTACAAGTGCCTCATTAATCCAATACAGACACTTTCTTCAGTATGTCATTCACCAAATATTGCAACAAGATGTTCAGGAAATCCATATAATTGATAATGCTTCACTTAATGTGTTCCACCAAGGAGTTCTGTTAAAGCTGGGGCTTCCCTGAGTAACTACTGACAAAAACCAGTCAAAAACTGCCTTTCTGACAGCTGTGAACAAACTTCTGATGTAAAGGCACAGTCAGTCACTATTAGAATCACAATTACAATTCTTAGGTTGCTAATTTAAAAATATATGTTATTATTATTAAACGACCCTCCAAATACTTACTTTGCATCAGAATCTCGAGCAGGTTAGCATGTCACTTATCACTTAATGGATCTCTGCCTTGTAGTATTTGTGACTTCTAGGGTCAGGGTTCTTAAAACATTTAGGGAAACATTTTAATTTCCCTAACAATAGCCAGGAGATATTAAAAGCATAAGTAGAGCTTCTCCTTCCTTTTTGAGAATAAGTAGTTTATAATAAATATAAGGAAAAAATCAATTAAAAAACATAATGAAACCCCAAGTGCACAGCCTGTAGTGTAATATTAGGCTTTGTGAATTAAAATATTCCGGTTGGTACATCCTAGCTTAAAACTAATTGTTTGTAATTACGTTTTCAACACAGATTGATCTGTGGCTACCTGAAGTTTGTGATAAATATCTAATGAGAATAAATACACCAAGACAAATAATGCTGAGACCATTGTATTTACTTCAGCTTCTGTCAAGATCTGTAACCCAAATGCAAATACAGTTTACACATTTTGTGCCACAAGCATTAAAATGTAATGACTCAAATTGGTACTGTTCAATTAATTAAAAATAGTTTGGTTAAGTTATAAGCAAACCCTTAAAAAAAGTTCAGCAATGTTTAGATGTTACAAATAATCATCATGCACTGTGTGTAGTTTTCCATAAAGCCTCATATTTTTTAATTGAGTAAAACAACAGTAAACACCTTTTTTAAGTGTTGCACATGAAAAGAAATGTTTTGTTTTGAATTAGTTGATTTACCATCATCATAAAATATTAACATATTATTTATTATGTAGATGTCAGTGAACTGAACTGAAGAATTAAAAAAAATATCCTCCACCAGTTGTAACAAAAGGCAATTATTACTGAAATTTAAAACTTTCTTGCATTAAGGGGTTTTTTGGTTTTAATATTTTTTTGTTTGATTGCTGTTTTTCTTCTTTTTCCTTTTTCTTTCTTAATTAAAGCTTTATCAAAGAAAACACTCCTCACATGTAGAATGAAAGGACTGTGTCTTCTTAACACTTCAGGGCACTTCAATGGTGCTACACACTCAGGACCTTTATTACAAAAGCTATACTAACACAAATGATCCACACAAACAAATGGCTGAATAAAACTTTGTCTTTGTACCTGTTCAGCTGAAAACTCTGGAGTAAAGCTCTATCCTGGCAGGAGGCTTGTCATGAAGCTGAATATAACTCAGTTTCATCTGTTTTCATAGTCTTAATAATTTCAAATATTAAAAAAATACAGAATCATTTTTAAGTGTCATAAACAATGCATGGACCATTATTTCATACTTTAAAATGTGAAACAAGTACCGTTTCTTTTTTCTTTAATTTGATAACTAGCTTTGAAATGCAAATTTCTAGGTGTCATTTTTGTGAGAAACAGGGTTTTCAGGACAAACATGAACAGAACTTGTATAAATGAGCCATAAAGTGACCAATATCCATTATTAGGTATTGTGTCAAAACTCACTGCACCTCTTACAGAATTCAGTTTAAAGATCTGAGAGATTCTCTTTATACAGTTTTAGGAACAAAGTTGTCCTTTATCCCTTCAGTTGTCTGTGAGAAAATCCTTATCTTGTTAGCTCTAGCCAGGTACACAAAACCCAAGATTAACACTGCTCTCAAAGATTATTCAATTATACAATTCAATTGTAAAAAACCATGACAAATAAACCTTTGTCCTAACACAGTTCTCTTCAGAATGAGCAAAAGAAATAAACAGAATATGGGATGAAATGAAATATTTGCTCTTACATGCAGGTGGAGGCCTACTGGTATTTTTGACAAGAAAGTGAAAATGGGAAGGGGCTAAACAAAAAAAGGAGCTTCCTAATGTACATCTTCACATACATGTGATTACTGCACATGAACATTTGGCAAAAAAAAAAAAAAAAAGGTTTTGCAATCTGAATTTGAACTCTGGCTGTTCAAATATCCCTTGAACCTTTCTGACAGATTTCCATTACTCAGAGTATTGGCCAAAGCACTATTTTTTTTTTTCCTTTCCCTGTGGCTTTTATTATCATACTTAAATATATTAACCCAGATGGGAGGATTCCTGGCACCCCCATCTTTAACTGCCTGACTGGATTGACCCACAAGGAGTAAAAGTGAGCTCAGGGAGCTGCCAGTCACAATGAAGAGTTACAAAAGATGGGCATGGCAAATTCTGTAGATGCAGGTAGTAGGTTAACTTTTTCTACATGATAAAGTCTTATTTATAAAGAGGTGAACAGAATTCTGTTTATGTTTGTTAATTTACTGTTAATTTATTATCTATTCAATTCATTGATATGGATAAAAAATAGTTTGATGACATACAAAAACTTATTAATTACCTTCTAAGTGGTGTTCTAAACTCTCAATGGGGTGCTGTTCATCCCTCCCTTTAATACAGGGACATATCATACATTTGACATATGACAATGACATATCATACATTTGAACTACTCAGACCAGTTAGACTGTGAAAGCCAGATCCAAAAGTCAGCTGTACAGCAGAGATGTAAATGAAAGATGACTGTGCATCCTGTACAAAGTAATCAGAAATTGTTAAAAACAGGTTCTCATTCAATTGAATTTAGTGTAAGTTTCCTAACTGATTTCAGTTTGAGTGGGTTTTAGAATGAGGTATTTAATGACTGGTCATGCTTTCAGTTTGGGGATATAAACAATAAAGGAAATATTCAATTTTATTTTAAATTATGCAATGATTTCTATTGAAAATTGGCAGCTGCCAGCATTCCAGAAAATAAGACTGCTAATTTATATGACAAAATAGAAGCATTTAGCTGCTGAGAGACTTGATAAATCTATCTCTAAATGACTATTTGCAAAATCAAGTACATATTTATAATTGTGTAAGATTATATTATTTCTCCCAGCATGAAACTGGGAATGAGAAGTTTTCTGCATAGAAACTAATCCACTGGATTTAATCTGACCCTTTAATACATACTATACTGCTGAAAATATTTTAACGATAAGATCCAGCCTGAAGTTACCCAGATCTTATTTGCCTGCCAAAATAATCAAGGAACACTTTATTCTAACAAAAAAGAATATTTTTTAATTGGGAAATATTCAACTTAGGTATCAGATTTAGGGAACAATGCTAAAAATATTAGTTTACTATCCAACTGTAATAACCAAGAATACACCAAAAGACATTGGAATGTATTCACCATACAAGGTAAAACATAATTTATCTGGATTTTTCAAAGCTAAGTGTTTATCTGCTAACAAATACAAATAAAGGAACTTGAGTTTCTTTGGAATTCCAAAAAGTGACAGAAAAAATGTATTGTACCAGATTAGAGACCCTAAACTTAAATCTTCTATTTGCTATTACTGCTTCTAGTGATTCGTGTCTGCAGCATAAATTGAAGGCAATGGGATAAATATACAAAACCCAATTTAATTTTCATACATGTAATAATTTCACATCAAATTATGATGGTAATCATGAATAGTAAAATTTTAATCAACTTAAGTTAGTTTTTACAAATCAAATATGTTTAAGTTGTCAAACAATAACACTGAAATATTTTGTCTTACAGCTGGAGAGACTACTTTGGTTGTTTCCTCCATATTTTTAAGTGATACCTCATTTAAATGGTAGTTAGAGGAACCTTAAGACAAACTTTTCAATAAGCTGAAACTGATTAATTTTCATCTGCACTTAAGTTACAATACCTTTTTATTGTTTTTCTTTTCATGGTTTAACTATGGTTCTTGAAAGCTACTTACACCTCAGATCTTATTTTCACCAAAATTATTTCACCTCTGATCATTCCATACCTATAAGAATGGAATTAATATTAAACATGAGAAGGTGGGATTATAATAAAGCCAAAGTTCCTATGAAATTATTTCAATGAAGTCAGAGATAATAGCTTTACAGTAATTTTTTCCATTAAAAGTATTTTTTGTCACCAAGCTTGACTACAGCAATAATTTTCATAAGTGTGAGAAAACACAGATGGTAGAGTGACTTGATATAAATAAGCTACCTTGCCTCTATGTATTGATTTTGACAGGTTTCCCCTATTACAGTTTTTTTGTGAGAGTCAAAAATAAATGGTGATCCTATGATCTCACTTGTTTGCATAACTGAAGGTGCAGCCAAGTCTGATAATCCTGACTGGGAGTTGGTAAATTGATATCCTTTCTTGCAGTAATTATTGACACAGAGAACAAGAAAAGCCCTGCACATTGTCCCCTCTCTTTCCAAATGGATCTCTCATTGGCCCATTGATTTTACTCCAGTTTGTAAGACCACAGCTTATATTGTACAACAGAGAAGCAGTGTTTCATAATTCCACTACCAAACATGTAACACCTTTGATAAATATATACACAAACACACATTCAAGCCAATGAAACACACAGCTTCAGAAGAGAATGCAAGAAAATGCAAAAAGAATGCTGCATGTGTATACAAATAAGTTTCACCCTTGCACTCAGGATTAATGGAGCCTTTCTTCTTCAGGCTTGATGGCATAAATGAGCTTGAGAATAATTTGTTGAAGATCTTAGTGAACACAAAGCCTTGAAAGAAATGGATTGACAGTGCTGAACTCTCTGGTTGGAGTATTGCGGTGAATTTATGTAAGGGTTTATGTAAGAATTTACAACAAGATCTCATTAAATTCAATTAATGATTACAGACTGATGAAGATTTACTTTTCATAAATGCTTCAGAATTCATACTAGACATTTGGAATTCGCAGCTCTTGGCATTGCAGCTAATATAACAACAACAACTAAAGTTGCTGCATGACACAGCATCCTAGAATGTCCTGAGCTGTAAGGGACCCACAAGCATCATCAACTGCAACTTCTGGTTTTGCACAAGACAGCCCCAGGAGTCACCCCATGTGCCTGGAAACATCCAAATGCTTCTTGGAGTCTGTCAAACTTGGTGCTGTCACCACAACCCTGGGGAGCCCATTTCAATGCCCAGCCACCCCTGTGTGAAAAAACTTTTCCTAATAGAAAGAAAAAGTTCATTCTATTCAGTTTCAGACAAATATTAGGTTTGTTTGTTTGTTTGTTTGTTTGTTTGTTTTAAATGATCATTTTCTCTACGATTTAATAAAGTACAGTTTTACAAATTTTATATTTCTTTTTCTATTTTTTATTTGAAATACTTGTTCAGTTTCTAACACACCGTTTCCTTTTTGTTTTCCTTATCTATAATAACTTTGCAGGATTTTTCATCTTCTTATTAGGTGTTTGCAGTACCAAACTTTTGCTTAAAAGATCTTCCTCTTTCCAGACTCCATAACCCTAGAAACCCACAGAAAGATATCTTACAAATATAGCCTTGAGTATCTGACTTTCTCATCTTCCACATCTTCTCAGTCTTATCTAGCAGGCTCTTTTTTCATGTTCTTACTTACCATATTTCTGCGTTTTATGCTTTCAAATCTTTTAACCCAAAATTTCAAAAGATACAACTTCCAATCTGACAGCCTATGAAAATCACACAGATTTCTAATTTCTCAGAGAACTTAATGTTCTTCTAATTAAGTTGACCTAATTATGACAAAAAATTAAAGAGAAAATACTTCTCTTTTTGAAATGTCTTTAAGGCACTTCAGCAGGGAGCTGTTATTTAACTAAGGTATTACTGATGAATTCAGGTATTTAAGCCCACCCTAACCGTTCAGGAAGTTTTAGGAGCTTAACACCTAGGCTCAAGCTAGTTAATTCTCACAGAATTAATCCTTTTATGAAAGCCCTTTAGCTAACATTGTTTCAATTTAGGGTTTTAAGGAATCTGGTTTGATTTAAATTAAATGAGTTCCCAAGTATTTAAAGTAGTTTATCTGTTATTTTTCAGCTTCTGGGAATCCAAACTCGAGTCTCTTTAAATAACAGTTACTATAAATTACAGAAAAGATTTGATATATAGGTCAAGTTATTTATACCCCAAGTTTTACCAGCATCGAATAGAAGGAAAATAAATTTATCCTGCCTCTTCCTACTATTAACCTGATCTTTACCCACAAAGACATAGCCTATTGATGTTGGACAGTGCCCTCTACACCTGTGGAAGCTTAGAAAAACCTTTCAGCAGCACCATATGGGAGCAACATACAAATAAAGAATCTTTTACAGTGCTAACAGGAACTGGGAGATCCATAAGCTAAAAGAAAATTCTTCTCAGCATCTCTGAGCTGAGCTAGATCTATGGAGTTGATTAAGTGACAACTAATAATATTTTATTTCTTTCCCAAAGAAACGAGATGTGACAGACACTATACAAGGAGAAGATCTGATACTGCTTATGTAGGACATCCTTAATTAGGTCCTGCACTGCGTATCAGCTTAGTTTAACATGGTGAAACTCAATTAAGCTGCTTTAACTCAGACAAGCCCTTGAACCAGTTGAAGTCCTTAAAACAGCATACAATTTGCTTTAAAATTTAAACAAGTTGTAAAGTAGTGATTCAACTTCTAAAATATCTATTGACATTTGACATTGTTCCTCTGAATGAGTGTGACAAATATAGAATCTTCATTTATCCACTCAGTTTAATGACTAAGCTAGTTTTACTTTTTTTTCCTGTTGATTTCTAATGGCCCTGCATAGCCAATTTGCTGATGTGAAAGACAGCTGGAACCTCTCATGTTTTATGAGTGGTAAAGCAAAACTCTGACCTCAGTTTAAACTGTGCAGGATTACTGACAGCAACAAGAAGAGTGGGAACATAATTTAAAGAAAAATGTTCTGAATTTGAAACAGAACGGTAATTTGGCTTTTTATCTATATCTGTCACAAGGTTTTGCAGTTTTCCATGCAAAAGGAGGAACCCTACAATTTATTTTGAATCATGCTTCCCTTCCCCAAGAGAAAACCCAGAAAAAAAGTGAAACTCTTGGAGGGGAACATTACTTTGAACAAAAAAATGTATGTCTGCATCTATAGCTAGTCATTAAACACGATACCAGTCGTTCCAGGTTAGTACAATGAACTGCATTGCAAAACAAGTCAGAACACAGCAGGACTTTGTCTTGGTTTCTCTGCAGGGAAAACAGTTTAAAAACTTCATAATATCAAGTGCTAATTCAAACAGCTTTGAGCTGAAAGTCAATGATATGCAGCAAATATGCAAACCCAAAAATACCGAATTAGGAAACACTTTTGGATGAGAGTCACTTTTGAACAGGAAATGCTGTCTTAGGAGCTAAAAAATAGTACAGCTTGTATTGAAAATTATTCACTTCTTCTGAGGACCTAATAAAATTTGAGACCACAGGACTAAGAGACATAGTTCAAAATACCCATCCACAAAATGATTGAAAATAATTTCTTCAGTCTTCTTTTTTTTTTTTTTTCTTGTGATAACTCATATTTTTCTGGTTTATGTTTTCTTTCAAATTTTATCACTTATAAACCTCAGGTGTACTTTGTGCGTTACTCACCTGTTAATACCTGGAGAAGACTATGAAGCTTACACTCATTAAATAATAATTTCTGCTGTCTTCCTCTCCTGTTATCTTCTTAGCCTACTGAGAACCTTCGACCCAACTGTGGAGAGAGAGGACCGGGAAGGGAAGTGAAGGGACGCACACAATTCTTCTAGTCCCATTAAGAAATTTCTGTGACAACCACGGCTTGCATCAGCTCCATTCATAGCTGAAGAAATATAACAGCCAAGTCTCTAACAAGACTGTTTCTCTGGAAGTGTAGCACTAAGGACCAGTCACATCTAACCTGCTACGTTTATCAGGCTCGTGAAGCTGTAAGGTATTCCTACAAACATCACACTCAGCAGAGCTCTGCAGGAAACAATAGCAAGGTTCCTTAATTCATTGTCATAATTTAGGTTCAAACTAGAAATTTTTAATAATTTTCTGAGCTAAAGCTAAAAAAATCAGACAGAGGGTGGCTGGGCACAGGAACAGGCTCCCCAGGGGAGTGATCACGATGACCAAGCTTGACAGACTGCTAGAAATTCTTGGAAAACACTTTCAGCACATGGTGCTATTTTTGGGGCTGTCCTGTGCAGGGCCAGGAGGTGAATTCAGTGATCCTTAAGGGTTGCTTTTCAACCCAGGATGTTCTATGATTCTATGACTGAGGGTTTGCAGTATGAACAAGTAAAGTATCAGCATGTTTTAATTAAGACTTACTGTGGTGACAGTTTTAAGTCACAGAACTTAGACAGGTTCTTGAGCTTTAAATAAATTTTTCATGTCATTTTGAGTTAGAACACAACACTGAGTGTACCTAATGTCTTACAAAATCTACCCACCTACAGCAAGTTCCAAATTTATAAGACTTCTCCAATTGTGAAAAAATTCTTACTGAATATGCTGTATAACTGCATACCATGTGCTCTGAAGGAAATTAATGATTTTAGAAGGATATTTTTCCAGAAGCAGAAATTGAAGGGAAGATGAAAGATCGCATTAGAAGAGTCCACTAATTTTTTATTATTATTATTATTATTATTTGTATAATCTCTTTATTTTGTAGGTTGATCATGGAAGAGAAAAAAAAAATCCTCAGGACTTTACCAGCATCCAGAATGCTTCATTAGTTTGCTTTAGCAATTAGTAACATCACAATGTTGACAGACTCCTTATATATAAAGCTCCCATGTCTTCTTAATGCAATAAGAAATTCCAGATAGAGATATACCTTTATCATACTAATATAGTGTTCCTTGAAAAATGAGAGCGGGAACTGGGAAATGAGTATTATGCCACTTGTAAAGTCTGTAAGAAATTAGTGGAACTCTTATGGATTGTACAGACTCATGACTTTTACCAGGCGTTTTAACTACCAAGCTTACATGACAAGTGTAAAACAAGATGACTTTTGTGTTTCATACAGTTGGACTCAGTATGTAACCTGTGTGAGTACACTGAGCCTCACAGTAAAATGACTAACCTTCTGAGGAGAAAGACCTAAAATCACACTAAATGTCAGCCCTCTGTTCTTTTATCATAACATATTTCCTCTCCTGAGCTTTAGATTTTATCTTTAATAGCTGCAAGAAGTAAAGCTCTGAAAACAGTCTCATTTTGAAGTCTTATCCCATATTCTGGGATGGTTAAAACATCTTCAGGGAGGTTAAAGGAGGTTTAAGAGTCTTTTTACAGATAAGAACCAAAACACAATAAAGCCTTCACTTTAGCTGCCACATGGACGAAGTAATTGGGGTTTTGGGACCCTTGGCAACACTTTGAAGAACACTGGGATCATTAGACTGCTTCAAATAGTTGTAAAAGGCTAATATAGATTGATAAAATTTAATTTATGCACACATATACATACATACGTATACATATACACATGTATACATATGCACACACATACACACAGTAAGATTTTAAGCAAAATATGGGAAAAAAAGACTGGTAAGTCTAGTAAGGGCTAAATATACATCTTTAGATCTGTAACATCAGTGTTTACATTTCTACCTCTGGTTAGCAACTATGCAGCACATATTCTATTTTATTAATTAACTGGTTTTGCCTTTTTACCTTCTGTTAGTTCTCATCAATTTGTTAGATCCATCTACAAAATGTCAAGGCATTGAACCTCAGATCATGAAACCACAACAATATGAAACCCCTCCCAGCTGGAATAAAACATTCTAACTGCTTTACAGATGGTCAGTCAGTCCCCTATTAAGAGTTTTTGTGCTGGGGAGGAGGGCAATGATCTGATGACAGTGAGAACCTCTAAGGGACACGAACAAAGATTTCAAATAACAAGATGTCAGCACTCTCTTTAACACATTGCTCTACTGTTGACAAATAAAAAGCATCCACTAGACCTTGAAAAAAGGCTTTTCTTTTTGTCCATTATCTCCAGGCCTCCAAAGGTCTTTTTAGACCAAAACTGACAGGAGCAGGAGTCTCTTCCTCTTCTGGACAGCTCTCTTCTTCATTATTTGTAACTGCGCAAACTAATTTTCCCCCCTACTCACCCTTCCTTTTAACATGTGAATTAAATGTTTTCCAGTATTTATTCTTACCTTTGTCATGGGAAGAATTATGGGATTGAAGATATTCATAATGGAATAGCCTGACAATGGAACATCTAAATATTCTTAGATGATAAACAGACCTCCTGTCTGATGAAACGTAAGTGTAAATGTAAGACAAATGTCATTGCAAGAAAATGGGTTTAAAAGTGAAGCTCACTTTACTGAAATTCCTTCAAAAGGGCAAAGGAAATAAAGAAATTTGGCTAATATTCAGTACATTTTGGACTTCTGTAATTAAGACAATTACATAAATTACAACATAAATCACAAACCCAAATCTCAAATCACAAACCCCTTTCATATAAAATTACATTTACCACAGCAACTTAAAGCAGAGAGTTGTTTGGCATATCTCTTGAGATCTTTAATATTTTTACTGTATTTGTCTTGAGTAGATGCTGTGAACCACTTGTCTTGAACTTTTTTTCAGTATGTCGTGTTACTACAAGGCTACTCTAATAATATTTTTTACTATACAACAGTCTTCAGACTGTGTTTAAGATCAATAAAATTCTACATCCTTATAAAGGATTTAATAATCTTGCTTCTATAAAATTTGAGCATTTTAGCAGGCCTTTCCATACATGTAAGTTCTTGATCGTCACAAAGGGACAATCTAGTAACCACAAAGCAAGAAATATTGTTATTTATTTAGTTTAAGAAGGACCTGCTTAATGAAAGCCGAGAAGAGATTCAGACTGCTCCAAAGGGAAAAATTAGGAGAGCATTGAAAGGAGAATGTGTGGGTTTTTGCTTTATCACACCAGAGCCAATTCTCAGTGTGAAGCCCGAAACAGCAGTGGTTGTTGAACAACTGACTAGATGCAGTAGTTCAGACCAACTCCAGGGAAGCAGAAACAATTACTTGTCTGACATAAGAGTTTTTATCTGAATTACTGTTTAAATCTAGAAATAAAATATAAAAGAAATAACAGTAAGAACAATCACAATGTTTTACCAGTTTTATGAGGCACAATTTCCAACACGTCTCACTTTAGTCATTCTAATAGAGAAGGATTTTTACCGTTCCTCCCCTGCCCATAAAATGCTAGACACTTCATTTCTAGCATTTTCCTCCAGCAATACTAACTAAGAAATGCTTAAGAGGATGTACATTTCTATACCACCTCTCTGTGTGGTGTCACCCTCAAGATCTACCATGGTTTGGAAAGTCCCACCAGACCTTTCCAATTGAAGAATAAGCACAGCTATGGCAGAGAAAGGCAGTAAATTCTCGTCAGTCTTTAGTTGGCTAAAAACTCTCAAATGCATGAGGAGAGGGAGCAATTTTCCCAAGAGGAATTAGAACTTCTGTTGCTATTCATAACCTTCTTTATCATGTCACACTAACTCCTCTGTGAGGGAACAGAATGAATACTCTGCCTTTGCCATTACAGGCCCCACTTCGTTGTCAATGGTCAAGGTCCTTAATACAGTCAAAATACATAAAAATACACTGTGGGATTAAAAACAAGTTGTTAATAAGTGAATAGGCACTGCAGATGGCACATGTGTGCATCATAATATACATAATTTTAGAAATAGTGTTCTGCTCAAAAGAGCACAGACAGGTTTTACTGTTTTCCCAGATGACTTAGAATTTCCTGTATACATTTTTTATGTACTAAAGGGAAAATCATTGCATGGTAAATTCTCAAAAAACGGCTTAGAAATCAAATTCTAGGGATGTAAGATTTGTCATCACAAATATCTACGTGATGTTTGTTTGCAATTATTGCTTGCTAACATCTTATAAATATTTAGAGACTTGATTTCCATGCTTCCGTAGTCATCCTGAAATGACCTGACTGTAAATCTGAAGGGAAGTTGTGAAGTTTGTTTTCCCAAAATATGGATGAGTTTTCTTCTCTTCAATCTTTTCAACTTTGATAGCAAAGAATGCTTAAAAATATATTTCTATTATTATCCACCAGCTCTATTAGTCTATCTCTTTAGAAAATATTTTCACGGAGACTTTATATAAATCAGAAAAAAAATTATTCTCTTCTATCAGAGTAAAAAACATTCTTCCCCTTCAGTGAAAATTTGCATTAGAATTATTTTAAAAGCAACGGCATTGCCATCACTCAGTTTTCTTTGTATCCATTCTGAAGATATTTGGAAGCAAGCACTTTTTTTAACATCTATTTGTGCAGTTATCACATTTCTAAATAATAATTTCTTGATCATATACCTATATATTTGTATGCATAGAATGAAGAAATAATGATTAAAGAAAATAGACAAATTAGGATGAACAAATAGTATTCTAGGAGCAAAAGTCTGTGTGTCTTCTAATGTGCCAACCTTGTTATAAATCTACACGGCAGCTGGACTGTAAATGGTGTATGGTCACACAGTTGACAAATTAGACCTGCCAACAGCTACAAAGAGAGGAAAATGGAGGGAATTTCACTGTGGAACAAAAAGGCAGACTTTCTTCTTTGATCTCAATTTACATAAAAACATAGCATGTTGTTTAAAACAGACACATGAAAACACAGTATGTCAGAGAAAACAGTCCTCAGACAGGAGCCCTCAAGAACAACAGCCTAGTGAATGGGACACTGAATCAACCCATGGACAAAAAGATTACTATCAATCTCTCTTTCTTTTCCTCCAATCCACTGAAGCAGAATAATACCTCATTGCCTGTACAGTCTTTCCATTCTAGGCCAGGAAAAACATATACTACCTGACAGAGCCAGAGATTCCCTGGTGCCAACTTTCAATTTAATTATACAGACAAAAAGGATTCTGAAAAGACTGATGTGTCAGTAACTATAAAGATCATTAAATCCAATTCCTGTGGACAAAATCTTCAGTCATTTTCAAGAGGCTAAAATTGAATGGCTCCTGGCTTTCATAAACTAGTTTTGAATCAATACCAAGGCTAACTCTGCTTATTGCATACAGAATATGCTTTCATAAAGCTCTGGGTTGAAGAAATTTGGGCCCATGTGAAGAACAGGCTCCAGGGCTGTAGACTGCACGCTGACAAGTTGTTCACCAGGTTTGCTCCATTTGCATCCCACACTTAGATGAGCTCATTTGGTAGCAGAGCTCCCAGGTGTACATTACTTTGATTTCTGGACCCTGTAACTAACTCACATGCATCTGCTAAAATAAATTAAAATCTGATACCATTTCCTGACTTTAACATTCCCAAAACTAATGCAAATTCATTATTGATTATGTCACCATCATGAAAGAATTTTGAATCCTTATTCTAGTCTCATTCTGGTGTTTCTCCAGTACATGGCCCTTAAGACTTTTAGAGTCACTCCTGATTTATAAGTACATATATACGAAGATTACTGATGCTGTGTTAAGAGCATATATGAGTATTGGCCAGAAAAAAGCTATTTTCATGCACTAAATTTAATTGAAAGCATCCAAGAACCTACTGGCTTTTAAGCATTGATTCAATTATATGCATCCAGAAGCCTGAGAATATATGTGACTTTTTATTTAAGTGAAAAACTGAGTACCTCAGAGCACCACAGAATTCAGTAGACCATGTCTTTATTTCAAAGCTTTAAAATGCCTTTACTAAACACATCAGTAGGAAAAGACAATGTAAGGAAGAGAATGGGCATGTTTTCTGAAATGTCAGAAAGAAGACACTCAGTTAAATTTTGAAGTTTTTTAATCTTTTCATGCTCTGCTGCTGCAATTTCTTTTCACACATTTTTTTAAAATGACCTTGAATATATTTGAATGCACAGCTTCCTGTCTTCCCATCACAATTATTCTAACCAAGATTTCAGTTCTCAACTTGAAACCTACAGATTTAAATGAAGCTCTGTGTGTCTAATTTGAATGAGAATCTCTTCAGAGCGCCTGAGAAGATCCAGAGAGCTGAGTCAGTATAAAATAAGCAACAGTCACTATAACATAAGCAATAATCAGTATAATATAAGATGCACACATATTACTTGAGGCCATAACTGGTCAGATCACTTCAAGACCTCTCCTCTAAGAAGTGAATACAACAAGAAGGAATGAGCACAATCAGATCATATTCTTTTTCTGCTCTTGTGAAACATGTCACTCCAGTAACAAACCATTAACATGAACCAAAACAGAGGTTAGATAGTCTTGGTAGGTAGTCTTAGTCTATGGTATCTTCATACTCAGTATGGGAAATTCTAATATGGGTTATTCTAGTAGAATAAGACAAATTTTTGAATTTTAATGTACGCATAAAAATAAGTAAAACCAATACCGATAATGATAATGGCAACATTTTTGTGATGTGTTTGTGTCTCAAACCTTTGATCTATTATTCATGCAATGAAAGGACAAGAATATTTTTCTATTTTCGAAAGACTATAAAAGGTTATAGAGATAGCATCTGAGCTACAGGATTTGGAAGTTTGCAGCCATATTCTGTTATCATTTCCAACTAAGCCCATACGTGCACAAGTTCATCAACTTCTCAGCTGAACTGTGGTTTTGATGGAAAGGAAATGCAAATGTGCACCTTGGATAGAAATCTCAGCAGGTACATCCAGATCCAGTTAAAGACATTAAATAAAAAAATCATAAGCACCTGAAAATACTGGAAAAGGAAGATGGTATCATGTAAGCCAAGTTCAAAGTATATTCTTTGGTACGGATGAAGAGCAACTTGAAGCAAGTAAGTGGAATTTCTCCAGAATTAAAAATGTGTGGAAGTACAATTAGTCTTTCTTTGTTCTCTGTAGTTATTTGCCAAAATAAAAACTGTAAATATAGCTTTCATTTTAAATGCAGCCAGCTGAGATTATAAAGTGTGCCAGTCTTTTTCCCCCTATAAAGCAGCATCACACATTAGTAGAAATTAAGTGAAGAAACAACTTCGCATATCTGGTGAAATTTCACTTCAATAATTTATTTATCTCTTAAATTTAATAACTTGTAGGAATTTTCTTGAGTATATAAATACACTCAGTATTAAAAAATATAGGCCTTATTTACTGTTTGATTTTGGCACCAGCTTGTAGGTGTTGATTCTTTCTGTAGCTTTCTTCTTAACTCTTTCTATACCTTTTTCCCTTATATCTTTTCTATATTACTTTTCTCCATAAACGGCTGTTGGTGAAATACGGTCTTCATTTATTTCTTTAAAAACAAAAACAAAAACAATCTGTATGAGCAGTGCTCTTTCTTAATGGCATTTTCACCAGGTTTGTTGACCTCTTAGGTGGGTTTGTTTCTACTTCAGATTTTCTATAAATCTCAGTTAATTAAATATTGTGTCCCTTTTATCTTTAAATTAAATAAAAATGTGCTGTGGAAAATAGGAAGTGAAAAAGTAATTTTCAATGGTCCAGAAAATGATCCACATTAACATAGGTATATTCACAACATTTTCTCTCCTAGGTGTGTATTTAGTGATTCTTCTGCTTCATTGTAAAGGTGTCAATATGCCAGAACAATTTCACACCCAGTTCCAGTAGTCAAAACTCTTGCATTACATGTGTGCCACTCCATTCATGCATGAACTGCCTCCAGATGCTTCTGGTCCTCACCTCACCCCATCAGAAGCTCTTAGCAATAAGTCCTCTTTGAATTTATTTCAGACTGGTGGAAATAAGGGTGATGCACCTTGACGTCACTATGGAAAAGAAGATCTTAATATGCATAATTTGAATATTATCATCTGCTTATCACCCTTTTATATCATGTTTTCTCAACTGGTAAGTCTTTCTGAAACTAAAATATGATACTAGGCTATTGTAAAAGTGATAGATAAAGTCTATTTTTTGATATGGACTCTTGTACTGACCCCTCAGAGGCCTTCTCTGATCCAGGTTTCAAAATTTGTAACTAGCTTTACATTCACAATTGTAAAATGAAAGTTCATTTGCTACTTTATCTTATTGAAAATTATCTTTTAGGTCTAGAGAATTTGCATTTCATTAAACTGGAATCTTAGAATAAAAGTTTCAAGAAATTGTCTTTTCTAAACCAAGATATGTGGGAAGATTAAGAAAATGGGAAGTTTCTAAAAATAAAAGGCAAAACTGAGTCTATTTCCATTGCTGTAAAGTTTGGGAATGATTCTATAATAAAGAGGAAGAGACTAATGCAATCTCTTGAAAAAACATCATTAAAAAGAGGTGAGGTTTCTGCCTCTTACACAAGGAAGAACTTGTGCTACCAATTTTGTTATTTAGGTATTAATGATCCAATTTCTTAAACAAAATTCTGAATTAATGTAATGAGCACTGCAGAATGAGTATTCATTCTGTATTATGTTCTCTTTCTCTGTATTGAAACAATTCTATATAGTGCCAAATGAAGACCTTTGGGCTATCTTACGCAACCTGACTAGAATATTACAGTTTCTTATGTAAGATAAAACATGTAAATGTCTTTTGCTTTTTATCCACTAAATCTTTCTGTTTTAAGTATAGATCTATTTGAACTCCAACATACATCCCTTTTCTAGACATGCTTAAGAGAAAGCATGTCTATTTTTATGCCTTTTATGTTTCAGGTAAAAGTATCTATTTCTTTCATGATTTTTTTTTCCCCCCACAGGTAGAGTTTGATGGGAGGGCTTAAAAGCCTGAGATGAGGCCAGTCTGAAGAAATCTTTAACTACCCTTTTCTTGCAATGAATTGGAGCAACTAGATGGAAGAACAGCAATGTTTAATTTCTCTTCTCCTGGAATGTTTTTTCTGTTAACTGTGTATATAACAAAAAGTACTTTCATACTGATCCATTTGATAAACCAAACCAAAATGAAAGCTATTTAACAACTATCTTTATATAAACCAGTTAGCACTGATAGGCTGTATCATTATAGCTGTGAAAACAGTACATTCACATTTTCTGTCTTGTAAATGACATCTCAGGTTTGAAGTTCACCACGTTATTTTAAAATGTACTAAGCTTTTGCTTTTATTTCATATGAGTTACTTATTGGCTGCACTAACCTTATATAACATTGCTGTTTAATGAACAGAAAGAACTCATGCTTAAAAAACACTCAGAAAGCCAGCTTGCTAAACAAATGTGATGCAATTACAGTATCAGTAGCTATTTGTGATATGTTAAAAGAGACTGTTCTGGAAGAATCTTCATTTTAAGTTGTTTTGACAGTACTGCCACATTCTCCAATGAAGGTCTCAAATGAACTATACCACAGATAAATGCAAGTTTCAACCAACTTCCAAGTTACCAACAGTACAGTTTTAATTTTGATGGTTTCGAATAATTTTTTTTACTCTACTAATTTCTTGCTCTTTTTCATAAATAAAAATTACAGTATTTTAGAGATATAAGTCCTTCTATTTTTTTTTTTTTAATATGAGTGCCCTCTTCATTGTAGTACAAATATTCCAGCATCTCAAAGACTAATTTTGCTGTTTAATAAATGTATTGCCACACATTCCCAAATTAAGAGAATTAATCTAATTTACTCTGCCATTCAAGTTACTCATGAGGTTTGATACATTTAACACAGATGGCAAATTACTCAAAGCTTTTGATTCGGACAAACTCTTGCATCTAAAAAAAGTAATTTTGTGCCTACAAATTGTCTGCTAATAACAAAAGTATTAATTTAAATAAGTTCAGTGAATGAGGAATGATCTTCTTTTGCAGCATGAATGGTATATCTGCATTAATATGAAGCTCCTTCATGACTTTTGACATTCATATTGACTGTGTTCTTTTGATCCACCCCCTCCAAGAAGCTGAGGGAGTGGGTCATGAACTCCCCTGTACTGTTAGAACTTGCTATGTATTTTATAAACTATTTTCAGCAATACTTGTTTCTGTTATTAGTCTTCTTTGTGGGTTTGTTTTTTTTTTTTAAATAAAGCCTTGCTGAAGATACTTGCCTTAATCTTTTCCTGTCTCCACCAAGCCATCTCAGAGCCAAAGAAAAAACCAGCTCATTCTGAGAAACACCTAGTTCTGGGTTTTTGCTTGTATTCTGCTTTCGTCTTACTGTGTTTCTTTCCATTAAAGCTATTCATCCTTTTTGTTTCTCTGTAGGGGATATTTTGTTACCATCTCCCCTTAAAAGTCCTTTATCAGATAGAAGGGGTCAAGTTACAACGACAAATGGACCAACACACAACTCTAATTTGAGACCAGAGCTTTGCTGACCCTTGTTATTTTTCAGATATGTTTTGCTTTCCTTCACTCTTTCATTCTATCCTATTTGACACCCTTGGTGTCAAAAGGAGGATGTTCTCTTATCTGTCTCATTAATCATCTCTGACTCTCAGCTAGAAGCTTTATCCACAGCAATCTTTCTGTAGCATGCTACAAGCTGCATTCACCTCACTGTAGAAGAGGACTGGCCTTTGACACTGTGATCTACAGGCACAGCCTCGGTGCACTATTCGGCCTTTTCAGTGTTTGTCATGTGGATTCTTCATCATGCAGGGGCTTGTCAACCTACATTACTTAAGTGTGACAAGATGAAAGAACATCAACCTTGAGTATGACGGACAGGAACTTTCATGCTCTCGTGTGATGACACTGACTGATAAAACTGCTATAATGAAAATTATCAAGCTTTGTCAAAATAATTTAAAGACAATTCATGCTGCACCTTTTAGTGCACTTGCATATTTTCTCATCTACAACTAGGTAAATAAGATGCAATAAGAATGCTGTGCTGGGTGGATTTGGCAGCTCAGGTTGCTTATAGCTAAAGACCAGCAGCTGTTTAAACCAATCTTTTGCACATGCACTAGAGAAAAGCAGCAGTGCTTACTCAGTCCACTAACCAGACTTCCTGGTGGGACTGGCAGGAATGGAACTACAACAGAAATAACTTTTAGATACATTGGTTTTGCATGGAAGTGATTTTTCTAAGCAAAGCTGTGGCAAAACCAACCAGTGACTAGCTTTAAATATTGACAATCTGATTAACCAATTAAATATGGGGATACACCTCTGTGAAAACACAGGTTAAAAATCAGAGGAATCCCAGGAAAAGTTCTCTTTTCTTCTGGCCTGGGAAGAGGTAACGGGCTGGCAGTGTCCCAGCTCTGCTCTGTGGCCCCACTCTGCTGTGTGGCCCCTGGGCCTGGCACAGCTGGGTCAGGCCCTGCTGCTGCTGTAGCCCTGGCAGGGCCAGGCCCAGTGGCTACCAGGGATGGGGATGGGAGGAGAGAATGTCCTGTCCCAGCCGGATCACGCCTGAGCAGCTTGCTGGGCCCAGCAGCTGCCAGTCAGAGGAAGGGCAGGAGAGAATGCCCTGTCCTGGCTGGATCAGGCCCTAGCGGCTGCTAACATCCTGCCACTAAAACTGTCCCCCATCACAACCTCGTGAGGCCTGGCAGGGCTGGGCAGCCCCTGCCAAGGGACCAGGCCCCTTTTTTTCCCCCAGCATGGCTTTCTGAAGAATTCTTCACCATAAACAGATTTGGCTGCTGCTACCAAGTCATCCGGCCGAGGAGGGGGGCCCAGCCATGCAGAGTGGCCCTGAGCCTGGAGTCAGGTGTAGCTGGGGCCCCTGGGATCCTGGGGCAGCCCCAGCATGGCCTGAATTTACCACCTTTGGCCACTGCCCATGAAAGATCGTCATGACCCTCTGCAGACCTGCTAGAGATATTAATTCTTTCCTTGAAAGATGAAACTTGCAAAGCACTAATCTTCTCTGAGTGAGAGAGGATAGAGTGAAGACACGCACAGAGACAATATGAAGATATCAAAGTCAGTGAAGAAAGAATTGAGTCTCAGATGGAAAGAGAATGAGAAGATGCCTTGGTTTTAGGCTGAAATTCTTTTGTAAGCCATGGTAATGGACTGTTATATACTAGAATATCCCTCTAAATCATGGAAGGTATGGATGGGGAGATGAGAGTATTCAAATTGTATATCTGAGCAAAGGTATTTGTGGTGGACTAAGTAAATACTGAAGTAGCTGTGATCTTATGAGCAGCTTGAATAGAGAGAGTGAGAGATGAGATTGAGGATGAAGATCTGGCCCCAGGAAGACAAAGATCTCTGTTCCTAGAGATAAAATTATCTCAGAGGGAGATAAAGAAAACGCTTGTTTTTGAACCATTCATCTTACAAATCATACCCCATGAGTTTATGCAGCCCATTATGCAGCTGTGGGAAGGCTGCGTGATGAGGGACTTCACAAATGTAGATTCCTGGGTGACTGCTTTTGTGAGAATTAAAAGCCACAAAAGAACTGTCTGCCTTGTGGGAATTTTCCACGGCAGACTGAAAGAGACTTCTCTCTCTAAATGAACTGATGGAAGGCTACTTTTTAAGTGGTAAACTGACCTAGGGTTCCAAGTTTTGTCTCTATACGTTGTCTGTGAGAAGGGAAGAGTTGTGGGGGAGGGGAAGAGTCTTATTCTTATTAATTTTTTCCCCTCTTGTAGTTTTGTTAATAAACTTTTCTTCATACCCTTTAAAATTTGAGCCTGCTTTACTTTTTCTCCTAATCCTATCTCGCAGCAGAAGAAGAGTAAATAATTCTAGTACGCACTCAAACCACTGCAATAATTGGTGCACTGGCTGAGAAACAGAAATCAGTGAACCTGAAACCACTACATGAATTGGTGTTTCCGCCCGGTTTCAACCTGAAACAATCACAATACAGCATTGTGATTTTTCATGTCATGTGGAAAACTGCAAAATCATTGTTAGTCCCAAGAGGCAGAGGAAGTTTAAGGATCACCTGGCTTTGATAATCATAAATCAATACATCTCCTGGACACTATGAAAACTAGTAATTTTTGTATTTGTGCAAATAATTTCTAATGGAAAATACCAATTGCTGCATCCAACTTTCAATTATGATGTGCTGAAGACAAAGCAGTTTTATACACACCACAATGTAATAGGACTGTATTGACAATATTCTTAAAAATATGAACCAGCAAAGTTTAGACGTCTTTTTTCCGTAAGTATAGACTCCATGCAGTATCTTTTGATTAATAACTCAGTATTTTTTTTAAATGTAACTCATATTAATCCTTCAGGATACACCAAGCAGTTGAAAGTTAACAACAAATGGCTATATGTGGCAGCAATTACAGTGACTGAAAGGTTGAATACTTTTTTTGATGCATCTTGAAAAAGGCATCATTTTCTTTTGCATACCAAAAAAAAAAATCTTACATTAAACTTTTTCTTTTCAGTTTCCTTCAGGACCTTGACATAGTCCATGAAGAGTTTCAAAAAGTACTGTATTTAAGAAAAAATAAAGGCAGAAGAAAGAGCACTGGTAACCAGTCATTTAATAATAACACAAGTCATAATCTTTTTCTAAACACCAGTCCAAAACTGGCCTAAATATCTTCTACTCTCAGGTCCTGAAACCTCAAATTAATTTGTCAAGCAGCCCATACTGAAAGCAAGCAAGCAACCAACTGGACACAACAACAAAACCATGAGACTCTGTACTGGCAAAGGGAAGGAAGAAAAGGGACTGTAACTCACCGGGATATTAGGACTGTTTATTTCTAAAATATATCATGTCAGAGCAACCAGCCAACTCCATTTATACCTTTGAAAGAAGAAAATACATAGGGCATAACAAAAAAATCTGACTCATTATGGACCTATAAAAATGTCATTAAGAGTTGCAATACAAATAAAAAACATGGCCTAGAAGTGTTGCAGAAGAATTCCTCATGGAGCATATTAAATGCAAAAATAATGCTAAACAGTGATAGAGAATCTGAAAATCTGCTTTCCCACCAAGGATATGACAAAAGAAATATATACTCCCTAAACCCCATAACGCATCATTCAAAGAACTTCTGAAGTCTTTGTGTTTTTTTCAAACTAGAGGATGTGTTGTCAGTTCCTTAAATATATTTTAGAACTAGGCATCATTTAGGAAATATGCAGTCATTTCGCAATGTAGTGACCTATGGCATATTGAATCATGAACATTTTGACCTTTGGTCTATTAAATAATGCATCCTTTGTGTAATGCTTTTGGACAGCGTCTCCAAAAACTATGTATACAAGGGCATACGTTTAAGACAAGAAAACAGAGATTTTTAAATTTAGACTTAATATTATGGAATGTATCAAATAATTAAGAAAAGAATGGGGGCAAGTATCATGTAACAGAAAAAAATGGCAAAGATTTTATTGCCAATATCAACATACATTTGGACATTATAAACTGTCTACCTAATTTTTATTGAGCATAATAAGTGACAACAATATAGGATTCAGACTTCACTTCTGAGCTCTTGCAAGATGTGTCTGAGCTGGAGTTCAAGAGTCTTTAGTTTTAGTAGGTCAAAGCTTTGTGTCCCACTAATACTTTGACAAAGCACCTGTTATCTTGAACAATCCTTATAGATGATAAATTCCTGTATAATATTAGCAGCCATTCCAAAATGCCATGGTCTCCCACAAAATGCCCCAGAATCTGACAGAACATTTATATAATACATCATGAAAACCAGATGACTGAGATATTGGCCAGAAAATCTGTTTTGATGGGACGTATCTCTGGTAATGCCTTAGCATAGCCTTGTGAGTATCATGACTCCCACACAGCCACACTGCCTGTGACTGTGGCTCTCGAGAGTTCTTATATGAAAAAAAGGTTCTTACACAATTATTCTCAGTCTGGCCCCTGGCTTTATCCATTTCAGTTTCCTTAGTTTCTCATGTAAAGTTGTTCTGTGGGAAAATCAATAGGAAGTCCAAAGATATGATGAAGTAGAATCAACAAATTTGGCCTTCTTTACCTGAAAAAACTGTGTGCCATATTTTCTCTATATAGCTGTGCAAATGGAACTGCAATCTGGTCTAACACTTGCAGGGGACTCATAAATGACTCAATAGAAATACATTTTTGTGCGCTGTTTTTTTCCTGCAGTAAACTGATTTTGTTCCTTTAAAGAGGTCAATGTAAAGCATTTACAGTGCTGTATCTTAATATTTCCAGTGTGCTTCTCCTAACAGGATGAAGGAAGTAACAAAGTGTCAGCTGTGTTGCAGACTTCAGTAAAATGTTATTTCAGTATATATATTTATATATATATATATATATATATTTTCTTTTTACAGGAGAGTTTCATTTCCCAGGAAATGGAGGCAGGAGTAAAATTCAATGATGTTCAGTTTAATGCATGAGTCATCTAAGCAAATTAACTATTTGTCCTGTATATAAAACATTACTCACTTCAAGCCATAAATATATCATTAAAAATATAACAGTCTACAAATAGAAATGCAAGCATATACTTAAAGTTTTTTCAGATAGCTACAATATCTTACCTTCAGCATTTCAACAAGTCAGTTCGATAATTTCAAAGTGTGGGTTTTTGTCTGAGTATTATAATTACTGTAAGGAAATCTATTCAGAGTGTTACATGGCCAGTAGGTAACCATTAGTGTGAATAACTCTAGTCATCTGTCAGAAAGCAAAGAAACACCAAAGAACACCTGTGTTTCAGTACAAAAATGTAATCCTGTAGCAATAAAGGTAAGTCTCTATTATATTCACTGAGTTTTGAAACCACAAAAAGGGGTGAGAAAACTTGAGCCTTTGCCTTTTCAAGAACCATGCAATGACATTGCATCAGTGCCTATCTGTGAACTATGGGTTTTTAAAATTAAATTCCCCTGGGACAGAGTGCCCTGCAGCCATGGGGCATGACATTCTCCAGGCAAAGAGAGCCAAACTCAGGAGCAGGTAACACAGGTGTAAAACAGGGGTGAGCAGAGAGGCACTGTGTATGGAAGCAATTATGTTTCTTCATCCCAAAGTCTCTGCACTGCTCCCTGGTTTTTTTTCAAGCAGTGAATGTGAAGAGTGGAATAGGAGTCAGCATCTTTCTCTGCTGTTCCATCTCTCCATGGGCTAGCAGAGGTGCCAGACATTCTGTCAAGGCACACTGCACCATACTACAAGATAAATGATTCTCCTTGTATACCCTGAGCAGCTCAGGGTGATGTTCTATTCTTCCAAGAGCAGTAACTCCCAGTGGCTCCACAAGGCAAGCAGAGATTTGCATGACCCTGACTGGATCCATCCCGAAACAGTCTGGCATCCCAACAACCTCCAGAAAGTGCCATTAGCACTTTACTTCAAAGAAAGCTACAGATTTGTCTAATTGATAAAGAAAAAATGAGGTGTGAAATTCCCACAAAAGAGGGTTTCACTCCAAAAAGTAACCCGTGCTCTCTCTAAGCCAATCCACACCAGGCAAATGATGTCTGAGTCTTGTTAAAGAAACTTTTTTTGAACAGCTTGATTGCTATTATGAACCTTGCAGTGGGAGTTTGGCTTTTAGCATATGTGAAAGTATGATGTGCTCTGCTTTATGTATATAAACAATTTCCCCATAGTAACATAGTAAATGTTGCACAGACTAGATATGGCCATGAAGCCCAAGCACCTCCTTTCAGTGCCTAGGACTTCTGATCCTTGTTGATCGAGTTTTGAAACAAACAGACAGACAAACTATTTTAAAATAAATATTAAAAAAAAATCTTTCAATGTTACTAAAGTTATTGTATATATAGAAAAGGGGGATATATTTGGAGTAAAAAAAGTGGAAGAAAAGAAAACATAAGGCAGGTCTCTAATGTTGTTGTGACTTAACAGACAAATTGCTGAGAAGAGGAATAAACAGACCCAGCACATTTAGAGGGTCTTGGTCTGTAAGTGCTACAGAAGGGCTTTTATGCTCCAAAAGAGGCAAACCCATGTGCATGGTATGCTGCTGACTCTGCAACACAGAAGCTTGAACAAAGAGTACTGTACAGGGTTCTGAAGGAAGCTGCACTTCTTTTCTAAAAGTATTTGAACCTCAAACTATTTGAGAAATGCAGGACACCCTGAAATAGGGAGTGCTCATAAAAAAAACCCAACAAAACAAAACCAAACAAAAAAACCCAAACCAAACCACAAATGAGATTCTTTTAGCACTTTTTGTGCCACCTGACATATTTTAGAAGTATTGGAACACTGTCTTAAGGGTCAGGAGTCCTGTTCTGCTTTACTGGAGTGCCCTCATAAAAGGGCAAGGAGAGTGATCTCCAGTGGCACTTTCAAAGCATGCAGGATCAGATCACAGTTCAAGGCTCTGAGAACAAGACTGCACATGATTTTGAAGTGAGGTAGGAAGATCTTTTCTTAATAACCTAATAGGCATCTATTCATTGTGAATATATATTCAATCTATTCTGTTTACAACATGTTTTGAGACAAAACCCAAAACCAGATAACCTTAATGAATTTCACACTTGCAACACACACAACCAAAAAAAAAAAGAAAGAAAAAAAAGAAAAAAAGGTTTTTTCATCTCAGAGTAACAAATTGCTCTAAGATAATGGAAACCTTTATACTCTTGACACAGAGGCCTTCTGGGCCTTGCCAGCTGCCTACAAAGCCCTCTTCAAGAAGGCTGCTTATAAAGGACTGAGACTTAAACAATCTGAAAACAAAATATCACTACTCTTTGACTTGTAGAATCAATCATTAACTGTTAAATATTCTGGCCTCTCTATTACCTGACACTGTCGTACAACGACACAGATTCCGACTTCAGAAGGGTGAAAACTATTACTTTATTTTTGGGATGTGTCTCCCTTATATACTATTTTACACAGACCAAATTGATTAGTGACAAAAGGACAAACCTCTTCCTTCACATTGGCCAGACCAGAGGGACATCAAGAAGAAGTCCCTCCTAGGAAAAGGAATGAAAAACAAAGTACAGTTTACAAAAACACTTCTCTTATTTTCAGAAAATTCCCTGGGAAAAGCATTTCAGAAAACTAAAACATCTCAGGCACGAAACTAGGGCTACAATCACCTTTCCCTTTTCCATGACTTTTATTTACCACACTAGCTTTTTTTTTTTTTTTTCTTTCATAGTCTCACATGGGTGTAAAGGATTTAAACATGTCACCCAATCCACCCTGTTGGGGCAGCATCAAAGAGCCAGTCCTGTGGGCCACATTTCCTTCCTTTAACTGCTTCTTTTGCAAACTGCTTCATCCTCCTCTAGATGGCCTGGGAAATTTTACAGCTTTCCAAAACATAATAAAGCTTTTCAACCACTTGTCTGCATATTACGAAAAGAAACTCACTAAAAAATTAGGTTATCAAAAATTCAGCATCCACATTCACATGGCTTGCATTTTATCAAACCAATCAAAACAAAAAAATTTCTGAAATAGGTATCAATGTACTTAATGCATTTTCTGCACATCTTTCCTGTAACACAGATATTCACTAATGTGGACCTGTCTGGTTTTTTAGCAAATTTTCTACAGACTTTCCATAAAAAAGCTTCGAATGTGTTATGCTGCCCCAGTATCTTCAAGCAGTAGAATAACCAATGATTTATGGACTGACAGAGTCTGAAGGGCTTCCACAGAAAACAGAAAGGAATAAATAATGACAGAGAATGTTGACAGTGATCTATCAGTCAAGGCATTTTTTTCTCAGTAGACAAGGGACAACCATTATTTTGTAAATAGAAATTTCATCATGTCTCTGGTCAGCCTGGTGATATCACCCTAGCCTTGATGAGAGTTCCATAACACGCCTGAAAAATAAGTATCAGACACTAAATCAAGCCCCTTTTGTGAATACACTGTAAGGCAATAAAGTATAATTAGAGCAGAATTTCCCAGTTTCCTTCCATATTTCTAGTTCTTTGAAACAGACTAATTTAGATTTTTTTTTTTTTACCTTTATAATAATATCTGGATGTTTCCAGCAACTGAAAATCAGACTAAAATGAATATTTTTCTATATTTTGTGGAAGTTTCAACTTTGTACAATTTTATATAAGTACTGGAAAATTCAAAAAACTAGTTTAAACTTTACTCAGACATTTTTCTTTTTTAAAAAACTCACTTGTGTGAACTCATGTCCACATGCTTAAAATCTAGATGTATGCATAAGAATTAAGATGGATTAAGGCTGTGATTAATTAAAGGTGCAGGTTTAGCTAATCATCTCAAAATTTAATTTTCTTCAAAATCCCTCAAACTTTAATATTAATATTGGAAAGAAAAGTAGAAGTGGCACCTTTTTGTTCATCTCCCAGTCAGCCAGAATGAAGGCCTTTTATCAGCACTTTTCAGGCATGGAAAACTGATGAAATGGAGAGAGTTTGGAGCAATTAGAAAAGTAAGTCTGTCAGATTTTTTTAGACAAGCCCACAGAGATGATGTTAGCCAAAGATACAAAGAGGCAGATAAATTGGGTTGTCTGTGTCTGTCAGAGCTCTTGGAGCAATGCCTTATTCTTCATTCATGTAAGCAGCAACACTCCCTCTAAACTGCCTCTGTGCCAATACTGGTCAGCCTCAGCCTCAATGGTCGGGTGGACAAAGTTCTTGAAACAGAATTTGGAAAAGTTCAGCTCCTCAGAATAAAACAAAAAAATTGTATCTCCAAAAATTACATGCATTTGACATAAAAAAGAGTTGAAACCAATGCAGAGCTTCCTTATGTGTCTTTTATATCATATATATGTCTGTATTCTATGCCAGGTTAGATATGCATTAAAATGAAAGCATGCATTTTGATCGGTCAGTGATCATTACAGTAATGGAATATTATGCAAAGTTATGTTTATTTTTTTAAAAAAGGCAAAAAAGTTGCATAAAACATTAAATCAAATTTTCATTTGATTTAATGAAGGTTTTCTTTGTATAGAATTAAAAGGTACTAATTTGTTTTAGTTTTGAAGAGTATTTATACAAATCAAAAATTGTGTGAGCTTTCCAGCTAACATGAAAAATAGATGAAAGGAGATTTAGTGACAATCTAACATAGTAACATTAGGATTAGTAGGATAAACTAGAACTGACTATTTTTTCAACCAAATAAGGTAGTTGTAAGATCAAAGTAGTTCTAGAGAGAAATATTTTTGACCTAAAATTTTAAATAGTTTTGATTAGTTCAGAAGAAAACCTTTCAATTTTTGATATGCAGAAAATTACAACAGAAAATGTACTGACACTACAGAAAAAAATAGTTCATTTATTTTCTGCTGCATTCTTTATTTTCTGAACCCAACATGACTACAATTTAGGTGTCAAGTAAAATTAGGTTAGACAGGTTTTTCTTGTCCTTGTTTGTTCACATCACAACATTGGCATGTTTTTACAGTTCAGCTGGAAAGAAACAAGAGATTTGAACTAAGGGACTCAGGTTCGAAATGACAGTAACAGAAGGAGAAGTCTAAGCAGTATTTTTCTGCACCATACTCATCTGTAAGTACCTCACATAAGTATCTATTTCACGGACAAAGGGCTAGTTCAGAGTGACAAATAATTACATCCTGAGTCCTTGAATGAGAGGAAAAACATGACCTAAATATTTACTTTGACCCCATAGCAAAGCCAAGCCTTTTTATTCTCCCCTCTCCTCCCCATCCCAGAGATGTGTAGTATAAAACACACAGTGCTTGGCAGTGGCTCAATACAACATATTGTTTCTCATCCCACCTCCAAGCTGCACTTCAAGGAAGGTTTTCTGTTTTAGACATTCACAGAGTAGCTGTAAGGAAAGACTCATCCTAAATCTGCAAAATCAGAGGAAGTCTGACTTAATGCCCTATGGCTTGTTTTACCCATTTCAATATCAATATTATGTTTTGATACCAAAAAGTTTTGCATTCTATATCAATGATTATTCCTTTTTCTAAACCCCTGATAAGACACAGTGACCATAAACTGCACATTTTGTGATGAAACTGCTTTAGAAAGTATTCCTTTTTTTCAATTGCCATGCCCACAGAATCATCATGGTTGGAAGGGAGCTCTGGAGATCATCCAGTCTAACCCCTCTGCCAAGGCAGGGTCACCCGGAGCAGGTGACAGGAACATCCAGGTGGGTTTTGAATGTCTACAGAGAGGGAGACTCCATGACCACCCTGGGCAGCTGTTCCAGTGCTCTGCCACCCTCAATGTAAAAAAGCTCTTCCTCATGTTCAGGTGGAACTTCTTGTACTTTAGTTCATGGCTGTTATTTCTTTACTTTCTGCTGTTGTGGGCAATTTATTCTTTATCCTTCTATTTTGCCTTTCTTCTTTCTAATGAAAAGCACTACCTTCCAAAACTTTATTTAATACCTTATTTTCTTCCTAATATTTATTCTGATTCTCTGATTCTTCTACACATTTTAAAGATCTAATAACTGCAAAACATCTGAAGTGTGGGTTATGAGGACTATTGATTTATTGCTTTTTACTTCCATATCCCCAGATGATCTTTATGTCACTCATGTACCTTGGGGATGACTGTAACATTAATTAATTTATTTTAGCCTCATGGAATTTCTTTTCCTATCACTTAAATAGACCTGATATGACAGAGGAATTTTCAGTGTTTGGTGCAGAGATGATGCATTTTCAAAAATTATTATTAACATGGAACTGAAACATTTTAAGTATATGTTTATTAGTAGGAAACTGAAATTATATTGCAGAAAGGAAAGTGTAGATTTGCACTGAAACAGCATATCTGAAAGACACCATAGGCATTTGGAGCTACACAGAAGTTGCTGTTGATGATATAGAGATAAGTATTGGAGATGGAAATAAAATTTTTAATTGAAATATTTGATTTTTTGTTTGTTTGATTGTTGGGGTTTTTTTAACTTTAAAACAGAAATCTTTAAATTTTAATACAAAATTGTGTAATGTCTTTTCTCCTCTACACTTTTCATCTGTCAGAAGCGATATACATTTTTCATCTGTCAGAAGTGATGTTTTTCCTCAGAATTGCCAAAGATTTCCATAATTCCAAGTCCTTACATTGGAGGATCTGTGCATTAAAGATAAGTTGTGAAGGGTGTGGATACAACTGTGACTCAGACAAGACCTGAGGAGGAGGTATAAAGGAAGCTGCTGCTCCAGAAGTTCTGAGCTGTTACCCCTCTACAGACATCAAGTCTGTAGGCCATGATTCTTCCATTTTTTTTCCCAGATTTAAACTATGATGTGCAAATTTGGATTCATCTATTTGAAACATGTATAAAGTGGGTTAAAGCCAAACATTCTCTGTGTGTACACTCTAGAGGAGACCTCTGAGGGCACATGCCTGAGATACACAGCTCAACTTGCAATCTAGCCCTTTGAATATATCAGAAATAGTGAACCAAAGTAGACAAAACTTTGCTTCTAGTTCTTTCAATCGCCCTCTTTCAGTGGTTTAATACAAAGGCTTTTGCACATATTTTAAGTTTCTGTAATTTATTTTCCTTATCTGTAACACAGAGGTAGCAGCAGATGTACCACAGTCTGAATGCAAAACAAATTCTTCTGAAGAACTTTTTGAGATCCTAAGGTAGAAGGCATATTGTAAATGCTAAACATTATTACAATAATACACACTAATATATCTTTTCGTCACTCTGAAATTTCCTTAATAGAGCAGAATTTTCTTAATTGCAATAAAACCCTGTGGAATCAGGAATGTGCCATTTGACCAATTGTCCTAATTATTTGAGATCCTGAGAAATATATCACACATGTAGATTTTTTAAATTACTATAGAAACAGGCTGAGGTGATGGAACAAATCTCCCTCTATGTACATGCTTGATAACACCATAAAAAAATCACACTGAAAAGTGAAGTTAGAAACAGTAATGCATTATGAAACCCTTAATGTTTTATTCAATAATCTTCTTGACAGGGTGGGAAAAAGCTGAAGTAAAATAAGAGGCCAACAAAGTAGGGTATCTGTGTAGAAAGTTGTTCCTGTTAACCTCAGTGAATAAAATTTTGCCAGGCCAACTGCTCTGCCAGTTAATCAGACCAACCACCACCTTCATGCATTGCTTTTAAATAAAATACCCACTGCACTGTTACTTCATTTTGCCTCTTCACTTTCACTTATTTCTTCTGAGTGTTTTTCCTGGACTAGGAGCTTTCTCATTTAGATATCTTTAAAGTACTGGCCATTGCAAAGCCCTGGTATATTATGCATAAGCAGTTGTAACACAAATAAAAACAATGCCGGAGTCCCTTAATCTCTTCTAAATAGTTCCCTTTATCAGACTATTGCATTACCTTAATTATTTTATACCAAAGGACACAGATATTATTCTAAATAAAAGTAATACTATTTTGTATTATTATCATCTTACTTCTACTGCACTGGTAGCATTCCCCATGGCTCTCTCATTTCTCCCTCCCTCCATTCCTCCCCCCTTCCTCCCTTCATTACTATTATTATTACTAGTACTACTAATAAATTATTATTATCGTTACTACTACTACTACTACTACTACTACTACTACTACTACTACAGACAGTAATTTTAAAGCAAGGAAACACATTTGTGTGTCATACCCCAAATCAGACAATTTCCTAAATTCTACTTGGCATGACCTGAGCCCTTCATATCAGGTAGCATAAGTGCTCCTCTGCTAGTTGCAGACAGCAGTATAATCCAGAAGTGAAGGCCTGGACATGACTGCTATAAATAATTCAAAAATTATAATTAGATAAAAATTACATTTCACTAAGAATGGATAAGCAACTATGTCAACCAAAAAAAGCAAGTTAAAACCATTGAAGTTTTAATGGTTAAAACCCATTAGGTCACACACAAGTTCCACACAGTATCAAAAACTCTTTTCCATCCTGCTTTACATGTGAAAGGACAACTCTCAAAGAAAGTAGGCAAGGGAATGAGGAATGAGGAATGAGGAAGCCTCATCTATGAATGAGGCTTCGTACTGTTGCTCAGTGGTGGGGCTGCTCCTTTCAAACACAGGACATGGTGCCATTAATTCTTATTTCCCCTTTAAGAGTCATGCTGCAGACTTGGTTACAAATTTGCATAATGTGTAATAGTACCTGCTCTCACAGATTAAAAAGGGAAATTATGAAAACTATTAAAAAAAACAAAAAAACAATGGCAATCACATATGTCCATGAGCTCCACAGCCTCATTCTTTAAGCCTTCAGTTTACAGGGGACCAACCCAGAGGACGGAGGTCAGCAATAAAATGTTCAAGAGTCACCCTTGCTCCTGTGATGAGAAGAAAAGTACCCTGGCAGCTTCCTAAGCCAGCAGTTTCCTGAAAGGGAAAATCCTTTCCCCAGACAGTTTGATTTTTTCTGTGTCAGGGGAAGTTCAAAATGAACATTAGGAAAAGGTTTTTCACTGGAATACACTCTCCGGGGATGTGGTCATGGCACCAAGCCTGTTACAGTTCAAGGATTGTCTAGATAATTCACTTAGTCATTTGGTTTAGTTTTAATTAGTCCTGCAAAGACTACTTGATGATCCTTATGGGTTCCTTCCAACTTGAGATATTCTAAGGTTCTTTAAAATCATGTGATTTCAGTCACACCTTAGTGAGAAATTACACCCCTTTTCCTGCCTTTAAAAATACATTACTTTTGAGCACATAGGTATAAAATGAGCTGCTTATGTGTTGGCAGTTTGTGTGAGAACAAGAATGTCTAATGCCTGCAAAGAAAATTTTCAGTTTCCTTCCAGCAGATATTTGCTGTTGGTTACCAGCCACAGAAAGCAGGCAAACCCAGTACCAGCCTATCTCTGGGAATTGGAAATATGGACTTTAATGCTAGTTAGTTAGGAAAAAAAGACAAATAATTTCTGATGTGCATAGAAAGTATATCATGATTCTTTCAATCTAAAAATACACAAAAATTACGAACATAAACAAGCCTAAAAAATCACCTGTTGTCTCTAGAATACAAGAACAAGAATACCTGGAGCTATGTACAAGCCACTTGTACATTTTCTAGCTGACGTCCTTTTCTTCCTCTGTATATCATTTATTACATTCTTTTTCTTCTTGTAATTTTGAATTTTAGCCCAATTCCTCTGTTTGCCTAAAGCTTATATTAAGCATTAAGTAGATCTTCCAAAATGTTGCACAAAAGAATTGCTTTTCATTAGGAAGTATCTGGTGAATTGGCTAGTTATATTTCTTCAATTCCAAACATTAGCTAAAATATGCAACTAGTTGGTTAATTCTAATCTACTATTTCACACAGTTAATGAATTATTCATAGGCTCATGCAGCTGCTGAAGTACTGCAAAAGCTTAAATTTAGCACTCAGATGGCACACGTGGCAACTTGGCAATTATTATTTTTTGGAATATGACTTTAATTTAAATTCATATGTGATTGATGTGATATGACATGCTGAGAGTACAACAGATAGTTTAATCAACAAATGGTCCTTATGAATAATGTTGATGGTAAAAGTTCTATTCAATTTCATGTCACTTCCCTTATCCTTGAAATGAATTTCAGTTCTTGTTCAGCTCTTGATATTCAATGTGTTTTCTTTCATTAGAAATACTGAAGGAGGATGGACAGAAATGCAAATAGGAAATACACCACAATAATATTTAATATTTTCTATGAGTTTCATTTCCATTTCTACTTATTTATCTTCATTGTCTTGGACTCAGTCCAACATTTTCTCCCAACAATAGTAGTAAAGTTTTATATCAGAACAATGATATATCAATATATTAAGAAATATGGAAATGTGTTGCCCTAATTGGCATGAATATTTCTAAGAAGAAATTCTAGTGACAGTTAATAAAGTATATTAATTCATAATGACTGAAATATTATGAAGAGATAGAGCAATTATTTTCATGACACTTGAGAGGGCTTTCCTTTAAAGATACTATGGCAGCAAGAAACAAATTTTTAATAAGCTAGATACTTCCACAGAAGCATGGAAGTGTCAAATATCTTTCACAATAAATGTTATAAAGTTTTGTTTTGTAGCAACTAAAGTTCAAGTAGCAGGGGTTTTTTTGTTGTTTTTTTTGTTTGTTTGGTTTTTTTTTGAAAAGTAAAGGAGAAAATAAAGGCAGGATTATGGGTATTAGCTTGGTCTAGAAAAAGTAGATGTATGATCTTCACATATGCAGGTTGCTGGAGATGCAAAATGTTGCCTCCAGCATAAATGTTATGCTGCCTTTCATAACTCAGTAAATAACTGAGTTATGAACTGTCAATCCTCAAAAACATGGCTCCAAAAATGAAGATTGAAGATGAATACAGGCAGAAAAATCACAGAAAGTGATTTCCAGTCATTGTTACCATGGTTTTGCTCACTTCTCCCATGTAAAGACATTGGGTAAAAGACACAGTGAGGCTTTCTTTGACCCTTGGGTTACACCCTGAACACCTGCCCATTCCTCCTGAACCACCTTTCCCCAAATGAAAAGGGAACTTCCCGCAAGCACTGACCTGTACACCCTTTCAAACACTGCTGCAGGCAGCAGCTTGTAGCCCTGCTTGCTGAAGGTGCTGGATGCACTTCCAATATCTTTATTTCTGTTATTTCCACTCTCACCCCACTCCCATTGTACATTAAGGCATGTCACCTACATCTTTCTCTACAAATGAGAACTAGGATCCAAATATGTGCTAGTTTTGTTGCTTTATGTTCCAAGTCTCCTATTAAAAGCCATCTCATGATGTTTCCAGCACTACTGGAGAGTAACACATATCACCTTCTGAGTTATGATAGATAAAAAGAACCAATGGGATTTAAGGACATTACAGTGAAGATAAAACCATTGCTGAGGGTAGATAAAGGCTGACAGTCTTTTGGGTGTTATTTCTTTCAGAAGATGCCTAGGAAAATATTTTTAGTTAGTCATCTCATTGTTCTGCTCCCCTGTAAAATTTAACAGTTCTAGGAAGATTCTATTCAAATCAGAGATGTCGACTGGGAAAAATATTCCATGATCTTCCAAATAATGAAATTTTAAGAATATAGAACCTAATCTTTTACAAGCCCATCTTGCTTTCCTTGGTACAGGTCATCTAATATTTGCTCTTTTGGAGCATGCACTAAAAACATGGATGCTCTTCTTATATGCCTTAGAAAAATGACCTATTTGAGACATTGAAAAATATTTGCTGTTTAAATTGACTTGTTGCGAATTCACATATGAATAGGATGAATACATGTTCTACATGGGGAGTACCTCTGAAACACAGAAATTCCCCAAGTGCATGAGCAGAAGGCACAATCTACACTTCAACACAGGGGCTGCATGCTTCACTTAAAAATACCAAGGTGTATTTGTTATGTTCAAAATACATATTTCAACAAAAAGAAAAAAATCCCACCTTTTATACAGCATCATGAATTTAGTTAGTTGTGTGATAGAAAATAGAAAAAAAAAGGAGGTAAGAAAACTTTTAGAGGAAAATCTCAAAAACAAAATTATAATTGTTATGCAGAAACTTCCTGGATTTTGTGCTCTTTCTGTGGTGTTATTCTTCCCCTTTCACTGCTTCTATAGGTCTTAGAGTCTGCAGCATCACAGCAAGGGGGGGACATTGCACCATCATCAGCAATCCTCGTCCTTCCCTCCTCCATCATGTTGATGTTGGCACTTCTTGCTCCTCATTTCAGGTCAATTGTATATTTCTAACATAGGTTCTCCCTTTGTTTTTGTTTGGTTTTGGTTTGTTGTTTTTTTTTTTTTGTTTGTTTTTTGTTTTTTTGTGTGTGTGTGTGTGTGTGACTTTTTTGTTTTGTTTTGTTTGGGTTTTATTTTGTTGGTTTTTTTTGTGATGGTTTATTTGTCCATAATATATTTTAATTTCCCATATGACAAACAAGCATCTTTCTTATCTCACATACTTGCTCTTTGTTCTCCTGTTACTTCTAGAAAACTGGTTTTACACAGGTGTGAAGGCAATATTTCTCTATCAATAGGAAATTGACCACTCATGAGTTTTTTTATAGCACTGGGAGTCCTCATATCACCAGGTGCCACCTCTGTCATCATCCCATCCCTGTATGCTTCCTACACTGCATGATCTTTCCCCACATTTAGAGGCTCTGCTTCACTCCCATTCTTTTATTCCATTACTCTGCATCATTATGGTATGGTCATAAACAGTTCATTCTACACAATACAAATACTTAGTAGCACTATCTACACAAAAATTATGGTTATAATTTTATATATATATATAAAATTACTACTTGGTTACACAAAGCTCAGCAAAAGTAAAACAAATTAGGAAATAGCCATTAGAAAAAAGGTCATAAAAATATTGCTTTTACAGCTGAACATTGTGAAACATAGCTCTCTGTGCAGGCCAAGAGAAGTCCTGACAAAGCCTAAAAAGTCCCAAGGATTTGCAGAGCTACCGTGAAGCCTGAAATCTGTCATTAGCAAGGCCAATAATGCATTTATTGGGTTACAGGACTTGATGCTTGGATTGTCTCATACACATTCAGAATAGCAAGACTTGCCTAGAACATATGATGGATTTTTGCAGAATAATATAAACACATATTAATTAATTTGACAATGCAATGGAATAATACACAACAAAGTTACTGAAGGTTTACAATTTATGATACACTACTGAAGGAAAAGAGAGAACTGAATGGCTCATCTAAAATATAAACTGAATAAACATAAATGGATATTCTTGCCACAGAAAATTATTTTGATTAAGGGCCAAGCTTTGCCCTTAGTTACATATGCACAGCTGGTACTGATGCCAATTGCAGTTATGGTGGTGTGTAGCCGAATAAAGGATCTGCTTATGAACAGGGATGGAAATTGTATTATTATTTGCTTTCAAAAAATCATTGACTCTGGAACCTCATACTTTTCATATATATAAGAAAAGGAATCATTTGATAGGGCTAAAAATCCATTGGAAAAGATTCTATCACCTTTGTGGTGTAGTACGTGTTTGCCTATCTGATAAACAAGCTTCCTGATTCAGTGGAATTATATCCTGTACAAGAAGTATTCAACATGAATAAGAGAAAGAAAAAAAGTATCTTAGAAACTATAAGCATTTTCCAAAGTTCAAGACAAAATATTCTACAGAAAAATCAGAATACTTTAAGAGAACTCCTTTCTGAAACCCTTTTTATGAATGACTTTCTTTTTATAAATGCAGGTTCTATTACTTTAGATTCAGGTAGTGTTCCCATCAATTTAAAGAATTTCAAACTTGAAACAAAATCATTTTGCTACCCTCATTATGAAAATTGCCAACACATATGTGAGATTTACATTGAAAAACTATTCATCAGAAACTCAGACGACTGAAAAGCACAAATAACTCAAAAGATTTTTCAATTAAATCCATGCAAACTTCCTGTGACTTGCATTCCTGGAGTCTAAATAACACCACATATATGTTCCTTTCTTTCAAGATCTGCTTCCTTTCTCCTTAACATGTTCCAAAACTCTGAACTTTTCAAATTTCACCTGAAAAATTCATCCACTCATGCAATTTGATAGAAATAGACACAGTCTAATGTGCAGCCTATATCTCTATTTTCTTGTAAGTTAACCCACAATGTCAGCTGTGCAATACTTACTTGTAGGTATTACTGCAATGCATTGTAGTAAAAGCAGTTTAATACGAGCCAATCAAACTAAATTTGATTTTTTAAATACAGAGAATATTTAAACTTCATGGATCACCACCTAAATCATTTGAATCTAAGCATTTTAGA
>JANPWX010000081.1:1116200-1323300 GCA_024734555.1 Trochalopteron elliotii | reverse complement strand
GAAGAAGAAGAAGAAGAAGAAGAAGAAGAAGAAGAAGAAGAAGAAGAAGAAGAAGAAGAAGAAGAAGAAGAAAACAGACATTAAACATTAGACTCCAACTAAGTTCCTGGCTTTACTATCACCCATGTTTAAAGCAAATGAATGTGTATGTAACCTCAGATTTTGGGTGCTGCACAGCGCTCTACTGGCACAGCATCTTGAAAGCAATTAACTTGTTCAGTGTTTTACTATGCTGTGCCAAAAAAATAGCATTACTCTTCCATGACCTACTTCATCAGGCTGACAGGAATATTTGGTGAACTATGTAGAGAACTTAAAAAATATATAATGATTGAGGAAACTTATTATTTTGACTGAAAACAGAAATGGGATTTTTAAAAAGAGAAGGGATATTTACTACTCAGAATAAAGTCAGTGGCCTGCTTCTGAAATTCTCCTTAATATTAATTTGTCCTCTTACTCTCCTAAGATAGCTAAAAATAGAAAAAGCAAAACTCAGGTTCCTTGTTGTTTAAGTTTTGCTTGGTTTTTTTTAGCCTGCCATACCTTCCTGAAGGTCTTCAAGTAAATAATTTCAAAGCTTAAGTGTGGTCTTTTATATATTTCTAATTCTTTAAAGCATTGACATTAATAAATTCACAGTAGAAAAGATTTAGATGATGTAAAATAAGATGTCATTGCTGTGATCTCAAATGCACACACAAAAGATTCCCATATGTATTTCCAAAGCTCAAAATCTAAAGCTCCAAAATTACATGATATTCCATTGCTAGAGAAAATTTAACAGATGTATATCAATATGAGTATCCTTTGGAAAAAAATGTTTATTTATCTGATCCTAATATGATAAGGCTATGCAAAAGAGCAAACAGGTATTATAAAATATTCATGGTAGCTGATTATGGGGGAAGGGGTTGTGCTATTAAGGGTTAAGAACCCAAATTTTTGTCAGGAGATCTTATGCTCTGAAGAGAGCTGTGCCATTCTGTTAAACAGTAGAGAATAATCAGGCTAACATCCCACTTGGTAGTAAGCCACTTATAGATGTCAGCAAATATATTTATCTTGTTAGGGAAATTGCCTTGAACAACTGTGATCCTGAGATACAGAGAACAATATCCCTGGACTCAGCTGCTTTTAGAATTCCAGGAATCAGCTACACACCAGCACATCTAAGTGAAGAGTGAGTAAAGACATTTTGGACACACTTTTGTGAATTTAGTAGTATAGCTTTATCAGAAAGATACTGAAGGATAAACAACAGCTGTTGGTTTTGGAGAGGGAAACTAAAATGCTCTGAGCTGCAGACATTGAAATAAGGGATGCCATTCTGTCCTTCTCCCACTGGTACCCAGAAAATAGTCTCTCTGTCTATCCTTTGATTATTTGTATCAATAGGGATAAAAGCACGTACTATTTATGTATATATAAAGGTTGTATGGACCAATCTCAATCAAAATGCAAGACCTCAAAAAATGGCACTGAAAATTCGTGTCTGGGTGTAGTTTGATATTATTCGTGGTGGGGTTTCTGCCCTTAAAAACATCTGTTAGGAAAAAAAATTATCTAAAACCAATCCTATACAAAGTTCTGTTCCATACACTAAAATGTCAGAAAGGTATGGCAATGAGGAAATAAATTTTTAACCAAAACAGAAGGTTCTCACCCTGAGAAAAAATAAAGGAAATAGAGAAACAATGTTTCCAAACTAATGTATTGTATGAGTTTAAAAAAAGTAGAGCACTTTACAAAGGTTTGTACACAAAAAAATGATGAATATGCAATTCTGAAATTTTTTGTAAATTTTCCGTAAAGACTGGCAAAATTCCTTTGATAGTGAAGAATGAGCATTAGAAAACTACACTGAAATACTTTTTTTGTTTTTTAAGACTTGAATAGCTAACCACTACAATGATACCAATATTAATATACAGTCAGGCTGACTTTCTCCCTTGGAAAGATACAACTGAGAGCTAAGAGGTATCTAAACCACCATAACAATGCACAAACCTAATCCAGGTCTTTATGGTATTTAGGCATAATGATCTCAGAGGACCTTACAGTGCAAAAAAAGCTTATCAATGTTTAACAGGTTTCAGTACAATATTTAATATAGGATTAGAGACAAACAGCAATACACATCACAAGATCCTTAGGGTTTCTGGCCACCAGCAGCTAAATTTGTTTGTAATTGGTGCATATGGAACAAAACAGAAACATAAATCATGTTTATTCTCCTTCTGTTTGCTTCTGTTATCTTTAACCAAAAAGCTAATTTTATCTAGAAATCATTTCATCCTCCACTAATTTTTCACACTTTTCTCCATAAGGGTTTTCAGGCAAGTGTGGACAGTGGTGGAACAGCTGATTACTTCTTGTTTTAGACAAAAAAAAAGTAGTTTAAGATTTGTCATTTTTCAGGCTCAGTTTCAAAGTAGCATTGATTGAAGGCTCTCTTTAACAAGGGTATTTCAGTATGGCTGTATGCTACACTGTATGCAATATTGTATGTATTGCAGAATGCAATATATTTTATCTTTGACCACTAAAAATACACTTTCAAAGGATAAAGAACTCTTAAAAATACTAACAAATCTGAATGAAACTATTTTCTCTGAGATTGAAGTAAAAAAGAAGGTTGTAAAGTAGTTTTCAGTTTATTTGCAGCATTTTCTAAATGTTCTATGCTATTTTGTCTTTCTCTTAACTGTGCCAAAACTAGGTTTCATTTTTGCATTTGAAATGCAAAGTTGTGTTTCTTTCATTAACTATAACCAGTATGTGTAGATTTTTCTAAATGCTTGGTATTTGACACTCACAAAAGAATACAGTCCCAAAGTAAAAATAGTTAAAGATGTAAAAAGGTTGAAATTACAGCTGAATTATTTCAAATTAAATTATATCTTCAGGGCAATATGATAATAAATTAAATTTCTGAACACATGAGAGAGGATGGAAGTTCCAGGAAATTTGCTGAATTCTCATAACATGCGTATCTTTCCTCTTCAGGCTTTATACACCTCCCATTTTTGGCAGGAGGCAAAAATTCTGCCATTGATGTAAAGGACGTTTCCACAGTGTTTTAAACTTGACCCTAAGGAGGGATTGTTATAGATCACTTGAATTAATCCACCTAACTTTTTAGCCTAGTTTTGAAAACTTTATGAACTTGTGATCTTTGGGTATAATTAGCTGAAACTCCAAGCTTTGGATCAATACTTTAAATTGACATGCCTTTGAGATTTGTTAAATCATTGTCTTAAAATCCCATAAAAACTGTGAAGTTCTTGGTGAATAATGTATCCAAAGTGACTTCAGTAAGTCACTCTGTAACAAGTCTCATTGATCATGATAGCATTGCATGAGGCATGGCGTGGCTGAACAGATCCAAAGGATACCTCAGAACCAGGAATGTTTCCTCTTCACATTCTTCCCTGTTTGAGAAAGAGATGATCCTTGCCAGAAGCTGTGTTAGTTTTGATTTTTGATAGCAGTATTTTCAAATATTCTGTTTTGCATATTTTAAAACAGAAATTCAGTGTTAAAGGAAAAGCTAAATGTTTATTCTACTATTGCAATAAATGTGAGTGAAGGAAAGTAGGGATACATTATTAGAGCTTATCATTTTATCTCCTCAAAGTTATTGTGAAGGATTACCATTATCAAACTGCAATCTACAGAAGAAAATAGATATTACATATAAAAGTATAAAAGAAGACATTTACAATTAAAATGAATGATATCATTATTATGTGGTCTTTCCCCCTAAGAACTTGAATAAATTTTCTTCATATAATTCAATATAATCCTTCATATAAAAACACGAGTAGAGTGAAGAAGTCCAAGAGAATATATTTTAGTCATTTGAGATTGAGGGTAAAGGGAAGGAGTCAGCCAGAATACTTATTCATGTCTTATAGACATCATGTTGCCTCATAAATCTTTGCAATTTTTCTTTTTCCAAACTCACAATCCTACCAGAAATGTAAACATAGGCTCCTTTCTTCAAATTGAAAAAAAATAGCTTTTTGGTGTAAAGTTTGCTTGTGACCTACCTATGAATGAGAAAAAATTATTGGTCATAATGGCTGTCAATGTGATTCAAGTCTGGCACAAAAATTTGGGAATGCAGGAATATCTTTAGTTCTAACTTTCTAAAGGGAAAAATCAAGAATGAGCACAGTGCCTGGAAGGGCAACCTCTCACATTCACTGCCATTCAAGAGCATCATTATTTTTGAACTAGTTCTTGACCTGCTGGAAAGAAATGATGAGGACTCAGACAAGCTGCATGAATTCCTCAGCATTGATATTGCTGGTGGCATGCACAGTTCTTGACTTTCTTCATTACTGCACTTGCATGCTGTGATAGAGATAGAAGGAATAATTAGGAACAACTGCTTTGATTTTCATACTTTTCAAATTTGCAGGATACCTTGTCAAAATACAGAAACATACAAACACAGGAATATAGTATATGCATGCACAAGCACACACATGCAAACAAACACAAAAAAAAAATCCATCCATAATATGAAATAATGCCAAAACAAAATTCAATTACTGCTGTACTGGATGTAGGTTACATTTTCAATGTTCTTGTATTTATTCCATATCAGAAAAAAATGTCATTTTTCTGCACTCCTTCAGAATACCTAAGAACCTCCATTGATGCAGAAATCACAGCCTGATAAACATTGCTGTACACAGTGTCATGGAAGTAGCTCATTATTTTTTCCTATATGAAGCCAGTACACTGCACTATTTATGTACATCCTTTATAACTGTAACAGATCTTTCAGTTGACATTGCTGAATGGTATTCCTGACGTTTCACTCGAAAATAATCCTATCAAACTACCTGGAAACACAGTTATTATGCAGGCCCTGCAGGCTTTTTTCATTGCACAGACTATGACAAAGACCAATTTTTAGGCAGAAAGGAGGGAAAGGAACTGAACTAGAGATTAGAGGAAAAGTAGAATTTTGAATATTTTGTCTTTGGAAAATTTCTTTCAAACTTTGCAGAAAAAATGCTGAGTGACTGCCACTTAATTTACAGGAGAAAGCAAGACGTGTAGGTACAACGTCCATGAAAATAGAGCTACATTGCTACAGCAGTCTGTGTTGGTTTTAACTGGTACTTAATTTAACTTCAAATTTTCAAAAACTGCAGTTACTCTGAACAAAGATAGTAGTGAAATTTACAAGACCGAGCCTTTTCCTCTCTCCTTTTTTCCTTTGCTAATTTTCTTCTTAGATTGGGAAGACAACAGCCTATAAGCATTTTTAAGAACTTAAATATATAAAAGTTGATATTAGCAATGATACTACAGGGTCTTTACTTCTCTGTCTGCACATTTCCCATGTGCAGAGCCACTGGAGCACTCCAGGGGAGGACTTGGAGATTGATTAATGAAACAGAAACAGTTATCAAATGGAAGAAGGATAATACTATGGCTGGAAGGTAATGCGTGGCTTGACAAGGCTACAAAACCAATGAGGAAAGATGGTTTCTGGTATTTCCTTCTGGTAGCGAGTGGGAAGGAGAGAGGTTCAGAGAAAGGGAAGAAGAAAGAACAGAAAGTGAAAACTCTTCTTTAAACTAAAGGGCCAGACTGAGACAAAAATAAATGGATGCAAGTAGCCAGGAAGACAGAAGTGTGATTTTACCGGGCAGGAGGACAAAACTAAGGTGGACTCCTGCCAATTGCTGAAGGTATGATATCCCAGAGTTCAAAAGAATTAGACTAGATTACCCTGAATGTCCTCTTGTTCTGAAGAACTACGATTATCAGAGTGTATCTTCCTTTAGATGCCAACACAAACATAAATATTATTTGGTTAATGGTTGAACTCGATGACCTTTGAGATCTTTCCCACCTTAATAATTCTGATTCTACTGTTTTATGATCTATATGCTGATTCAAGTATGTTTGCAGATCTATAGTTATCAAGTATATGTGAGGCATTACAGTGGCGATTTCCTGATATGTTTTGCTACCTTTATTGGTTGGATCCTATCTGGGCTTGTCATGAATACAAGAAAACATTGTGCACTTGGATAATACATGCCTATGAAATAACAGTTTCTGTGAAAAAAAAAAAGTTCCTATGGACATGAAAGGAGCAGGGCTTACTTGAAGCTTGGTACTAAAATATTTTCTGATGTAGTATTAGCAGTATTTACAGATGTATAAACACTTCCTTTTATGTCTGCCATCCGTTTCCTTTTTATCACCTTATGGTCTAACACATTGTCACCCCTGATGGAGAAATCTTTGCTAATGTTCGATTTCCAAGGGCACAACATGAACAAGAGTAATAAAAGTCATTCATGAAGACATCAGCTGAATTTTAGTCTAGTGTGAGAGCTCCAGCAAGTAGAATAATGAAGTTTAATTACTGAAACATCATCGAATTTCTTGAAGAACTGAGCAAAGTAAATACAAAAGCCTTCTGAACTAAAAAATAGAGTGACCACTGAAGTCTGAAGACTAACGTAAACTATAATAATTTATCTCTTTATCATTTGACAATGATGTGCTTTTTAGATGACCATCTACTGAAAACTTCAGTACTGAAAACTGAAGTTAGGTTTATTGAAGCAAAGTCCAACACAAAGAGCATGAACAACATTATGCAAAATTTTCATAGTTTAAGATCAATGTCATTATAGTTTAAAAATTGTTACACTTTGGTTTTTAAACAGAACTTTTTTTATCAATAAAGAAGAACAGTTTTCTCAAAAATAGATAAAAAAAAAAGACAACTCCAAAAACTAATGGAAAATTTTTGATCTGATGGTCAAGATGGCAGGAAGGCTGCTTCTAATACAATGACTGAATACAATTTTTTCATAAGCAATGAATGTCAGTTCTATGACATCCCACAGATTCTCCCTCGGGTAATTGTACTACTGCTAATACTGTTCAGCATTATAATTAATGATCCAGATGATGGGATACAGCATACCCTCAGCGATTTTACAGATGATGCAAAACTTGAAAGAGTGGCTGATGCACCAGATTGGTGTCCTGTTATTCAGGAGGACCTCAAAAGGCTGGAGAAATGGGCCAAATGTTCTGCAGATGAACAGTGGCAAAGGCCACGTGCTGACCATGGGGAGGAAGAACCCAAGCCCCAGTGTATGCCCTGTCTGGAAAGCAGTTTGGCAGGGAATGTCCTGGGTGTCCTGGTGCACACAAAGTTGGACAGGAGTCTGCAGTTTGCCTTTGCAGCCAAGAAGGCTAAAGGTAACCTGGGCTGAATTAGGCACACGTGTTGATAGCAGGTCAAAGGAAGTGATCATTTTCTCTACTCTGGCAAGACAAATACGAAGTGCTGGGTCCAGTACTGGGCTCCCCAGTATGAGAGAGATGTGAACATACTGGAGTGAGTCCAACAAGGGGGCTCAAGGACTGGAGCATCTGGCATAAAAGAAGAAGCTGAAAGAACTGTGATTTGTCAGTCTGGAAAGAGAATGCTCAGAGGTATCACACTCCCTGATGGGGGAGTAAAGAGGACAAACTTTTCTCAGGCAGAGGGCACAAATTGAGACTTAAGTAAAATCTTCTTTGAGAGGAGGAAGGTCACATCCAGAAAGGTTGTTTAAAGAAGGTGTGGAGTCTCTATACTTAGAGATATTAAAAACTCAGCTGGACACACTGCTCTTGCTGACCCTGCTCTGAGTAGAGGCTTGGACCAGGTGATCTCCAGAGGTGCCTTCCTGCCCCCGCCAGTGTGTGAGTTGATCATTCTGTGTTTTAAGGAACAAGTTATACGGCTCAAACTTCTTTTCCAGAGAGCTAATTGTATTTCTAGATTGCAATCTTTTCTTCCATGCTTCCCTCTCATTAAACTTGACAGCATGACAGATGTTTTCATACTGCTGATAACAAATTTCTACCTACTTAATGCACACTGCATTGTGCAAGCCCAGATAACCAACTCCAGTAAACAGGGGCAGCTCCACAGCCACTAAACTCTTTATGGCTTCAGTCATAAAAATGAATTCTGATGACTTATTGTCTAGAGGGACACAAAGTAAAACTTTTCAACTATCTTTTCTTTATGCCTGGCAGTGTGTGTGCACATAGTAGAGGGAGTGCTCCAGTTGGCTGTTAGGGAGATTTATATGAGCATGACTTGGATGTTTCTCAACAGATTTAGTTGCCAGTGTAATATGAGTGCCCAATGACTTACTGTTCCTCTAATGAGTCATAAGACAAAGGCTTTGGAAGAAGATCCATTGTTTAAGAATTTTTTTTAAGCAGCTAGAAAATTAAAAAAAAAAAATTCCCATAGATTCAGAGTTAGGGATTATATATATGTGTGTGTTTGTGTGTGTGTATAAAATGTATCAAATTTATGGTAAAATCCTGGAAGTGAAACAGGAGCAGGCTGAAGACTTGGGAGACATTTTTAATGTAACACCATAATCTGGTTTGGTTGTACTTCTTTTTTTTTTTTTTTTAATTTTTTCTTTCTTTCTGTTTTTTGCTTTTTTTTCTTTTTTTAAAATTTATTTCCAGTTGAGTAGTGTATAGTCAAGAAGCACTTTATTCAGGATTCAGGACTAGGTTGTTTTGTGTCCATGTGACTGATACTAGCACGTAGTCTTGAGAGAAGGGCTGTTATTTCCTGAGGAACAGAACTCAGCTTGATCTGACTAGAAACTTCGTGCTGGCTTGGACAAGGGCAAGGTAAGTTTCTCATGTGGACATAGTCCAAGTCTCAGATCAATGTAAATTATCTTGTGCATGCACCTGTTTAAATAAAATCACCTTGTCCAACATTTGGAAACAGCTGTTGCAAGTGAGCAAGTGAGGTTTGGATGCCTGTCTTCCACAACAAGCTCTAAAAACTGAGAAAGGAAAAGGACAACCTCAACTGTGTATGAGGCAAACATAGAGACAAGTTGTGAGAAATCCAGGTTAGTCAGGACAAGATGATTCCAACTAGTAGGAAGCTGTTTGTAAGTTTACCTGATTGAAGAACTGCTCACAGCTTGTCAGAACTTCAGAGCTCTGTAACAGAATTGAAATGAATATGTAGCAGCTTTCATTACACAAAAGCAAAAAATAATTGACAACGACCACCTGCTGAGAGAACATCAGCACTAATGTAATGAACTTCAATTTGCAGAAGACAAAAAGTGCTTTGTCACAGTGATGCACAGACACTACTGTACACTAGATTTCTGAAAGTGTCATGAAGAGCTGGAGTCCTTGGAAAGAGCATCAAAGGAAAATCATGTTTTGTGATAGTTTTATAGAGCTAGCCACTCTGGCAGCCAGGGCCTGTGTGCCTCCTTATATGCCTAAATATGGCATTATGAATATCCAGATATGCATATTCTATATATGTTATGCATATACATATGAGTGTGTATTCATATTTGTTCATATGCATACACCTATATACATGTGCATATACAAACACATATTTGTATATCCACACACAAACTTATGTAATTGCAGTATATTTTCATCCAAGATGGCAAACTGGAAAGCACAATGACTGATCATGAAGAATCATAAGAGAAGAGCCCATAGTTCCTAGAAAATCCTTGAAAAAGAACTAAACTATGTACAAAAATATAAGAAGCCTCAAAACAGATGAGTTCAATTATGTGAAGCTTTTCAAAGTCTCCAAGCACATTAAGAGTTCGAGAAACAAATATAAAAAGAGAAAAATAGCATCAATATTTGAAAATTTGGTATGCTCTGATAATAGAAGGAAGAATCAGGAGGAAGAGTGCATTCTGCATAGCTTCCCAGAACTATGATGGAAATGCAAAATTAACAAAACTACACATCAGTCTGCTGAAGATATTGAGAGAAATTAATCCAGAGCATAAAAAGTCAATAAAGCTGTTCAAAAGTCAGTAATTTCTTACACTAATGGCAATCAGAGAGAGAAAGTATTTCAGTATTTATCTACACAGGCCTACGAGCTGACTTTTCCAGAAATTTAGATGACGCTGAGAAATAAATATATGTCACAGGAGCACTGACTTCAAAGCAAACAAGGATTTGACCTGCTAATGCTGAAAATGTCTCACTGGGGATGCAACTGAAGAATTATATTTGCTACAAGGTCACAAATTTTAGAAAATAATGAATTACAGTTTGTGTCTTTAACAGCATGCTGTCATGAAAAATCATTCCTGCACTTCTGACTGTAGACTCTGATGCAATAGTTGCTAAGAGCCTCCAGCAATCTGGTGAGCACTTCTGAAAAAGATTAAGATTGAAGAAGTATGACAAAACTTAATTTTTATTTCCTTACCCACCAGTGTTTTTCTTCTTTATCTGACGTGTCTTTTTCACTCAAGCTGTGCTGCTTATGCTCCTTTACACAGTGAAAAAATCACGTCAGGGACCCCTTTTTTTACAGAAATATCATATACACACACATGTTCTGTCCTTAAACACATGCAGGTGAAAGCAAAATTTGCTTATATGTCTTCACCTGCCAAGGAATTTATAGAGTATTTTATATTCTGTGCACACTCCTGGTTAAAAAGGCTTGAGTAAGTCTGATAGTTAGGATACCTTTTGGTGCAAGACAGTGAGCATTTATTCGAGTTGAATATGCTTTTTTCTGTGTGCTCAGTAAAAGAAAACAAAGCCCTGTGATTTATATCTTCAGGGGAACCACAGAAAACTGAAAAGCAGCAAATAGAAATAAAGCTAGGATGTTATATAAGAATGCTCAATTAAGATAATAATTAACATAGTGAGTGTACAGGGTTTTATAATAGAAAAAAAAAATCACAGAATTATATAAGCACTGATGTCAAGTGCCAGCATGATCAAGAACGACACACCTTATTTACTGGAGACTGGTACTGCTTTTCACAGGGATACCTAAATCTGTATGGCAATGATATCTGGAAATGTTATTGATTCAAATTACCCTATTATCTAATATTTAGGATAATTTTCAAAACTTTGCATCAGTCATGAGGCAATTAGAGGAAAATCCATGAAATAAATTGAACAAATTGATCATTTCTGTGAATCCACACTGCATTAAAAAAGGGGTCAATAGTCTCAGAGGTTCACTGCAGAACAGGACTGCTCCAACCTTCCTCGATCGTCTTCTAAATTACTTTCACCTTTCATAATTATAAAAAACTTCAAATTTAATGTACAAGAGGCATGAAAATATGTTTGGGAGTTAAGGAATAGTACATTTGAAATACATTGAATGATAAACATCTGAATAATTGAATGAAATAGGAACAAAATTACTTCTTCAAGTATATGTTATCTGAATTTTTTTCAATTCCAATGGAAGGTAGTCAGGCTTGAAAGTTATATTTATTTCTAGAGTAAGAGAAACTGAACTGATAGACTGAATCCATTTAAAAAATAATAAAAAGAAATAATCCTTAAAAATATAACCCTAAGTTTCTCATGCTGTTTTGAATGTAGACATGTTGCCATTTAAGGCTGAGACTTTTTATTCTGCATGATATTGTATCCATGTCAGCCACCTCTTCCTCCTGCAAAATTTTCAGTTTGTTTGAGGTGTTGTTCTACATTGTGTAGGGGGAAAAGAAAAATCTTTCCTCAACTCCTGTAATTGGCACACATTCCATGGAAAACAGCACATTCTCTTCATACGGCTTGAATTCCAAACTAGAGTCTTTTTGAAAAATGTGTGCTAGCCAATCCACAAGTCATCCTCTAGTCAGACAAAATTTAAAGTATTTCCTGAAGGAGTATCTTGATATATGGCTTCTAGACAGTTACATGAAATGACCTAACGGTTTTAACTGTGTAAGAGAATGAAAACTATAAAACAATTTTTAAAGTCAACAGATGACTCAAGAATACTTCAAACACTCTGCATCTTATTCAAAATATAGTCCCTAAAAAATGCAAGCCATCAATACATATTTGATTTTTCTGGTCAATCAATGTCTCTTTTTGTGAAAAAGCTTAACTAAGGGACAGTTGAGGATTTTAACTGAGAAGACTCCTGGATTAGGACGATCACAGCTCTCAGATCTTTAATCAGATGATCACTTAGTTCAATTAGTGGTTTTAGCCTATCACACCACCTCTGTGAGTTAGGAAGATATCATTGTTCCCATTTTCAGTTGTCAAGAAGGTGCCAAACGATTTACTGAACACAGAACAGAGATTTCCTCGCTATGGAGCAGGAAATTGAACTGTCCTAATTTTTATTTGATTGTTAAAAGTATTTTGTAGACAAAGAACAGTTATTATTTTCACTTATATAAGGACAGCACTTTTAAATTATAGAGATGGTAACAGCAATCTGTGATTCCAGTCTGCAGTTGTCTTCTCTATTCCATAGAGACAAGAAAATATTTACAAAAAATAATTTAAATTGCTTATCTCATAAAAAAAAGCTTTTTGAAAAATTAAAGAAATTATAACCTTCCCTTCCAGAAAAAAAAACCAAACAAACATGAATACTTGTTCAATTTGAATCAAGGTTATAAAACCAGTACTGTATATACTGAATTTCATACCATAAATACATATATTTACAAAGAGATAAGGTATAAAATGACCTACATCAATTGGTTTTGTTGACATGCATTACTATGTGTTTTTAGATGGAATTATGTTCTATTGACAGGAAATTCTGGACTTGTGGATCATCTGTTATCTTACAGGATCTGCTGTGCTGGAGCAGAGCTGTGATTAGCTCAGCACTCTGTCTCCAGCATGGGCCAGGGCCACATACATCACAGAAAGATGCAATGTACACGTGTGGAAAATGATGGAGGAACCTGCCTCCTTAAAATGTAGCTTTGTGCCCTTGTCAGCTAAAGATTACCTCGTGCCCTGAAGAGAGATGGAAATTTCCTAAAGGATGAAGGATTGAAGGTTCTTGTTTCAAGCTGTAAAGTCTGATAAAAACAAAAAGAAATACACTCTCCAAATGGGTTGTTGCAAATATGTCTGCTACAGCACTCTCCAAAACATACTGTCTTCAACAGCACCAGAAAGAAAATACTAGATTAGATGGACTGCCAGATTGGTCATATCTGCTTTCTATTTCCTTTACAATAAGGAGAATTTCTTACTATCCTTCAGCTATTTTACTATACAATTTTATACCTATAAGGGTATCCAATGGTGAGGATTAATATGTTCTAGACAACTGTTTTTTAGGAAGGGGAGTAAGATATACCATGTTCTGTGGTAAAAATGTGTCAATGTCAGAGTTAAAACACTGAATATTTTTACATATCCCAAGCTCAAATGAACAGTTTTTCTATTAAATGAGCAGAATGTTGGGAAAAGTGTCAAAAGGTGAAGAAGAATATGATAGAACTTGGTAGTACAAAGGATAAACCAATACTGAACCCACTGAAATTGTGTACACTGAAGAAACCAATCCTGATTTTTTTTCATGGAAACAGTGAAAAGAGGTTACCACTGGTAGTCTGCAAATACCAGTTGTTAACTTTACTACTTAATCAAAGATTTGAAATTCTAATGAAGAGTTCTATGAAAGTATTATCTAATGAGGAAAGAGTAAAAAGGGTGAAGAGTGAAAAATAAAACCACAACATATAAAAATGATAAGGAAAGGAAGAGAGTACAAAACACTTATAGTTCTCAAATCCCAAAAGGATAATAAGATTCAAAAAGAAGCGAAGAAGGGCAGAAAGAATTCTCAAAGATATACAAACACTTCTGAACAAGATCTGACCTTTAAACCTCAGGCATGCAACAGAAGTGTCTGAAATCATGGATGCCAAGAAGAAGGTGAATAAGGAATGAGTGTTTAGTTCTTGCCATAAAACAAAAATGGAATCAAAGGACTGAAATCATCAGACTAGAATTTCAAAACAGGAAATATGCTATCATTTTTCTCATAGTTGAACTCTGTGCATGCAGGTAAATTATTGCCTCAGCTTGCATAGGCTCAAAACATTTCTCCTAATTTATGGGAGAAAAAAACTTTAAGGAATGAGTCAAGATGGTAATAGCAGACTAACAGAGCATATGAGTATACCTAAAAAATATAATAATATGGTTGCCTCTTACTTCTTCTCTGTCTGCTACAGACTGGGATAAAAACTGAGGTACTGAAATAGATGTAACTGTTTTCTGACTTACTATTGCCAGTTTCACACAACTCAAGAGTAAATTCAAACTATTACAATGTCTTCCCAATCTCTCCACAGCTGCTTCCTCTATCTTGTCATCTATTATAATACCATCATCCTTGCATCATTCGTTTCTTATTAAGGGACTCTATTTAATTCCATCTTTAGGGATGTCTCATTTTCAAATGTTCCTATACATTTAACAATACATATGTTGTGTTTACATATATATGTATATACATACGTGTATGTGTATATATATCATCTCACATATTTTTATATATATGATATATATACACACACAACTTTATGTACACTATGGTGAGATACAACTTTAATACAGTTATTACTTTTCTGCTTGCCTCATGGCACATTAGGAACTACTAGGAAATTTCACGATAGTGGGTGGTGTGGTTCTAGAATTAATTTCTGAACTTTTAATGAGGAATTTGTATCCTTATTATATTTTCTAATGAATTCCAAGTTCAGGAAACTAACTGAGAAAAACAAAAACTTTAGTCATAAGAAAGTTTTGGATTCAGCTGCAAAATTTGACACTGATTTGAGGCAAAGCATCTTCCCTTCTGGCAAAATATTACTGCTCCAAAATAACAACCATGAATGTCTTCCAGCTTCCTGCAACAGATTTTGTCCTAAATTCTGACAAGACATGCGACAGAGCTGATTTATGACTTTCTTTTTTTATTATATAGTCATGTCTGTGATTGATACTCTAGGCCAATATTTAAAAATATACAGACTTTTTATGTTTCTAAGTGTTTTAATATAATCAGTAAGTAGAATGAAAGGTAATATACTTATTCTGATGGCTGGACTTCAAGACAAACAAAAAGTTTATTGTGAACTTTCCCCTTTCAAGTAGGAGGCCCCAGCTTTTTCCATTGTTGTCTTGGCGTAAGAGCCCATTTTTTAAATAGAAAAAGCACATATCTATAATCAGATTATGCAAATGTCGCATTTTCCTTGTTGTTTCTCTGGTTTATGTTTTGAAATGGTTATGTAGAACTTATGTAGAACAACAATATGGTTATGTAGAACTTACAAAAGTTGCCAGACGCACTGCTCTGGAGGTAGTGTTTGAAAGCACAACTTCAATGTGCTCTTATCCTATTTATGGTATCCAAGACATACTGTTCCTTACTGTCTTAACACTTTGAAGAAGCAGCAATACCTATTTTAAAAGCCATCAATATAAACTTTTCATTATAGGCAGTGATATTGTGATCTTTAGAGAATCTCTAGAGAACCTCACATATGCAGGGTAATGCTGTTTGTTTCATTTACATAAAAATAGAAATATATGTGTCTTAGTCACTGTTAAATGATAATGATGCCTGGCAATCTGAATTTACTTAAAGTTTTATGGAAACAAACCACTTGGCATTGTCAAGACACCATTCTCAAACATACTGAAGCACAACTTTGATAAGTTGAGTGAAACACACACTTATACATAAAACGACATTTTCAACTAAGACTTTAATTTTGATCCAAGCACAAATATGGAAAATTATGATAAACGAATAAAAGGTAAGACCATTACTTGAATTCCATTTTGTTCATACTGGAATGTAACAAGACATAAGTAACATAATCATGTTTTTCAAAATTTGTAGTTTAAACTTTATTGTAGAATTTCGACATTAAACTAAACAAAATTCCATTCCAACAATTCAGTCATGTAATATGTTTATTATACGCACAGGCAGCTATTGTGAGCTCTGCTCTATCCCACCACCCTCATGAGGAACACCCAACTCTAGGAACAAACCTAGGTGGATCCTAAAAACCCAGCCAAGCAGAGTCTATAATTCATTGTAAAAATTCCTCTTATTCTCTTCTTTCCATCTCTTTCATTCAGAAGTTATCTCATCTTCATCCTTAATACCAATTAGGCTGTTAAATTTAAAGCCTGTAAATTCTTACCCTTAATTCAACAGCAGAGTAGTAGTGGACCAGTGGTGACCATGTCCCTCCAAATGTCCCTCCAGCCCCAGCCCAGCCCCTGAAAGACACTCTGCATCCCCAGGCCCCCTGTTTGTGGGTGAGCACACCCAGAAGAAGGGCTTGTGTGACATTTCTCACACATGCCACTCCTTGCCTTGATTTTGCCCTTGAATGTAGTGCTTCCTTGCAACCATTTTCTGTGGCACAGCAGAAATGGTATTGTTTGTTTGGGTTTGTTTTTTTTTTTTCCAATGTTAATGGAACCGGAAACATAAAACTGGGTAAAATTATAAAAATATACTTCCCCTGTTCTCACTGAAAATATGCAAGAACATATGAAGAGTCCACAGCAGGAGTGTTTTTCCCTGTAGATACAGACATGAAGCATTGCCAAAAGTAAACAACAAATAAAAGTACAAAACAAATAGCAAGGAAAGAAGACGCCCAGAAACATCCCAAAGTAGTTTGTTTTTCAACATGGTTATATTTATAGAAGTGCTCCTTTATTGCTGTTTTGTTTTGATTACTTTCAAAAATAAAATTGAGAAGTCCATCTGCTTTGTTACCTGGATTGTCTCTTCCTGGTTTTGATTCAGCTAAGGATCCTTTTCCAAGGAAATTCACATTACATTTTATCCTCAGTAAAGATTGAATGATGTTTTTTCCTCAGCCCTGACAACCCAACATGACATCTAAGTGCCTGCTGCACCAAAAGAAATGGCCGTTGTTTCTTTGCCAGGTGTCCTGTAGCTTTCCAGTTCTATTTACCAGCTCCAACTTAGCACTGAGCTGGTCAAGTTCCCTGTCATAAATGCATCTGTAAAAATTCCTTCCAAACAAATCCAGTTCTTTTTCTTTAAGAAATATTAGTCGCAGACTGGTGGACATAGTCTCACAAAAAACATCCTAGATGTTATGGTCAGCCACCACAGGGTTTGAGTTGGTTTATGCTGGATAGGTGAAAGTGCTTGAAGCAACACAATAGAGTAAAAAAAAAAGCCAATGTTTATTTTCTAGCTCTAAACATTTAGTTTCAAATGGTTGTTTGTTGCTTTGCCAATTCAGAGGCTTTACATTTCAATGAAATACAGAAGAAAAGGTAAGCATTTCAGCAGTGCTAGGTTTGATAATAACAAAACTCAGCTTCCCTAACATAATTTTGCAAGTTTTTCTACAGTTGAAAAGCTGACTTATCCCTTAGAAGTAAATAGCTTATATTTGAAGATGTTAATAAAGCAGCTCTTCTATTCTGCAGTAATTTATACCAACAGCATTTCCAATATCATAGCATTGCTGTCTCACAAGGTAACTCCCAGAAACCAACTGATAATACCCTAACACAGTGAATGATTCTGTTCAAAAAATCATGTATAGAAATCTATTCTAAGGGATTTAATGATGGTAAAGTGAGAAGGTAAAGGGTTAAGAAAATGTAACCTCTTCCTCTTCCACTATCCATATGGAATGTAGCATATATACCTTAATATTAACTGTTATATTCTATACCCCTCATGATTTACATAAATAAATATGTAAAGTTACATAAATAACATCCTCATGCAACATAATAAATGTCATTCTACAACAATTTTTATCTTACATTTATCTTTATTCATCTTTAACTTTGCTGGGCAGCTGAGGACATCAGCATTCCCAGGACAAAACTACAAGCTTTCACTCCAGAAGCCATGATCAGCACAAAATCAGCTCCCACAATGGCTATTGACTGTTGCTTGACAGACTGAATTTTTTTGTTCAATCACTCGCACAGCACAGAGTGGCAAAAGATTTTATGATTGCAAGTCCAATTTCAGTACTGACACAAAACCAAAATGTGTTTTTCATCATCACAAAGCTAACAGCAGGAGAAAAAGCACTATTAAGCAGAGAAATGTACTGATTAAATGTGAAGGTTAGGTTAGAGCCATCTCAGTTCTGTCAGTGCAGGAGTTTCCAGCACAAGAATTTCTGATATTTAATACTTGTAAGTATTTGCTGTTAAGTGTCTAATGAAAGTCACTAATTAGCGTGTCATGAAGGAAAATATTAGACACCATTTCTTTGATTTCTCACTTCTAACACAATTTCAGCATTTAGACTACAATGTTCCTTTCTAAAATTTCACTTATGGTTCAGAATGAAAGTCGTGGTGAATGGATTTGTATCTACTGTCTATATGAAAGTAACTGGTAGCCTGCTATGCTGTAATTCAGCCCTTTAAATCTCAATAGCCACTAAACTACTAGATGATGATGATGATGATTATTATTATTATTATTATTATTATTATTAATTAGCAGGAGGTGAAAGAATATGTGCATAGAGGTTGGTACCTTAGCATGAACCAAAGAAACTGCAGGTGATGGTGTATTTTAGTAACATCTGGGAATCTTATTCAAAAACTCTCAAAAATGTAACAAAGAAGAGACAATCACCTAAGTATACACTTACGGTAAATTACTTCTGGGAAATGAGTATGAGCAACTCATGTCAAAGATTTATAATCCTTATTTCCATAATTCAATCTGCAAGTTTTATTCCATTTGAAACAGACACTCAAAGAGCAGGATAGGATTTCCATGTTGGAAAGTGGTCACTATTTTTTGCACTCTGGTCTATGCGGTATTGCTTAATTTAAAACCTCCAACAAACAGAAATCTGCAGATAAAAAACATAAACTCCTATTTCCTCATCACACTCAACAAAAACCCCAACAAACAATCTATGTTTTATCCTTCAGACGATGCACCCTCATCTCAGTCAGCCTGCTGGGGACAGGCACTGCTGCTGCTGGAGTACAGGAGACAAAGTGGGCTCCACTCCCCAGTCACAGGACAGATCCTATACAGGATAGTCAAAGTTAATCACAAGCTAATGATAATGAGATGATAACTAATGAGATAAGTGGTTTACTTGACCTTCTGGAAGACCCTTCTGGATTATGAACAGTGTTAAAAAGGTCCTGTGGAAACAGAAGCAAGTTCTAGGCTGCTAACAGACTGGTTCATTATAAGAAATGTTGCATTTATTTGCATACATTAATAAATCATTAGAATTCTATGAACTATCTTAAGAGAAAGATAAACAACTTTCTTACAAATATTCAAAAAAATTAGTTAAATTATCCCCAAAATAACAGTCATATCTGAAAATACCTTTCTCCCAATACTGATGTGCTCATCCTAACTGAGCTAAGCAATGCTATATCTATTTATGTTGATTAACTTTAACTATATTAAAGCAAAAACCAATAATCCAACCTTTGAAGGAGAGATTGGTGAAATTCTAATTATGCTAAAATATACTGACATTTATGTATTTCTTTTTTTATTTTAATACAGAAAATTTCTCTAGCAATTTAGAAATACTGTAGCACGGCAAACTATCATTCCTGCAGATAACTTTTTTTGGCATCTTATATTTTAAAGGACATATTAATAGACCACATTGTTTTTCATAGCTATTTATTAAAAATACTTTAATTTATTCTTGGGTTTAAAAACTTTTTTTTGGGAAATGTTATTTCTTTTTGTGAACAAGTGCTTCATTCTGTTTTAGTGACTTGTGGTAACAAAGCAGTTATAGACAAATCTGATAGAATTAACTTCACAATATTTTGATGTAAAATAGCCAGGCCTTTGTTTGCCATGAATTTACTACTGTAAAAGGAAGTCATAACCTTTTTTCCTATCAAGTTTTCCTTTGTGGGTTCTTGCAAGAAAGTCTTTGTATGTTCTGAAAGTTGAAAAAGCCTTTTTCACTTCATTAGCTCTTCATATTTTTGTCACTCTAGCAGAGACAGGAAATTAATTGACATCAGACAATCTTAAATCTTCTTTCTAGAACTTTTGAGATACATACTGCTGTTAGACTTAATATATAGTTCAGGTATGTTCAGGACTCTATTCAGTGAATCAAACTCCCTCCCAGACAGAGGCTATGTTTAGAAGAAAATATTTCATCTTCTAACATTAATTGTCAGGATCTTTAAGTCCATGCACAAATGGACTACAACAGATACTCTGCCTACTGTCAAAATATATGAACATAATTTGTTGAAAAGAAGCACAACAACTAGGAATAAAACAAAAATTCTATAGTTTCATAGTAAGTCTGTCATGATGCTGGAGATACCAGCTAAGCTCTGCATAAAACACAAACCAAAGGAAATATCCATGACAAGCACCCACTAATGCATTACCCATTTTGCACGAGAGCATTTAGGGCTGACAGCAGTGCCAGAAATTTCTTCCCACATCTTCACCACTTTACTGCCAATATGGTCAAATTGTAAAGGCAAAAGTGTCACAGTCCTGAGAGGGACTTCAGGTTGCAGATGGAGCAAGAAAGCAAGGAAGCAAGAGAGGATATAAGAGAGGATATATATTCCTTTCCTGCTGTCTTGATTTTCAGATTTTGGAGTTATTACACATTAATGTTTTCCTTCTTGGTGCATGTTTTTCTTTAGAACTCCCTAGAGTCTAACTAGATACTCCCAAGACACAGCATCTCTGCCTGATGCAATCCTGCAGGAGTCATAACATGGATACAAATAGTCATATTTGTACTTAACAGTTCTGGCATTGTTTAATATCATAATCACCTAAAAAGGCATTACATTTCAGGATCCCATTTTTAAAGATTTTACATCAATATCCCAGCAGAACTTCCTGTTGCCTAACAAACACACTGTCAACAACTTAAAAACACATAATTTTTTGAAGGGTTACTGCTATCACACTGTTATTCACATGAGAGCTCCACAGTTTTAGAAGTGAAGGAAGAGAAAGAAAAAAGACTGACCAGCAATATAAACAAAAGAGAGATGCTTCTTTCATCCACAAATTTCCTACCTTTCAGCACTTATTTATATATTCTTTCCCTCTCTCCTTTTATTCACTATGTCCCTTGAATTGTAGACTCAGTGATTTCTGTGTTGCTCCCAGACTTTCTGTAATGAAATGTATGATCATGCCCCAGGTTAACCATTTCTGTGCAGAAGTCAGTGCATAATAGCTCTAAGAGTGGAGCATCTGAGATGATGTGTCAAGACTAAATCAGGGATTATCTTGCTGATGCTTCCATTTCTTTGAACAAAACTCTTCCGTGCTTGGTCAAGCAATTGTTTAGTTTTATATTTCCATGTCTATTTATGGTTTATTTTAGAACATAATGCACTATAAAAATTTGTGAGAATTTGAGGATTGTGATTATTGCATCTTTCTCTAGGTATTACAGAAATCATAATTATATCCTAACATAAGGTATGAGCCTGGGCTCTCTCTCTCTTTTTTTAAAATAATTATTTTAGTAGCTGTCAATAATACTGCAGAGTAAAATGTGAAATCATGATTCCTTTCTACTTTGCACACCATGAATTACAATGCTTAACAACTCTACCACAGAATTTCATGTACACTGTATTTCACATCAATCTAGATCATCAGGATCAAGTTTAATAATATAGGTAATGTCTCCTCCTGAGCACAGGAAGGAGCAGATCTGCAAATAAGGCATTATTCTCCAGTCCCTCTACACTCAGGAAATTCTGCTTTTAAAGTTTAGTCTTGCCTTCATATGAGCCACAATTTCCTCTCATGTCACCCCCTGGTATATTATGCATGATTTTTAAAATACTGTCCTTCTGCATAGTTGGCTTTAGCAGAGGGAACAAAAACACTTCCTTAATAAAACTACAATCTAACAACTTTCCTAACCAAGATAGGAACTTTTTTTCTACTACTTATTCACTATAGAGATTTTTCAAATACATACAGATCTAGACGACATTCCTCTATCAAAATTGTTTTCATGTGGGTTTTGGCACTTTTTTGCTTGAATTATAATAACCCTGCAAGTGCATCCTGTGCTTTAGTAGACAGAATGTCATCTATGCACTTTGGAGAATAAATCATACCAGCCTACCTTTCTGACAAGTAGATAGAAAGTCAGTAGATTTAACAATACATTGATTAAGCTGTCCTTCCCATGGAAAAGTTGTAATATAATATATCACAAAAACACACCAATTTTTTTCATACCCAGATGTCTCAGGGAAAGCTCAGTTTCTATCACAGTTTTACATTGTGTATTTTTTTGTAGGAAGTGGATGCTGAAAAAATCCAGTGATGAAAATGATCAATAAACCTGATTTTCCTGTCATTCAGTGACGGAAGAACAGACGCATTTTGCTTGAGAGATAATGTATAGACAATAATAAAAAAAAACAATAAACCCCTACTTTTTCAAATATTATTTATATTCATAAAACCATCAAGGAAATGAAGTCTTATTATTTTACATCACATTTAAATGTAATAAACTGAAACAGGGGAAATTTCAACTGCATTTAAATTAAAAATTTTTCTCTGAAGATAATTCAGCGACGATTCAGGTCATCCAGAGGGATTGTGGACTATTCATTCTTGGAGGTTTTCCAAGACCTGGCACAACAAAGCCCTAAGTGCCCTGACTTCAATTCAGTATTGTTTGGAGCTCCTGGCTGAGCAAAAGCTGTGTTAGAAACTTCTGTGGTCTCTTCTCTTCTGAGTGATCCTAAGACTTGTCAGTGCAGCAAATGGATTCAGACCATTATTTGGAAATCAATCCATAGTTCAGCACAGCATCAGGGGTGAGCTGCTGTGTTTGGATTCCATGAAGGCTTTCCTCCACCTGGAAAGTCAGTATGATTTTAAGGATGTGTACTCTCTGGACCAGATAGTTATTTAGATCACTTTCTAACTCCTAAAATTGATACACATTTTTAAAGATTTTTTTTTTAAAAAGCACACTTCAAAACAAAAAACAAATAGAAATGCATTAGGTACTCATTTAGTGTGCTGGTCTTTGTAATGATTTAAAGTAAGTTGGAAAGATTCCTGAGATCTGAAGGTCATATTTTTGCATAGACTTAGATGACTACAACATAGTTAGATACTGGGCTGTTTTCCAAAGTGCCCAGTTTCTAAGCTTTAATGAGAATTATTTGCTCACCCTATTTCACTTCATCTGAAAAATGCAGCTGTCCACTTACCTTAATTTTAGCGAATGTATATGCATTCCAAATTAGCCTTAAATTGACTAGTCTTTGAATTAAAGGCTTAAGTTTTTTTATTACTCCGTCTAAAATCCTTTTCAGAATATATGTTTTTTTAAATCTCCTGCTGTAAAATGTAGCCTTTCTTCTGTCTTGTGTTCACATTTAAATATGAGTGATCAAAAGTACTACTTACTTTTGAAAGAAAATAGTAATTATCTTGACCTTTTAAATTAGGTTTACCTGAAACACAAGTGACCAAAGATCACTATTTACCTGCATTTTATTGTCCTACAATAGACAAAATATGGCCCTATAACACAACCACGAAATGTATCTTGTTATCAGAGAGACAAGGCTGAATCTGATGGGGGGGGTTCAGATGCCCACACACAGATCAGGCATGTTTGATGCTGTTTCAATTTGCTGAGGTATTTGGTAGGTATGAATCATAGAAGAGGTATTTCACCTTCTGGGCAGGCAACTGGAGACCAGAAAAAGCACTGTGGAATGTCTAACACAATTCTAAATATTTACTTACAGAATTGCTCCCTAGTAGCCCCTATGCAAGATTAACTCCCTAAATAGTGGAATGTTAGTTGACAGACTTGGTCTGTGAATTCACAACTCTTTTATTTAAATTATAGTAAAGAAAGACCTTACCTTTTATACCATCTATGTACATTCACCACAAAACAAGTAATATACCTTCATAAAATATTTATCATTTTTGATGTAAATATCATCATTTACATATTAAATAAAAATTAAATAATGAACTCTAGAAATAAGTTATTCAGTGCTTTTTCAACTGTTACTAGATATTTCATATACTATTCTCTCTCATATGCATCTTTTGTTACTCTGGTGAGTTTGAAGGGATTGATTAGACATGGTCTCTTAAAGATGACATTTATTTTAAAATTCCTGTAGTTACACAGAATTACATTGCAGTCCACAATTGCTCCAAGGAACTGTTATATTTAATTCTGTCAGTCATACCAGCAGATTTTGTTCTTTGCTCAGCGTTTTGTCCACAAAAACTTAACCACAAATGCAATCACCATGGGTGCATCCAGGGGATGATATATCAAGTTCCATCTTTCCTGAGGTGGCAGATGCAGCAAAGTCCTCTTTCATTAATAATTCCTTCCACGCTTTATGGGCTTGTAGTGCATGAACAGCAACTAACTGTCAGGCTCCCATATGAGTCTGATGTCACATAATTAGTGGGTCCAGCCCACAGAACAGAACATTACAGGAAATGTTACCTCCTCCTTACAAAGCACACAGAGACACTGACTGAGGTTCATCTCCCCTGCAAGAAAGTCATCCAGGTCTGACCTTTCTAAAGAGGTGGAGAAACACAGCCAGTGACTCTGCTGTTCTTTTTTCTTCATTTTCCTACCTGGACTATGCTACAGATTACTCACTTTCCATTCATCCAAACAATGACTGCTAAAAAAAATTCCAGCCAGTTGCATGAAGGGTCCACACTCTTCACACTCTCATTATTGAGGTGTGTGTGTTTCTTTGATATTCATGTTTACAGACAATGATGGATCCACGGCAGAATGGATCATGTTAAGTCAACAGTATCTGCTAAAATTATTATTTGTATTTTTTCAACTAAGAGTTGTCTTCCCAAATCAATTAATATTGATGCTCTTATTTACAACAAATCTATCACATCTTAATTTATTATTCCACATGCTACAGTTCTCTACAAAACCTAGCAAAACAAATAATGACAATAATGGACATTTTTCAGTCCCTTTTGTGTTTCTTGTTCCATGAACCACCAACAATTTAAAAAGTTGTTTAGGAAAAGTAGATTTCTTCTTTCTCCAGTGAAGAATACACCTGAATAAAATTATAAGGGTTAATAAATATAATGTAACTATGTCCATCCCAATATTAAGTGATATAACCCCAACAACTGAAGAAGATATTGCTTAAGCAAATGTCTAATTTATATCAAGGTTTAGAAATGTTTTAGTTATTTTTTAAAAAAACATAATTTATTTTAATTATGTGATTTACCTGATTTTGCTGGTGGTGTTTATAAGTCATAGCGGGTTTTTTTTCTTATCAAATTAACATGCTCTTTTTTCTAAATTATGATTTTCTCATTAGATTCTGCATTGGAGGAATATTGATTTTTCTTTTCAGTGATGTCTTTTTGTATTGTATTTTAATTGATTTCACTTTCCTTTAAATAAATGAACTGCAATCATTTTACATTTAGTCTGTATGTAAATCTATCTTACAATTTTCTTAGATGTCGGAACTTTATTTATGTTATCAATGAGGTCTGACCTTTAGCTCTTTGGACAGGAGAAATTGCATTTACCTCCAAAGTTTTATAAGTTCCTAAGTATTTCTAAAAGGAAAGTGGCCTTGAAAAATACAAACCCCTTAATGTTGATGTTCACTACTCAAAAGGATAAGGTCAATTTTTTTTCCAGTGATAAGTTTATCTGATAAAAGTACGAATAATTATTTGCTCAAATGTGACTTATGGCTTTGAATCTGAATATTCTTTTTAAGCTTTAGAGAAAATCCTAAAATAAAATGAGGAAAAATGTGTTCATAAATAATTTTAACCACAAAATCATTACATTAGCATAAGGTGAAGTGAAATTTCTGTGTTTATTAGAGAAGAAATCTTTTCACAACTCAAGCTATCTAATACATTAGATATTATGTAGGTATTGGATAAGATTAGGTATGACATTACACCTTTGAATACACATGAAAATATTTAGGAACAAATCTGTCATTTTACAAAGCAACTGTAAGCTAATCTAATCTATAGTCTATTAAAATAGATAATTCATATATTGACATTCTCTCTCAATTGTCATAATTTCTCATTCCTATAGGTTACAGAGACACACTATATACTCTACCCCATTTTCTGGGACAATAAGGAAAACGTGCTTTCAGAAATTAATTTTCTAGCTCACCCTGGGCACAAAACCAAGTTATTCTACAGAAAGCAAATGCATTAGTGTGCAGCTTCAGAGAAAATCATTGGACTCAGGTTTACCCTAACCCTCTGACAGATACTGAAAGAACTTTACAGAGGTGAATATATGTGTATCTTGCTACCATATTCTGAACACCAAATCCTTCCTTCTACAGAAACTTCAATGACTGGAAGATATTTGTAATTTTGCCGCTTTACTCAATTGCTCAAATAAAGCAAACAGCAAGAAAATTACTTTTTTTTTCTAGGCAAAATATAACTTGGAATTTTTATTTTCAAATTTTTGAATCAGGAGAAAAATGGAAAATTTTGGAACTGATTACAGATGAAACTATAAGGAAACATTTTAAATCAAGTCAATGTTTTTGGAATATTCAGCATTTTTAAGATTTATTTAGACAAATTTGAGATTTTCTTATACAGAACATAAGGATCACGGGTGACGTGTATGTTCCAGAATGAGCCCTTAGAGCAGTGGACTCTATATCTACTTGCAAATGCCAGGAACTGAAACAAATGTCCCAATTTTTACAAATTCACTGACAAAGAGGAATAGGTTTAATTGTAGCATTCAAATAGGACTGAAAGTACAGCTCTAAATATGTAATTTCAATTGCCACCATTGACTTACGAAAGTACCCAGCTCCTCTTGCCAAAATATAATTAAAGGAAGTTGGGGTTTTTCTCCCCCTAAATGTGCAGGTGTACTGGTGGCAATATGAAATGCAAAAAGCCAGAAAAAAACATTTTAACAGAAGATGGATTCCTGAAGTTGTCAGCCTGGAAACAAAGCTACATCTGATTTCAAGTGCCTCTGCTGCAGAAAGCTGGGTAGAACCTGTGAGTACTTATGTTGTACTCTATTCTAACTGCTTCTCCTGGAAAACACACATTGTTAAAGCTAATTTAAAAGGAGTTCTGGCCTTTTCACATAAGATAACAAATTAGACATGCTCCACACATATGATCACTCTGCAGATTGGTGCTTTTCCAGCTGAGTAGTTGCTATAGCAGAGTACCAATTAATCAATTAACTTTAATTAACTTGGAGAGAAAAGAAAAGACAACAGAATAATGAAAACACACTTCCTGCAAAATCAAACAGAAGATCATGAGGGCTTAGCAGAGGATTTTTAGGATCTTTGTGTGTGCCTGCCTAGAGTATACAAGGGGACTGGAGGCTGAGGAGGGCTGTGAACCCAAACCAGGCAGACCTCCCCACAGAACACACCAGCCACAGAATATTAAGACTTGAGATAGAGGTGGAAGTTGGAATGAAGCAGCTCCTTGCAATGCATACATTTCCGGCCACAGTGGTGGAAAACCTGGGAGAGGAGATGGAGACAAATAAAAGAGACAAGTGATATAGACTCATGGGACAGAGCTAGATACAAGGGAGGGAAATGACAGCAGATGATCAAGAGTATCCGAAAACTCCTTTGACAGGAACTACACCTATTGCTTCTTTCTCCTACACCATGGGCAATAAATTTTGTTTCTCTGTGAAAACCAAGGGAATTTATCCCATTGAAGCCTTCCTGTAAAGCTTATGGGGAAAGGAACATCTAAGATTCTCTTCCTGGTATCAGTATTTCTATGCATTCCCACTCATAGGCCTTGTATTTTATACAAGGTGCAGGAACAGTAATTTGCTTAGATATTCTGAAGAAAAAATTCCCAATTTTCAATAAAATCCCTATTGAAGGAATTTCTTACATGAAGGCAGATTTTTGCATTCTGTAAGGTCTGGGTCACACATGTAAGAAACATTATTTCTTGATTTCATGTAAAACAATTAAGATTTGACAAAGTTGTACTATTTTTCACTTTCACAGATAGAAAAAGTACACTAACATGTAATTAAAGATTACATTATAATTCAGCTATTACAGAAATAAAAGTTCCCAAGAAAAGCTTTACTTTTTATTCCCTTTGCAACTATATTATCTTAATTTCTTTTTCACTCATCCTAAACCAACTCTCCTTGCTCTCTGTTCCTGTGCTACCTCTTCATGACTTGATCTAGAGCTGCTTCTGTGACAGAAACATATACTGTTGTTCCTTAGCTGGGATAAGAGAGTTCCAGTGGGCTGATCAACAACAACAACAAAAGAAAAGGCCAGAAAATACACTAGAGAAGAAATGTGAAGTATTTTAGTGCAATATCAAACACTATTACACTCAAAAGATGGAGAAATGTTTGTTCATTCCAAAAAAAAGTATCAATTCTAAGACTAAGGACAGCAATTTAAATTCTACTCTTTAAAAGCATGGTGTTCATACTGTTTCCTTTCTTCTTGTCTCTAGATTACTTTGTGGAGAAATTGCTTACAGACACACACAGAGTGCATGTAAAAGTCACTATTGCAAAAGGATATTTTAATTTTTAGATTCCTGAGATAAAAGATTCTTGGTCTATTCTTCCACAACTGCTCTTAGCTCACTTACCATAGGAGAACTGGTGTTTTTACTTGTATAAAATTATAGTGTTCTATGTAACAGCTGGGAGGTTTCTTCAGATATACTAAGAATAGGGATGAAGTGTCAGTGTCCCTGATTTTAGTCACAAAGATGAAGGAGAATTTTGTAAACTGTGTTTATAAAAATCAGTATCCTTCTAAAAGGCCTCACTCTAGTTTGTGTTGTGACAAGCAAAAAGCAGTCTTCACCAAAATAGTTTTTGTACATTACTCATGAGAAAGAAAGAAAGAAAGAAAGAAAGAAAGAAAGAAAGAAAGAAAGAAAGAAAGAAAGAAAGAAAGAAAGAAAGAAAGAAAGAAAGAAAGAAAGAAAGAAAGAAAGAAAGAAAGAAAGAAAGAAAGAAAGAAAGAAAGAAAGAAAGAAAGAAAGAAAGAAAGAGAGGAAGGAAGGAAGAGAGAGAGGAAGGAAGGAAGGAAGGAAGGAAGGAAGGAAGGAAGGAAGGAAGGAAGGAAGGAAGGAAGGAAGGAAGAGTGCACAGAACTGTAGGGCAGAACTCAAGTATAAGTCTACAGCTGCAAGCTGACAGATAGAGTGGAACTCAGAGATGTATTTTGACAAATGAAAAATTTGCCACCTTAAGGTCATCTTGGATAAAGATTACTCTGCAGCCCTGTTGCCAAAATTGGCAGATAAGCAATGAAATTATGTGGCAGTTCATATATGTTGATGACAAGCAAACACAATTTTGTGCCGAAGAAAAGTCAGTACCTATATTTGGCCAACTCTCCAAAAAAAGATATTGGGTAACTATTTTAAAATATAGCATGCATTGGCAGTGATCTGATCCTTTCAAATATTTTGCTTTCCAAAATGTATATAATCCTAAAACATTTATATTTAGTGAAGGTTTTCAAAAAGGTAGTATAAAAATAGTAGATATTGAAGCATAAAAAAATAACCAGATTTTACTTAGCCCCTTTTAAGACATTGTATAATGATATAAGAATAATAGCAATAAAATTAAAATATTTTTATTACACTCCAACTCAGTCGAAAAACCTCCATGAACTTGAGGTTATCCACTGATTCCTACTGTACAATCTCTTTCTCAAATGAAAAGTCTGTAGCAAGGCAAGATGAAATTTCTGTTTAATTTGCCTAATATTTCTTCAGTAGTACTGTGTGGAGAACACCCATACTTTCTTAAATCTGAACACTCATCTGACACACTGATGAGTAAGTCCAGTACATAATTCATGACCATTTTAGGACAAAGTTCTAAAATTAAGGCTTGTTCCTGACTCCATCTGGCTTACTCAAGCTTGATGTTAATACTCTTCCACTGATGTGCTGAAAGTTGCTTCTGGGTTTTTGTCTTCTAAACACACACATACACATATATTTGCTGCAAAAGTGAGTAATGAGGAACATTGTGAAGCCAGTATTACTATTTCTTCATAAGGCAAGAGATTCATATTTTTGGAGGGTGCTACAGAGCATGTGATTACATGATCAAAATCAATGGTCATGATATCCTCCCTTATAACCAAGCAAACTACTAAACAGAGTCCTCGGATGCACCTGAGAAAATGTAATTTTGCATTGTGGTATATGGAATGAGAGTAAGTGGGAAATAACAGTAGCTCAAAATGCTCATCATCCAGGAAAAGGACAAAAATAGCTCCCACTTCCTTGCTAACATTTCCTTGCTAACATGATGGTAAGAAGCAGGCACTGCTTTTGTCCTGAAGGTAAAAAGTGATCTTGTCACATATATGTGGATGGGAATGATTTCAGACACTGGCTAACACCTGTAGAGCTGAATGAAGGATCAGCTGTGCTGCAGAAGGGCAGCTAGAAGGGGGTTAACAGAGAGCAGAGAAGGGACTAATATATGAGGGATAATAACTAGGCACTTCTGCTTCTAGGAGATTCTTGAACATTAGTATCTTCATGTTTTGGTATGATTTTGAACAGTTCAACTCAAGCTTTCTGAAAATGTGATTCTCCTTTTTAACTTGCCATCTTTTTGTAATCTCCTAATGGTTCAAATTTGTAGACTGTCACTGTCAACTAATGGAGGATAACTTCAGGGAGTGATACATATATTGCAAACATAGATCATATAGATAGAGTTATATAAAAGTTCTACTTTTTTTTTTTTTCCTTAAAAACATATTTTGCAAGTACTTGCAAGCACTTTTGAATCCTTTTATGACCTTGCCAAAGAAACACTTAAGCAGAGTCACTTCTCTGAGACCACCACTGCAGTCTTGCAAGGGAGTCAACAGGTACTTCAGACTTGGCAGGTAAAGCAAAAATATAACACACCAAAAGCAAATACACAGGGTAGGGAATGTATTCTCCTCAAATGTGAGTTGACTATTTGTGTCTTCTGCTTTCTCTTGGCAGGTTTTTTTTTTTCCCCTAACAAATGTATTGTGAGCATTCAATGAGAAGTCAAAGGTTTCTTGATGAGATAAAACCTTGTGGGCTTTTAGTTTACAAGGGCATAATATACCAGGAACACCATTCTCAGAGCACACAAACCCAGTTCTAGCATGATTCATTGTGACAAACTCACTTAAACACAGATTTTTTCATATATTAACATAAGAAAAATAATAACATACAGAATTCAATTCAAACTTTTCTGACAAATGCAATTTTCCAAAATTTTTGTAAACTCTATTAAGTTTCATGGAAATTTATGCAGCCAAAAAAAAAAAAATCATTATCTTAGTTAGAGACTGCTCATAAAAGTTTGACCTATTATTTTCTTCTTCTTAGCTTTCTTTTGCCCCTCAGATTCACAGTTCCCTAAACAAAAGGCCAGGAAAGCTGTCTGTCCCAAAAGACTCTGAGATCAGCTATTGCAAACTACAAACTGAAAAAAAATTAATTTAGAAATTTATAATTGCTTGATACTTGAGTTCAAAAACATTTTTCATGAATAATTATTCTTTTACTTCTCTTTCTTCAAGCATGCAGTAACTATGCTGCCAAGTTAAATGTGACATGGAGAAAAATTAACCTTTCATTCTGAAAAAGAAAAGTTTTAATTTTCATAACTTTAGGACTTAAAAATTGTGATTTGAATTGAATAAGATAAATAAAAAATGGCTGTTTTAATGACTGGTATCTCTTAACCTGTGAAAAATTTACTTAAAAAATTTCTACTTATCTGTCATCCAACGATCTCTTCCTTGCCCTGTTAATTTCTAACACTGTTTTCCCCACTTTATTAAACTTCTACGAACTGGTAATGGCTTTCTCATTATAGAGGAGGACAAATGGCAGAACTAGACTCAGAATGTTGAAAGAAGAACACATGATTCAAAGGAAACATGCAACTTTCCATCATGAACTCCTAGACTTTACTCCAATGTGATATTAAAAAAAATTCTACTTCCAGGCTATGTATCTATGTTCCATTTAAGTATCGCATTTAATCTCACATAAGTGGAAAAAAAGAAATGTAAAGCAATAGAAAAGTATAAGCTGCTAATTTCAACAGTTCTCGTTGTTTTCTCTCGTCTTTTTTCTTTTTTTCCTGCAGATGCACTTTACATATGACATAAACATGATCAGTCTTAGCAAGAGGTTCTTTCTGAGAGGTATTTCAAATGTACTATATGCATTTATGAAAGAAGAATGTATTTTCCACTGAAAATTCATTGGCTCTCATTTGAAAGGGCCAAAAGATATTTGTGGTCTCACTATTCATGAGAATTCTGCTCTAAACTGAGGTTTCTAGCTTATTTTCAGCCCATGAACTCCCACTGAAGCAATGTGTTTTTTTAGAATTCTTTTTTGGAGTCCAGTATCTCCATGGTCTTCAAAAATCACCTTTGTGCACGTGGGGTATTTTTCAAATTCAAGCAAGACCCAAGAGACCACTTTAGAGCTCCAAAATACCTAGTTTCTTATCAGCTTTTTTTTTCTTTTCGGTACTGGTTTGCATTAATTTTTACTCTCAGCTTGTTCCTTAGACAGCATATTCTTTGAGAAGATTTTGGAATAAAATACAGCTCAGGAGGAAATAATGTATATTAAAAATAGCAGGGATTTCACATACATGAAAGGCTTGCACTCATTTGTATTTAGGTGTATTTTCTTTTAGTCTTTACTCCAAGATATAGAAGTTTTATGAAATACAGAATAAAAAAGTCACAGCATATGAATTTATCAGCCACCTTTAACTGCATGTACTCCCACTATGTTTCATATAAGGCTGTTTCCTATAGAGACTAACTGGATTTTTTTCTTTTATATTTTCCCTAATACCTCATTTCAACTCACCATGGGAAAAATGAAGACTGTTATGTTAGTACCTCAAAATCATCAGATCAGAGTCTGTCACAGCAAAACAGTGAATTCTTAAATCTAGGGTACCTGACAGGAAAATACAAATCATCCTGAAATGCAAATTAATGTCTTGCTACTTTTGTTTCCTGTTGAATACAGAATGGAAATAATGATCAACTCATTCTGTAAATAGCACAGATGGCCTTGAAGGAAATTTCAGCATGTGAAGGTTACAATATAATCTTTGCCATGTGACATTTTGTGTTCTTCTCTGTGAGTCAAAAAGGATTTTGTTTGTTTGATTCTTTAACCTTTTCCTTTGGATGCATTATTTTTTCTCTATTCTGTTGGGCAGCAGTGACTGATTTTCTGATTACTAATGGTCATAAGAGATGTGGGATGGTCACAATGTAAGTTCCAGGACTGTGTGGAGGCCTGGCTCTAATGCTGAAGTTTAACATTTTTGTCTTTCCGAAACTTTTCCAGAACTACTTACAAAGAAAGACTACTGCAGACACCTACTCTTTTCAAAAATATTGAGAAATCAAAAGGCATTTAAAATCTTATCAGGACACTTACCAAAAAAAAAAATTGAATTGCAAGATAGTGAATAAAAGTTAAAAAAAAAACCACTGGTAACAGAAAAATGCTGAACTCCATTTAATTATTAATCAAGATCCAATTAAATATTTTGCCTTGTTCAACATATTTTAAAATGTATACATTTAAAACAAAACTTTTATATCTCTGATTACTTAAAAACATTGAAAGTGTTTTTAAATGTAATCCTGAATTGTATATGTTGTCACTGGGATTTTCTAGCGTAGCAATACAAAGTTTTTAGATATAAGGCTCTTGGAAAGACACTTTTATTACAAAAGCTGGTGGTTCTAGAGGTCATGGTAGAGTGAAGTAGTCCCAGCATCCTCAGTGTCTTTTCTTCCCAGTGGGAAAAAAAAAAAAAAAGACTAAAACTGTACATTTTAATATAATGGTCACAGATAGCTTTTAGCCAGGCACTGCTGACAGTTTTGTGGGAGCATGGCACCACTGAAAAGGTTCAGCTAACCTAACAGAGTATGGCTTCAGGCAGCTGGTGTTCTCAGCAGACACTGAAATGGAGTAAAACAGATTCTCTAAGCTCAGACTTAACCTTCCTTTCTCTTTCAATCACTTTGATTCATATGAGCTCTTGATCACTCCTGCCCTGTGCCTTGCAGAGTGCACACAATGCCACAGCCTCCAAAGAACAAGGTAGGCACAGGAGCTCAGTGCCAGCAACAACACCTGGGAAACAAATCTGTCACCTGGTCACCTTCTGACACTTCTTGAGCATTCCTCTCCTACTCAGCATGCCAGCATGCTCTGTACCCTTCTGAATCATTGACTGAATTGTCCTAGTACCTATCCTTATTAGCCAAGATTGATCAGTTTTAAAATATAGAAATGACATTATTATTAACACAAATTATTTGCTTTCCTCTAATTTCATCAAATTAAAGAGAAAGCCTGATTCATTAATAAATAAATTAGGCAAAAAGAAAAATTTACACCTTAACAGTCTCAGTTCTTTAAAATGAGAAAAAAATATACTGCAATTCCACAGTTGTTTTGTTTTTAGTAGTTCTAGATAGAACTGAATGGAATATGATAGGATTTTAAGTAAGACTAAGAGCTCTCATTGGTGATAAAAGGCATGTTAAGGCACGTAAAAGAACTATTTGTTGGCTGTCCTAGTTATGGCTGGGATAGAGTTAATATTCTTCATAATGGCTAGAATGGGGCTACAGTTTGGATTTGTGCTGAAAACAGTGTTGATGGCACAGGGATGTCTGAGCTATTGCTGAGCAGCACTTTGCACACTGTCAAGACCTTTTCTGTCTCTCACCCTGACCTGTCAGCAAGGGAATTGGGAACAGTTGAACCCAACTGACCAAAGGGATTTTCCATACCATTTGGCATCATGGTCAGCATATGGAGCTGCGGGAAGAAAAAGGAATGGGGGGTATTCAGAGTGATGGCATTTCTTTTCCCAGGCCACCATTCCATGTGATGGAGTCCAGCTCCCCTGGGAATGGCCAAACACCTGCCTGGCCATTGCAAGTGGTGAATGAATTCCTCATTTTTCTTTTCTTGCATGCATGACTTTTGCTTTGCTTATTAAACTGTCTTTGTCTCAACCCACATTTCCTTGCTTTTACTCTTCCAATTCTCTCCCCCACCACACCAAGTGGCTGGCTGGGGCTTAGGTCTGACTGAGTTTAAACCACAGCACTGGCTCATTTGCTGCTCACAAAACCAGCAGTTTAGTGGCTTCTAAATCTCACAGTTCCCACTCATTTAGTACCAGTTTAAATACACATAAAATGGGAGTGATCAGTAGGGGTTAGATGGGAGTGTGTGTGGATGTTGGGAGAATATTAACCTGGTTTTAGTCTAGTCATTATTTCACTTAAAAATTACAAAAATCCCTGACAAATGGTGAAGTGACATTTCTTATTTGCACTTAAAGAACTTCCTACAAGCAGAAAACCAGGGGTGGGAGGTAGGCACTGGGTACTTAATTTCTTATCCTTTGCCAGGTGGCCTATACCACTGAGACTGGGGCATTATGAACTTTAAATCCTGGAAAGAATTCTGTTCTTTTATTTTGGATGATAGAGGTAATCCATCTTCCACTTCCTGAGACCTGGAGTGCTAGAACTGCTCATCATCAGATTACTGTGTTTATGCCTATTTCCCCTGTTTTACCCTGGTCATGCAGCCATACCTGGTTGTGCATCCCACATTCCCTCTGAATACTTCCTTCTTTGCCCTTTCTTGCTCTGCAAGTTTGCCCATCATCTTAGGAAATGTTGCACCTGACCTTTTCAAAAGGGCAAGGCTATATCTTTGTTTATATTACAGATAATCACAAACCTCAGACTAAATGTCCACCTCTGTTTCCACACTGCTAGACATAAATATCCTACAAGTTTTATCAACACTGTTCTTCCAGCTGGCAATCGAACCGTGTTATAGTGTTGAGATGGAGTCAGTCTTTGTTTCTCCAACCACAAAACATACTTATGCACAAATTACATTCTCCCACAACACATGAATCTCTTCAACTCTGTCAAATAAATTTTACTCTGCAGTTCTTCCTGTCATTTCTGGTATTTTTGTGAGGTCAAGTGTTTGCATTGCCTGTGCCAGACTTCTGTATTTGCAGTTTGAAGGCGCTTGAATTTTACAGTGCATGCATGTATCAAAATACAAACTTTAGTCAAGAACAACCCTTCAGTCAAAAAACCTCTAGAATGTTCATAGATCAGGGGAGCTTTTGTTTTTTGTCCTTTAGTGTTGAGGGTGAAAATGCCTAATTTGAAAACTGTTTTTATTCAAATGGAGTTGAAATGTGTGTGTGTACCTGAGCATGTATGCATACATGTGAATAGATATGCATGTCAGTTGAGAAAAAGACCCAGTATTTATCCTCAGAGAAGATTACAGCTTATTAGATACTAACAATATTGAGGAGAAAGTCAGTTCAGAAAGCCATGACATGTAAGGTTAGGCCAAATATACAACATTAAAATTGAGCAAAATGTACATCAAATCTTGATAATTAAGATTTAAATAGGTCGCTATCTTCTATACTTCTTTTTTTTTTTTCTCACTTGATAAATAATATTAAATACAAAAAGGAAATAGTACCCCAAGGCCATTCCTTATATTCAATGAAATTAACCCTCATATTTGGGCTTGCTTATTATATCTTTATTAAATATGCTACTTCACTGAAGGGACAAGATCTTGTGTTCATATACAATAATATAACCTTTAAGCCTCAAGAAACTTTCTCACCTACTGAAAAATCTGACACCTTAAAAAAAAAAAAGTCAACTAAATGTGACACCAAATAAGTTGTTCTATTTGCTAAAAAACAAAACCAAAACAAAAACAAAGGTTGAAAAAATGGATTAATCTTCATTTGCATGAATAAATGAAGTTACAGTCCAATTACCATGCTAATCTAATTACTACTGGACAGATTTCTGAGTACATCTGCAGACTTTTTTGTCAGAACTGAAAGAGAAAAACAGGGAAAAATGTGATGATATTTGTATTGTCTAAATCCCTTTAGCAGCTGCAGTCTAATTTGTTTTGTAAGACAGAGCAACAACAAAACTACTTCAAATGGTTTTGCCTAATGATTGTCTCACAGGGGCCATTACATTGTCCTCACCTTTCAAAGAACATAGGATATTAGCTGCAATGCCTTAATTTTAGCCTAGTACTCTGTGACCTCTAAGGAATCCTTAGTTTTCCTGTTTAGGAAAATTTGTGGCTCCATATGCCATCAAAATTTGATATAATTTTGGCCTATTTGACATAATCTCTCTTATAAACTTTCATTTCATTTCCCTTTGTGAAAATGGAAATAGGGCAAAGGAGAAAACTAATTCTTCTGTGTCATACTGAACAATATAATTTTAAGTGCTTAACCTTTCCTAATAAGCTTAAAGCATCAAAAAATAAATAGCTGCTGTCCTTGTTCTAACCGTTCTTTAATGAGATAGAACACTGTACACAAACCCACATTTCATATGAGATGACATCACATTAAATGACTCTCAAGAATACTGCTGATATTTTAAAAATATTTATTTTTTCTTAAAGTGAAGCATTTGCCAAAAAGTTCAGCTCATAGAGCATTTAGAGTACATTTTTAAGCCCACAATGTATTAAACCTTTTGGATAAAATCCATTTGCAGTCTCCAAAACTGACTTCTAATGTGAAAACTCCAAAAACTTGGATATCACGTTTCTTTGTGTGTCTTGGCTTTGGCACACCACTCTTTGCATTGTTGCCTTTTGAAAACCTAATCCCCCATCACATCTGAATTAGACCCCCCAGCTGAGAACAAAGAGGGGGCAGGCATGGGCTTCAGCCCCTTGTAGAGCACAGGAGTCCCACAGTGTGGGCTACTGCAATGCACCGAGCAGCTTTCAGATGACAGCAGGGGTACAGGGGCCTACAGAAAAGCAGTACTAAATTCCCATTGAGGTTTAGAATTGAGATCTAATCTCTATTCCATTTTTAAAGTAAATAACTTAGATGCCTAAACAGAGATAATCCAACAACACAGGGTATTTCTCCATTCACAAGTTCTATACTGAAGACCCTCAAAGAGCAAAAGGCACTAAGATGTACCTCTGTACCCTGTATTTAATATTTCCTATTGACTGAAAATTTAGCATGCAAGCTATTATGACTTTCTCCCTTAAATAACCCTTCCCAGACCTTGTACAAGAAGGATTCTAATCAGCCTAACCAGCTCAATCTCCCAGTGCTTTGGAAACAGTCTCACCAAAAAATCCTAAAACTCATCTTCTGAAGGCAGGAAGGGTTTATTGAACTTGTACAGCAAATACAGATCTGTTGTCCCAAAATTCTGAACTCTTCCATGAGCTGAGACCACTTAGGCCTCCATTGTCTCTGTGTCCTTTGCACAGAAATCAGGGCAAAGAGGGAAGATTGCATGTTATCCAGTTCTGCCTGCATGGGGACAGGATGCAACCCAGATGTTATTTCAAGAGATAGAAGATGGTAATTGTTCCAATATACAGAGTTGAAACATAATCTTAGAGAGCTGGATTTTCAAGAAATGTTATAGAAATATGGCATTATTAGGCTACTATGGCTAAAATTTTAGTATTCTAAACTAACAGGTGAAACTTCAGAATTTCATTTTAGCTTAACACTTCTCTTACAAAGTTTATATAATATAATCCTAAAGCAAATCTACTGCAGAGGCTAAAAGCTAGAAATTTATTTGTATGCAATCAGATTCTGTTAAAAATTAAAGTATTAACAAATTTCTTGGTTTTTTGTAACTGACATTTTAGCCCCGAAATGTAAGGTTACAGTTCTCTTAAGAAGTCTAAGTATGATCTAATACCCAGTGAGGAACTTGGCAAATACAAAAAGAAAAACTGGGACCAGTCATAAAATCAATATAAAAACAGTTTTTACCATTACAGTTCGTACAAATCCTTCCTGGCAATGATAAACTCAGTAATTAGATATCTGACCTTTCCCATTGTTCACACTACTGAGTGTTAAACTTTCCACATTACACATTGCTTTTATTTTTAATGAACAAGTGATCTAGACGTTCAGCATATTAACATTCTGCCTAAGAATCAGTGTTCCTTCTTTTACACACTCTGTCTTCAGTAGTTTATCAATTTGCATATGACAATATTCATTTTTACATGAAATGGCCCGTATTTTTGGCTCAAATTTGGAATTACTTAGAATAAATTTCTTGTGTGCATTGTTTCACTGCTGCAAGGTGTTGATTCAGAGAAGAATAATGAATTGAAGATTAGCAGAAAATATTATAAGAATAGAAATCATTCATTCCACTCTAAACCCCACACGTTATGACTAGTTTAACTGTGCAGCATACAAAGTTTGCTTTCCCAGTAATTGTTTTTCAGCTGAAAAAGTTTTCTGAACAAATAGGTAATTATTATGATGAATAATAATTCAAATTATTCAGAAAGTATATATGGAATATATATATGGAAAGTATATATAATGGAATAACAAATTTTGTGGATGTCACCACATTAGTATGAAAGACCATTCATAGCAAGGAAATGCAAGTGTCCTTGCAACTGGGCTGGAAACATGACTTAAAATTTACACAATGAAGAAAATTTCTCACCAACAGAAGAGGGAAGGGGAATATATATTGCAAATTAAATGGGAAATTAAAAATAAACAGGCTGTGAAGTGTCTTGTAATTTATTTTGCCCTTAAACCTCAACTCCTTATCCCCTTTGGTTTTCCCCAGCTTGTGTCGCTGCAGCACTGAGGACAGGCTATGCCTTGTGAAGGGAACACTGTGTGCATGGTGTTAAAGTTTGTTTGGCTTATTTTATTGTCTGCAATGCTACCTTGTTTAAGGCTCTCTGTATGGACAATTATTCATATTGCCTCTGTTCACTGACATATTCATTAAAGGGAGCAGGAGGCTTAATGAGATTGATCCACATACAAAAGTGAATAAAGTTTTCCTACATACATTTTGACCTTAAAAGTTCATTATTTTTACAAACCTAATATCGCTGGAAAGATGGAACTCTTTTATCTTGGCCACATCTATGATTTTGAATTTTTAATCAGCATACTTCCTAAGATGAAAAATGTAAATGAACAAAGTTGTATTTTGTTAATTTGATTATATTTCTTTGAGTTTCTGTATGAGTTCACCCACACATACAGATATCCACCTTCTCATGCCTCATTTTCATGGACACCCATTAAGATCAATCAGAATTAACTTTAAAAATGGATTAGTTAAACTATATTAAACTCCTGCCTGGACACTCTCATCCAGAATTAAAGAGGGCTTGCATTTGGTTTAATTTAATTTATTCAGGATGTGAATCCACTAATCTACTTTAATTAATGATACTCTGAATTCACGACTTTAGTCAATTTGGGTTAACTTTCACAATTGCATTAATGCAGACAAGTCCCACTGTTATTCCAAACATAAAGCCGTATTACCCTAACCAACTCATATATTGTGACTCTAGATCCAAAGTCAAGATAAATTTCATGAGTTCCTGGATGAATTTCATGGGTTTGTGCAGCCAGAAAGGCCAAGATGCAATTTAAATTCATAGAAGACACAGCTTTTCTTTTTGAGCCCACAAGAAAAAAACAAACCTGTTCAAACAACTTCTAGATGAAAGACAGGTGATGAACACTATAAGCATGTGGTCACTAAGGATCCCACAACACTTTTCACAGGACTAAAAGTGTTATTCCTAAGACATCCTGAGTAATTACCTCATGTCTTTCTAGCTCCACTTGCAATTTAAGTTGGCTGTAGCATTCCCTGCTTGGCAGCGCAAGAAAGGGAATTCTGCTCTGCCCTCCTGAGCAGCTGCCACTTTGCACTTCAGTGCTGGATCAACATGTTTAACCTGCAATGGTTAGCAACCTCAAAATGCTCAGAAAGAAAAAAAATACATAATTGTTTATACATAGTATGTTTTTCCTTGCATCTACTGTTTTCCCAGAACTCAAGGGGACCACATATTGGCATTTCAGTAATGGGGAGACTTGACAGAGGCTCGGTGCTTTACAGTATACCAAATACTTCTATGAAAAGAAGCCTTAAAAAAGTCACATTAAGGAAGTCACAATTAGAATCATATTAATTAACTGGAAATTTAGTTAACATTTTAGTTAAAATTTTAATTCCGTAAGTATCAATGCTTAAATTTGTTAAATACTTAGTTTAAGAAACTTTAAATGTTTATTAAGTTCTTTTAAATTCCACTAGCCTAAAAGTAACCAAGTTTTTCAGCTGTTGAAAATGAACATTTTTCTTTCATGCTTCCATTTTTCTGTCACTGTGACAACAGATTTTTATGTTTTCTTAGGACAAAGCCTTAGCTATCACTACACCTCTTACAAATAAGTAGCAGGTGGAATTGTTTCTAAGTCAAAAGGTATTTTTATTTTCGCAGCTAATCATTTCCATTGATAGCAGAAACAGTGTTATATAGCAAAGTATAATGGCTAAATTACTGGATAAATTGTTTAAAAATTACCCGTATCTACTGAAAGTGTTATTAAAAAAAGTAAATTACTGTACACATCCTCAAAGCCTCAGCATGACACCCTTCCCTTCTTCCCCAACCCCATACGCATATACACAGTTTTGGGTTTGTTTTCTAAAAAAACCCCATTCAAAACAGTAGGAAATCTGCTTTCTCATCTGAAATATAGTGCAACTATTGCCGTGTACTGTCCTATAGTCTAGTGTAAAATTTGTAAATTTGTAAGTTTTTAAGTTGAGAGACAATACAAAACAAATTTATATATATATTTGTTTTACCAATAAACAAGTAAAAGCATGATTTAAAATTATTTTTGATAAAAGGCATGTTGTGAGTTCATACTTGAAAAACATTCTTGCATGTTGCCTATAAAATCACCTGTCTGGTCATTTTTCTCTTTTCTTCCCTCTTAAGTATTTGCTTAGCAACTAGAGTAGCTTTTCTGATTTTTATCCAAGAAGCAGTCAGGTCGTTTTTGAATTGCAGCTGAAATTATGAATAATGTTAAGTAATGCCTTTTTTTTTTTTTTTTTTTTTTTTTTTTACATAATAGGTGATAACATGGACATCACAGTATGGTGGCATTTAGAAAATTGGTTGGGCAGCAGGCAAATGGAAACCCTAAAAGCATAATAAATGCACTATCTTCCTCTGAAATTGCTACTAGGAACGTCTTTCCCCTCTACAGGCAGTGATGGTGAATCCATTACACATGCAGTGATAGTGGATGTAATGCTCCTACTTGTACAGCACACTCTGGTCCAGAGTTCTGAATACAATGCAGAAAAAATGTGTAAGTAATCTGTATTCTCTTTTTAAATACAGAGCAACTGCTGCATGGAGACATTAAACATTTCACCCACAGTCACTGAATGGCTAGCTCTCCATCACAGCAGGGCTCAGTGGTGGTGGTAGAAGAGGGCACATTAATTCACACACCAAAAATGTTCCTTTTCTTGTGTAAGTTGTCATCATCTACCTGTCACAAACAGCTGCTACCAGGAAAAGTCTTCTGATTTGAAAAGTTTAGGATGTAAACATTATTCAGTTGAAAACCTGTAAGGTGGAAAATGCTCTATCAGCAGAAGCTCAGAAAGATTATTAATCATAGCACTTGAGCAGGTCACATCTGCTAAGGACCTGACAAATCCTGTCAGGATTGTTCTGTCCTGCAGAACAATTAAATAGGTCCCTTATGAGAGATCAGGAGGAATCCATGAACATAGTGCAGGGATAACTGAGGATTTTTAATTGGACCACTTGAAGAATTATGAATGTACCAAAGTATTGTTTCAGATGTAGGGTCTCAATGCAAGTCTCAGTGAAAAAGCCAAGAGATATGACAAAGTTTAAGAAATGATACTTTGAGTCTAAATTCCAATTTGAGATGGATGATATTGATCCTGTATTTTAAAAAATAACTGGGCGACCTTTTCATAATCTTGTTACTCTTATTTACCTCTTCCTATAGCATTTGAAAGATTTACAAGGAGATTCTGCTAAAGGTTTCTGGTTTTGTCAGCCTGAAGTTTCCAAGCTCTGAGGTATCTCCAGGCATTGTGTGGTGATGGATTAGTCTTTTTTAGAGAAGGACCATGAACAGCTGGAACAGTTAACAAAGTGAAAAATCCTTAAAGTGCAAGTCAAATAGGGAAGTATGTTTCTGTAACAATCACATTTTTGTAGTGACCCTTAGAATAGGACGTTGAGTTTGTATTACAAACTCAGGCATATCTATATACAATAAGAACAATCAAGCCATTCAAAGTATCAAAAAACCATAGATGACTCTGGTGACAAAAGTTAGAGCCACTCAAGGTGGTTTTAAAATTGTTAAAATTACCAAGAGGCAGCTGAAGTGAGCTTATTGAACTATTGTTTGGGGTACCTCAACAGTATTGTTAAAGTGTCAATTCTAGCAATGTTCCATTAATGAATCTTTAAAAAGCCTATGAATGAAGCCCTCCAGCATTGACCACAAGTGTTTTTCAGAAGAAATACAATTTCATGCAGCTCTGTTAAGAACACTTTTTATTAGAGCAGCAAGCAGGAGGAACTGGTTCCTTAGCAATAGTAACTTGGAAGGAAAAGTGCCTGGTCCTTAAAACATATGTTGGGGTTCACATATTTCTGCGGGTGCATCCATTCATAAATATATATATATATATATACACACACACATATATAAACCCTGATGAAATGTGTATGATTCTCATTTTTAAAGAGAAGAAGGAGAAAAAGAAAAAGAAAGAAACAATATTAGTTCACACATGATTTAAAGTAGTTTTCTGAAAAGTAATTTAGGATGTTCATCTACAGCAATGCTGTAGACTATGACAGGAAACACAGCAGGTTTGCAAAGAAAGAAAGCTAAAAGCCAAACTGAAAAACTAGGGTGATGGGTTTCAGCCACAACAACCCCAGGGAAGATACTTACTTGTCTGTCACAAAGAGTTCTATCGATATTGAATGATAAAAAGTTATAGACAGCACAGATGACTTTTCCAATCAGTGATTGTACAAATCCACTTTTTTAGTGATGGGCTGGAAAAAATGAGGAGGTTTATCTAATTTTTTCTGTCAGGCTGTTATTGCTCTGTACTAGAAAAAGTTAAAGATGAAGTCTTCCTTAATAACTTCCCTAAATTTTAATATTTCAGAACAGAAATTATCACTAAGGTTAACATCCTCAGATTAAATTATTTTGTTTCTCATTTTGCACAACAGCTTTGCCTAGTCAGCATCTGTATTTAAATTTGTATTTGCTTATTTCTTGCAGACAGTCACTCAACAGGAGTCGATACAGAAGGCTAGATACAATGATGCTGCTTAATCTCACAGGTTTTATTGCAAACTGTTAAATGTTTACCAGCTTGCTGTAGTCATATCTGAAGATAACAGAATTTTCAGCTTCGTTATTTAAATCCAGAGCTGATTTTCAGGCATAATTTTGAGATGAAGCCTGCAAAGGAGTTCCAAGTACTTCTGCTAAAACTGACCTGCAATGAATACTTTTTCTTCCATGAGTAAATGATCTTAAAACAGATACTGAAGACCTTTTAAAAAACAAACAAAAATGCAGGCATCCCTCTTAATGCCACATGACTCACTGATGAGGCTCAGAAATTTGAGATTCAACTACATAATCAGATTCATTCTTCCAGCTTGTCCAAACATTGTTCAGTGCCCAGTTCTTCAACTGAAATGGCTTTCAGGTGAAACTGGAAGACAAAGATTTAGAGAATTGTCTTGTAATAGAGTAATTTTTTCTGCCATGTCCCATGGGTTTTGTCTTGACAGGAGAGTACATAATTAGAAGGCAATTAGCAGCATATGTGGAAAGCAGCAGCAAAGACTCTACCATGCCTAGAAAAAAGAAGGCTTTGGGATGATCTAACTGCAGCCTTCCAGTACCTGAAGGGAACTTACAGGAAAGATGGGGCAAGACAAGGTGTCCCTGCCCATGGTAGAGGGTTTAGAACAAGATGATCTCCAATGTTGACTTCCAACCCAAACTGTTCTATGATTCTGTGTCTCTTGGGAAGTTGTTGCAGTGATTGATAGCTCCTGCTGTAAAAATCTCCTTCTTATGTTGAGATAATCTGTCCCAGAGCAACTTGTACCTGCTGCCCTTACCTTGTACACGTGGCTACTTGTGAAGAGACTGTATTCTTTTCTACCTTAAGAGACCAGACTATAAACTGGTTAAATGGTTAAACATTTCAAATATAAAATGTTCTATGACTCTATCAATGACTAAAATCAGGACAGGCTTTTCCAGAGGTATATAATATTTGCAGTTTGGTCATCCTTAAGAGACTGATTCAGTGAGAGATGTTTCCTGATTTGCCATCTCTAATTGATGTGCTTTTGGATTGTATCATTATTAGCTGTGAACTGCCCCAGTTTTCTTCAATATCACTTTGGCATATTTGTCATTCTTCCTGTAATGTCATTAATCAACATTCTAATGAGGATGAATATGAAATGTCATCCTTGAAAAATCTCATTACTAATCCCGATTTAGAGAACTCTAAACGTAAATATTTAGCATTCTCTTGGTTAGCCAGTTCTTTATCTTTCTTATAGCTCTTCACTTTATTTCTGTGAGGTACGCCTTAAGTCACTCCACTGTAGCAATTGAGTAAATTATTGATTTAAATCTAGGTAAATCAGAAAACACAATTTGTTTTATAGGTTTGAAGTTGGGGTTTTTATCTGCTTTAAAAGCATTTTTAAATAATCATAATTTACCTTTGATATAATCTTGTATATTTTATGACTGTTTGTTTCCCTGTGCTAATTTGCTGTCCTTGAGAATATATTAAATGGTGTTTGAGATTTGGGCAACAAAATAATGCCAGCTAATTTTTTCCACAGTTACAGAGGCTGAGGTGAGGGGTTGCAGAACAACTTGACAAAGCAGAAAAATATTTTTTGCATATTATTGCCTCAATACCTTATACTCAAATACTGGACAAAGTAAATTGAATGTTAAGTAATAATGCATAATTACACATCCAAAGAGATGATAATGAAGAGTAAAGTACAACAAACTGTAATCCAATCACAAAGGCAAAGCATGCAAATGAAACAATCAGGTTAAAAATGCTGAATTGGCAGCGTTTAATAAAGATTTATAGAGAAAGAATATAATTTAGCATCGTAGAAAAAAAATCTATTAGCAAATACAATCTCCCTGGATGCAATTCCTTTTTGGTACATGCTAATTCTTCTATTAAAAAATCTCCAATGATTTTGCATTGAATATTCAAGGGAACTGAGTCAATATTAGAGAACCATACAATTCCCTGCCAGAAAGGAAAGGATTCATTACAGCTACTGAGAATTCATTTGAAGACATGAAATAAAATATTGCCAAGTATTAAGTGATACAGGATCCAAGTGCTTGAGACCTATGGAGTTTTCATGGTAGCCACCACCCCTGAATCCAGGACATATGATGTCTAATCTGGAAGTAGGCTGCCTCATGGTTAACATCTTAATTTAGATTTTTGTTAGTTTCATTCAAATTTTCTGTTACAAAGTGCAATCCTTTGTACAAAGATTTACATATACAATAAAACAAGAAATCAAAATATTTTATATTTAATTCTAATGAAGAACCACCTTAGTCAGTGGTTGGGGGGGGAAGGGGGAGGGGGCAGTACCATGCCCTGTTTCTGGTCTGAAAAGCTTCAAAAGAGCCTTGCTGACTACAAAATTACACACTACTCTTAAAATGAGTACAACTAAAGCATTTTGTTGAATAGATATGAGTGATTGATTGACTTTGTGCACAGGTAAGACGAGGATAAGTTTACCTTTAAATTAACTTTGCTTTTTTATTTAATGAAATACAAACATAGGAGTTCAACATGCATCCATTGACTACTGACATTCTAGAAAATCTAGCAGAAAATCTTTCCTCATTAGTGTGATTCTATGACTAGATTTTGACTCACCACAATTAAAACATATCTAAGTAACAGCACACAGAGTAAAATACAGGTAAATTTGATTTTTAATTAGCAAAAATTACCAGAAAACATTTAGATTTTTTGATGATGTCTGAATTATTCATACACACCACAGTATGTTTCTCCTGCATGATTCCTACACAAAATAACCATTAATTACATTCTGAAAACATTTACCATATAGCTACTTTGATTCTCTGCTAACAAGTAATACACACTGTCTACTCCTTTAAAAATGCTTTGTAATCTGATTTAGGGAAGGGGAAGTAATCTGCTCCACAAAGTGTTGGCATTTGAAGTCTGAGCCAGTAACCACAACTGCCTTCCTAATGTCATTTGTGTCACAGTTACAGAGGGAAGATAATTTTAGCTAGAATTCCAGCACTTGGATCCGGAACACAAACTGGTTTATAGCCAGCACAAATCTGCAAGCATTTAATCTTCCTGAGGGACCAGAAATTTTATTAGCTGTTCACATATCATAACACTGCCAGACCGCAATTACTGCTGAAGGGCTCAACACAGGACTTGAGCCCCTTGAAGCCCAAGGGCACCACTGGGCACCAGTGCTTTGGGACTCCCTAGATGGGCTTTTGCCCCTTCCCTGGTGTTTTCTGCATGTTTTAATTCCTCTCATTTCCTACTCCACATTTAAACAACAAGAATCCTCCCTTTAGCACTTAATGACTAGGGAAAGGGGTGTGTGAGGAGCAGAGAACAAAATTAAATATGCCCCTCTGCTAATTTAATAATTAAAAATTTTCCTTCTACAACCTTTTTCAGAGCAGCACTTAAGTTTCTCTGAAATTTGTGGCTTTATTCACACTTTAAAGTTAAGTGCTTTGTTGGGCAAGGGTATTCATACAGATAATAAATGTACTTTTCCTATCCAGGAGTTCAAGAACATTCCTTTTGCAATAACAAAGAAAAAATTTTTAGAAAGCCTTTTTTACTATAACAACAAAAAGTTATTTTGACTTTGAAACAGGATAGAAAATTTCCGCCTCCAGTGAAAAGGCTAAGCATTTTGTCAGAAAATTGAAAACCAAAACCCAGATACTTTTGCTTCTGTTGCTTTTAGATGTCTGTTTTCTGTACATCAGAAGAAATAAAAGTGTTTAAAGACACTTTTTTTATTTATATTCAGCAAAATTTATATTTCCTGGGAAGGAGGGAACAAAACATTTGGACAAAGACCTGCAACAATCAATTAAAAAAAATACCAGATAGTACTGTGAGAAGGATTTTTCATTGAGCTAGTTTCCTTATGAAAACAGTCTTAGCTCCTGTAAGAGTTGCTGCATTGCTGCCATGGTGCATGTGTTTGATATTCTGCATGTGCTTCCTGCTTTTCTTTCTTAGTGGGAAACAGGAAAATGCTGTGCCATGACAGCTCAACTATTCACAGTCACCCTGCTGTCACACACAGAGAAACAGTGTCCAGGTATCATCAGGAACAACTTTCCTCTCCATCTACTGAGTAGCTAAAACCAGAGTGATAATGTGCAATCACAGAGACAGGGGATCAGTGAACAGTAAGATATTCTGATACTGAAGTCATTTTTCACACCTCTAGTAAAGTTCATACACATTACATTCATTCATCTGTGTTGGAACTTAATTGTCAAACTGAGTTTATGGACTCACAGGGCTTTTAAAAATACTTGCCATCAGAACATGTGCACTATTAGAAATTTCATTAAAAGCACATTTAAGGCATGGCAAATTGTGGTTTTCATCACCAAAAAGTAACTATCCATTGCATATTTATTTTTGCAGCCAGCTAATGAAATGCAAAGAAAAGTGACACAGCAATGCCTAGTTGCTGAACAAGTGCATATGTTTTCAGGATGAATAAAGTTCTTACAATGCTGACTGCTGTCAGACTTAGCCAGTGATAAGAATTTTTTTTTTTTTAATCATCTCTTCTTACTGGTGTGGAGTTTTAGTCACATTCATACATGTTTTAATAACCTGAGTACTCTGTTTCACCTTAGATGTAACTAAATCATAGTAAACTGGGGATCTTCAAGGTGCCCTTCACAGAATATGTAGTATTTCTTCAAACAGAGATGGACTCCAGTTGGTACATTCTCTGCACTGTGTTCAGTGTACTGTGGTTGTACCAATATTGTACTGTAGTGCAGTGTACAGTGTATTATGAAGCTTTACATACTCTCTTAGTGCAAGACAAAAAATAATAGTCAACAAAAGAGAAATATTTTCCTGAGTTAGAAACCATAAAGTCATTAATAAATCTCAGTACATTTCATGCTCATAGCTATGACAGTATTCTTCTATCATTGGATCTGGGCTAAAACCTCCATGGAGGAACCTCTCCAGCAATGAAACTCCTTTGACCTGATACAATCAGTGCTGTGGGAACAAGCCTTGGCAGTGTGCACTCCTTGGACTCACAGTTGTGAAAAAATAACACAGATGCAATTTCGTGTATGCTTTTGTAGGCAACCCTAGTCTGGCTGTAGGGCAGATTTCAAGTCACTCGACTTCAAGGCAAATCAAAGCAGAGAGTAATAATTTCCTGCCTCTTTGACAGAGACACAAACTCTGAACAGAGTACAGTCACATTCTGCCTGGAAACTGCAACAGCTGCAGGAAACATATGGAGCTGCCATGGAAGAAAAGCTGTTTAGTCTGTGGAGTGAGACCCTAATCAAAGTGATTGATGCTGGATATGATGCAGAAATGCAATAGATATCCCTTTTGAAGAAAGATACTCGAGAGATAAATACAAAATGCTCTAATAAATGAAACAAGCTGAAACACCTGTAATACCTCTAGGATAGATGTTAAAATCACTTAGGCTTATATTAGCAATGAATCATTTCCCTTAATGCAAAATACAGAAGAGTAAAAATAAACCTGACATATCTGAGTTTTTGTGCTTTGTTGTTTGTTTGGGGGTCGGTTTTGTTTTGTTTTGTTTTTTATAGTTGGAACTGTTATGCTACATATTGGAAAAAGGTGTGATATGGGAATTTATTTTTAATAGGATAAAAAAGCAGGGCATAGCCAATGAATCACTTGTCAAAGGCCAGTTTCTGTTAAACTTGCTTGCAATGAAAATTAACATCAAAGAGTAACTATTTTAAAGTCATTGGACCTTTGCCATTGTTATTGAGGGAAGTGTCTTTTTGAGTAATTAGCACAGAATTCTGAAGACAGAACACATAATTTCCTGCAAATTAATCAACAATATACAAGTATGAGAAGTCATGCTATTTTCAGTTTTGTTACAAGACAGAGGTGTGAGGAATAGTGGCTGCAGTTTGTGAAATTCTTTAAAGTCTAAGAGAAAAGCTGAGATAAGTTATTTCTATCTCACTATTTTCATGAAGAGCAGGTACACTCAGGGTACCCTTGTTCCAAACATGTAAACTGAAAATAGTAATTTTGGGGGTGAAAATGGCACAGGCTTGTTTTCTAAAAGAGTTTTGATTGCCTTTCATGCTATTTCTTTCCCTACATCTTTTGTTTATTTTCATGTGCAAAGAAAATGGTAAATCATTCTTATTAGATAGTCATTGACTGGGTAGGATGAGACTTAAAACAGTATTTGGGAAAGCCATATTTAGGCAACATTTTTTTTTAGTTTCCAATATTATTTAGAATACTTAAAAACTTTAAGTGGTGGACCTTAATCTAACAATAAAGAAAATTATATTAGTTTGAGTAAATGATTAAATAAAATCTCAAGGGCAACAGAAGTAGTCTGTGTTTGAGACTGAGATGGGTCTGGATCCAAGATAAAAATGTTCTTTTTCTGTTCTAGAAAATAACAACTATATAATACACCTATTACTCTGCTGGCAATAACATGTGGGAAAAAAATACACATAAAAACTTTGGGGTAACTAAAATGAGGGGAATAGAATAGACAACTAACTTATAAATAATTCAATTCACAGGAGATTTTTCCTAGTCACTATATCAGAGTTTTCAGCTTTCTGCATAGAGTTTTCTATAGGGATGAGCATTTTTTCTGTTAGAACAGTCCAGGTGGTAAAGTGACTGGCAATAAAAACTTCTGCTTCCAGATACAGTAGATCTCCTTTATATATTTATGACATTTGGCAAATGTCCTGCTCTTAAAATCATGAGTGCATTTACCTCCCACTGAAGTAATTCAAAACCAACAATTCTCTGGATCAGTACAGCCAGGATCAGTAAGTACAGGACTTTAAAATTATTTCAGTCAAGTCCTTTCTTGTGCAAGCAGGCTTTACAATAGATGAAATGAATTTTCTTTCAGAAATATTTTAATTGCATTTCAATCTATTTGATATCAAAACTTCTTTTCAATGAAAAGCAGCAAAGGCTTTTTGGGCAATCACCAAAGGCTCAAATTTTTCCTTGCAATAACTTCACTGTATACTCCAAACAATTATATATAATTTAACACATATTACATTCTGAAAGGAAAGTAAATAGCTTGCCTATCATCCTAACTTTAAAATCTGATGAAAAATATCCATGACAGTGGCTAAAATCTGTATTTGTCCAACCATGTATTTAGGGACAAGGCTACAAAAAGGTTTATGTTGTAATTTTCCTCCAGTCCATTGCTCTAGAGAGAATGATTAGGTAATAATTAGGTAAATGCAGTTGCTGGTGCCCTCTCTGCTCACACAGTCACACATTATCCTCACCTGAGCAGGGAGCAGGGAGAGCAGCTTACACCCAGCTCCTCCCTTCACATGCTGACAGCAAAGTCAGTAGCCACATAACTGCTGAAACTGACCCATGGCTGTGGGACCAAGGGAATAGTACCTAATTTTTGAAGTAATATTCTATATATAAAAAGAAAACACCTATTGCACTGAAGGGTAGTTCTCCAAACATTTCTTTTCTCCTACATGTAGTTTCTCACTTTCAAAAACTGTGAAAAGAGTCTTACAGATGAATGTTGTGTTAAATGTTCCATACATTTATTCTAGATACACTTTAGACTATAGATATATTGGACCTCACAAAATACTAGAATTTCACTCCACATCAAGATAGAAGCACATTCTGAGGAATAGTCATGGGCAGGTTGAAAACTCATGGATAAGAGTCAGAGACCAAGGCAACAAAGGGAAACCAGTGTTTGGAGTCTGCTGCAGGTTGCTCCATCAGGGGGAGCCTGCTGCCAAAGCCTTCTTGCTCCAGCTACAGGGTCTTGTCCTGCGGGGGGACTTCAACCACCTCAACACCTGCTGGACAAGCAGCTCAGTGAGCTGTAGGCATTCCAGGAGACTCCTGGGATGCATAAAGGATAATCTCCTAAGCCAGGTAACAGGCCTATCAGAGGGGATGCAATAACGTTATTTAGTAATATGAGAGAAACTTGTAATTCAAAACTTTCTTTGTGTACTATGTTTTCCAGTTCCTGCAACTCTGAGGACAAAGAATGCAGCAAACATCATAAGAACCTCAGGAAAACAAAAAAAAAAAAAAAAAGAGAGAGAGAGAAATTACTAGATCCTATGAATGGATACAATACTTACCAGGATCAAAAGCTGGCATCAGAAGCACAACATCCTCTGCAGATCACTAGAGACTTTAACAAACTCAGTTATGAACCACTAACTTTAGAATAAATATAGAGGATAAAAGAAGTGACATGAGTCATAAGAGTTAGACTGTGAGGAATGAAAATATTTGGTTTGATTTCACTCAAAAATATCCATTTCCTCTGTCAACATATCTTACACAGATGCTTTTCCAATGTTTTGCAAAATGTGTTTTACAAAATCTCCATGCTCAGGTTCAAATTTATCTTGAAAAAGACAGCCAACCAGTACTTATTAGATTCACTACCTATTAGATTCAATATGACACTCACAGATTGATGCATCTTGATTAGCCTAAAGCACATTAATTAACTTTACAGTGAGAATATAACCATACAGAAATATACCTTTTTAAAAAGGACATGCATTTCAAATGACATATGTCACAAAATACTTCACTATATTCTGACTGTATTTAGACATGACCAGCAACATGAGAATTTGTCACCAGATAACTAAGAAGGTGGTGGACGTGACTCTGAAATGAAAGATTCATCTTCATTTTTCCAAGAAAAAGAGATCAACGATTATTGTTTAAATCAAAATTCTACTTAAAAGCGCAGCTTTGAAACTATATAGATCAGATTTTAGAGAACTAAGTGCAGCATGTGCAATAAGTAAGTACCAAGTATGTACTGGAAAGAAGTACTGGTATAAGCAGCAAGCATAGTAGGTGATTGGTATTCTTTCCATAAAAGTTAATATCCACAGTTGATAAAGTAACCAAGTCTTGTTTAATCTTTCTTTCCAAAGGAAATGATCTTCTGTCTTTCTCACAGAGACAACAGTTGCTACTAAACTCCATTTCTCAGTTTTTTTTGTCTTTCCACTATCTGAATATCTTTTTACTCTTAAAAGTCCTCTAACTCAAGGTGCAATTGCTGCTGTCTAGTTATGTTGAAGAAAGTTGTTTCCTCCATCTTCTGGTAGACAGATTTTTTATGTATTTATTTATTTTGCCTCATTCTAGAAAATAAAAGAAAACTACTGTATTACTGATTTAGTGAAAGGTCTCAATAAATCAAGAGAATGCTGCAAGAGGAAGGAAGAATAGTCTAACTCTGAGACATCTAACTTTATACTTAAAAGTCCTTACTCCTTTCAGAGTAATATGTCTGTAATAAGCTGTCATAGACTAATGAGCTCTTAGGAAGCTGCATCAAATTCATTAACAGGTAGCAATTACAGTTGTGATCCTATTTAAAGCCTAATCCTTTGCTAAGTCAGTTCTTTCTCTTCCTTCTCTTATCTTTCAGTTTCTTATGTAGGCTCCTGTAATTTGCATTGGATTGATTACCTACATACAAGGTCTTCCAGTTTTGCAATATACCTTTTTTCCCCAAATTGCTTTAGGCTTGCCATCTTGACTTGTTCTCCTTGCCCTCTAAATGTTATTCATCAAATTCCTTACTAAAGTTCCCAGCTTCAGTTGGACTTTCAGTTTCTTTAATTTTTATCAGTCTTTGTCTCTCCAATATCATTTACTCTCCCAAATCAACACAGTGCCAAAACATTGCAACATTGCAATAAGATCTTGTCACCTCTTCCTCTTTCCATCTTGAGTGGTCTTTGGATTATTCTCCTCAAAAGTTACATGAAGTTTAAAGACAGACCAACCTGGACTCACAGAAGTTCAGATTACTTCTTTCTTAAGTACTGCCATATGACAAATATAATTTTCAGACATTTATCAATACCTCAAAGCTCGAGAATATTTTGGTGCTAAAATACCAGTGGATATACTTAAAATTTACCAATAATGACTGTTTGAGCAACAGGTGAATCCAGCTGGAATTTGATTGTCCTTTATTCTTTGCCTCGAGAGATGTAAATTCTGAGGAAAGCCTAAACTTGAAGTGAGAGTCTTCTTTTCCTCTCTATTTCTACCAGAACAGCTTCCTATTCACTTTCACCTAAATCTTTATATTTTCCTCTGAAGTGGAGTTTTTGAGTGATTAGATATCAGATACATAATTGTATCTTTGAATTAACATTTGTTTGTCTCTCATGACTCATGTTCCAGAAAATTAGGAAGCTGAAGTACTATACCAAGTATTGAAAAGCATTATTTTTCTCAAATGAAAAAATGTAATACTATTATACATAGTCTTATGTATATACTTAATGTATGATTATTATGTGCAGTTAAAAGCATGCTTGTGTTCACTGATTTGTTTGGGTTTTTTTAAATTATTCCTTGGCTAATTTCCTTTTTGTAGCAAACAAAAGGTATTGGTTAATTTTCAAGGGAGTTATTACCAGAAAAATGGAATGTGACACTCATAGCCAGCACAATAAATGAAGAAATTGATATCAGTTTCAGTAGGAGAAGAGCTGGACCTAAGTTTGATAACAAGTAAATAAAAGATATAATCAGATAGTGAATTCTCAAAGAACATTGAAGTCGAATGTCCACCTGTTTCCATCTATTTTATTTACTCGACTTCACTTGACACTTATCCTCTCTTGAAATAGAAAGCAAAATCAGTACAAAATCTTCTAAACCTGATCAAGAAACTCATGTGAAAATAAACACATGAAAATAGCCACACTTTGATTTGGAACAATTTTCTGCCCACGTAAGTGAGAAGATAATAACTTATCTGGGAATTATAGCTGTATTTATTTATCCTTCAAGCTTTTCCACAAAGGAGTCTTTACATTTATAACAGTTTTTGACAATGCAGCATCTATATTTTAAGAATACACAGATCATTAGCATTCATTTTTAGCCACAAACACAAGCCATACTGCTGAATGTATCAAACCCTGTAAATCCTACTAATTAATGACACTGGCAGTTGCGTGATATTTTATTGTCACTCATCAGACAGCTTTATTTTGGTTTATAAATGATAAAACTAAACGCCTTTTATCCTCTGTCATTCTTCATTTACAATCTGATGTGGGGACAAACCCACACAGACAAACCCACACATAATATGGTCTTATTAACTGAAAGCAAATGCAACTGAAACAATCTCTGCTGATAAAATTATGTTTTTGCAATTTCTGACAACACAGTAGACGAATTGGCAGTCCAGCAATTCAAGATGATGCACATCCTAGGAAAAAAAGTGAATTTATCTGATAACATTATAAATCTTATATTTCTTTTGAAGTAACATTTACAGAAGTTCATATTATCTTTACAAAAACTCAAACAACAGAGCCTGACTTCATTCTAATTGTAATAAAATCAGATATTTCTTTCTGTATCCATTAGAAAAGTTTGCAGCTGTTTTATTTACTTTGCTTTGTTAGTAATTTATCATCTCATCTTTAAAAATAAATGAAGAGCAAAATAAAGTATAAGGTATTCTAAAGCTAGACAAGTATCTCAATGCTTGTGCTAAAAGAAAAACTAAATAGGATAAAAGTCAGTCCCTCACTTTGAACATGAAATTGGAAATATAAACCCACGCAAACATAAGGAACCAACATTTACAGATGCTTCAGCACATGATTCTCTTAAGTACTCATAAAACTCTAAAGTCACAAACCTCTTTCACTCGGAGAAGAATAAACTTGTTAAACAAGAGAAGCTTCTACCTCAAAATAGTAAAACCTTTAAACAGATTTATTAGGCAGCAACATTAAGCAGTGTGTCAGGCACTGCACTGGTAGCCAGCAAACCCTACACAGAAGCTTGGTTCAGCTGATGCCTTAAGGTTTAGTTTTCATATTTTCAGATTCTGTGCTGCCTAGGGATGTAGTTCTGAGCCTCATACTAAGTGTTAGTGAGCTCTCAGAGCAGGTAGACAAATCAAATCCTTTTCCTGCTGAAGACCAAGGACAACTTTCAGGCCCAAAAGCACAAACAACAGTGGACTGAAGGGAGGAATAAGGATGAGACCTCACAACCTGAAATTGTAATTGGACAATTAAACCCCAATATGCAAATGGACCAAAACTTATAAAAATGTAAGATCTCATGGCTGGTCAGCCATTTCGTGACCATTCTTAGTCCACCTTGGGTGTAGCCCTGGTCAGGCTCCTGTCCTGCCCAAGGTGGATCCTGGAGGCCTTTCAATAAACATCTGCTTTATTCTCTAGCTCTGTCCAGTCTCTGTTTCAGGTCAGCCTTCCAAGGCATCACAGCAGCCCAAGCAGATGCATAAATTGCCAGAAGAAAGGTATTCCTGAACCACAACCCCCAGAGAGGTGCAGGTCCCTGTAGGCCATGCACTACAGCAGCATCAGGTGTCTCAGCTACCCCAGCACAAATTGTCAAATTTGGCCAAGAGGTGCCCACATGAAAATCCTACCCCTGGTCAATACAGGCATTGGTCTGAGGTAAGAGATTCATTTTACTCCTCAATGTGATCACTTCAGAAGGAGAACAATTGCTCTTTAAATATCTAATTTAGCAGGTGCCCATTTATGATAATGAAATTTTGAACACATGGCAGCGCTGTGGTTATTCATGTAGACACCTGAAGACAGACAACTTATTCCAGAATAATTTCCCTGCCTCAGACATTCAGTGTCACAGAGGCCCCAAAATAAATACCAGCACCAGCCAATCAAGCTTAAGTGCAGTAAGGACTAATGAAATGTCTTTGCAAAGAGGTGTCAAAAAGAAAAGTGAAATTATACAGATTGCAATCTCTATTAAAATCAAGTAAGAGTATGAAAGCCTAAATGAAATGAACAGAAAGTAAAAAGAACCGAGAACAAATTATTTTCAGAGTATGGAAAAAAACCCTGCTGAAAATTACCAATGCAATAGCTGACTTGTAAGGAGCTGGGCAAATGTACTCTTTTGAGGGGCACGAAATGTCATTTTTTTTCTATTTACCTTCAGAAGTTCTAAAAAATGTAAGCATTTAGAGTTTGAAAGGTCAAAAGTAAACTCCCCAGGGCCTTTTTCTTCCTCATGAAGAAGACAGAGATTTGATTCACCATTTTAAGTCTAAAGAAAAACTTAATTTTGAAATATCACACCAGAAGTTCATAAGAGAAGCTTGATTTCAGAAAAGTCATCTTGCTGCAATATATCACTATCATTTCACAAAATGCCTTCAATTTTTTTTTTTAAAGCTTTATTCTAATTAGTAGAAGCACATAAACCATGCATAAAATTAACTTGTTACAAATGTAAATGGTGGACTCCTAGATAAATGTCTTTCTGAGACAAAATTTAGATAATTTGGTGAGAACAAATCAGCACATGAAACAAGAACATACATATTGAGCTAGAACTTGTAAGAGCTCTTCCTCTGTAGTGGGAAGGAAAAAAAAAGAATCTTTTTCTGCTAGAAATTAAATACTTGTGCTTAAACGACAGCTGAAATACTATGGCAGAAGGAGACTTATATTGTTCAAAAATGTGTTCTTATACAGAGCCAAAAAAAAATCAGTCCTAGTTTAATTGTTATCTATGCTTTGTTTAACAGTTCAGCAACTACCAAAGTAATATTTGAGGTTTCATTTCATAAAAGCTGTTTACTCTGAAGCAGCTGCTGTATTTTACAGAATATAAGAAATTAACAAAATAATAATGCCTTGTGAATGTCCGTTTCACTGGGAGTTGTTGTAGGAAAGATTGAATGTCTAATTTTACATAGTGACATTGTATTGGCTTGTTTTCAAAGATGAAAATCTTGAATTCTATTTAAAATGAGTTGATGTTCCATGGCAATATATAACAACCAGTCTACTGGACAGGTGGATGAAAACAAAGGCATTCATCACAAAGAGATCTGACTGCTAAAAGAGAAAAAGGAAAGCAGCACAGATACATGGATTTATGTCAGTCAGACCAGAATCAGCAGCATTTTTGCTCATGTCACAGACTTTGAATTTGAGTTATTCCTAAAATCAAAATATGAAGTGAAATCATGATCCAATGCTTTCTAATCTTAATGTACTTCACTGTGCCTAACTACCTGCATTTTTTTCAGTCTTTCTCTTTATTTATGATAGAGGAAAGGAGAGAGAATGAGAGATATTATTCTTTCAAAAGCTAATCCTTGTCTTCTTTCTACTAGAAACCACTTAGTTTGACTGAAATTATGAACATTAAAAAAGGGCAGGCTGAGACTACATTCTGCTGCAGTTCTTCAGAGAAAAAAAACCTAGTGAAGAGGAGTGGAGGCTCTGTCATGATACGCCATAGCATGAATTCAGAATTGATTTTCTTTACTTGCTGGACAAGAGCACATTTTTATACAAAGCTCCGTTCATGTCCCATAGCTATTTAGGGTCTGTAGGAGGAAATGTTGACAGTCTCTTTCTTAAGCCTTCTTGTAGCTAATGCTGCAGCCTCTGCCAACTTGGCATTGCAAGGCTTCTATTGGACTCTGTGTGGGATTTGTAAAGCTCAACAAATCGAGAAAAATACTTTCCTCAGAGAAACCTCAGGATTTTCTCTTGAGAGATAAGTATTATGAAATGCATGTTCCCTATAAGTGATTAGAATTCTCTAGCATTTAGATGGGACCAAAAAAAGCCTGCATGGACCTACAGTAACTAAAACCTATACTTTAAAATACTTATTTGTGTTTGAAAGAACAGTTTTATATCTTTTAATATATCTGCAATGTAAATAAGTGTAGTTTTGTAGTGACTCTCAAGAGGAAGTAACAGCTATTATTTAAAGATGCTAAACCATTTATTGTTTTAATTAAGTTCACAATTAACATTTTAATACAATTTATAGAAGTTTAACTCTTTCCTCTTTTGCATTATACTAGTCAACCCTTGCAACAAACAGCAGATGCATTTTACAAACTGCCAATAGCAGCCTGTGTGCTGCAGACATCATTGTGCTCCAGAATGGTTAAGCATTTTGCATTTTGAACAGGCATAGGGCTCATGAACAAACAGAAAAGGGGGAGAAATTACTGATATTTTTGCTGCACAATTTTATTACAATTTTATTTCTGGACTTCTATTTCATGAAAGAGCTGTTCATACTGTACTTGACACATATTCTGAAGCTGTAAAGGAACACAGAAATGGCTTTTCTCAGATCAGAATCTCATCAGGCCCAGTTTCCTTCCCAGAGTGGCCAGTAGCAGATGACTAAATAAGAAAAAACTGCATCCCAGCATGGTGTGTGCCAGGACTGTCCCTGTTTCCAGCTCTGCTATTCTGCAAGGAAACCTTTGGTCTAGGTTTCATGAGAAAAGAAGAAATGGCTATATAACTATATTAAGGCACTTAAGTATCCACCACCAGAAAGCAATTACTGTCCTCCTTTAACTAACTCTAAGATGGAATTGAACATCAACAGGTCATAAGAAAAACACTGTTTATTGTAATGTGGAAGGAAAATGGTCTGGGAAAAAGACATCTGCATCTAGACTTTGTATGCTGAAGCAGATTCATGTGCACAGGTTTTCATGTACCTGGAAAAAAACTGGGGGAGAAGCCACAGCACCAAAGGGAGGAGAACCGCTGCTGGTGGCTGTACAAAATGTGAAGTCTGTGCCTTTCCAGGCACTGCATTTTCATTCAGGTGCATTTTTAATACAGTACAGTATTAATTTTTTAAAATTTTTAATTTAGTACAGTACTACAACTAAGACAGTTTAGAATGGACTAAAATCAAATCACTGAAAACTGTAGCATATAATCCCCTTTCTGGTATTTCAGTAAATTCTAGAAGGTAAAACTAATCCTATACAGTATTTTCAGCCACAAAACTGATATTTTAAAGTACTGGTCTACTGTTATGCACAATGCAAAGTCATTTTCTGAAATGTTCACGACTTCATAAATGTGTTTTCAGTTGCATTCTATTAAAAGTTTTGTCAGATCAAAAAATCTTGTGCTATTGATTTTCCTATTTGTGTTAACATTGGGGTTTTTTCCTCATTTTTGTTAAAATTGTTGCTTCTATGAAAACGAGATCAAACTTTTAGGCAGATTGGGACCTGTTATTTTGGATAGAAGATCAGCTGCTGCTTTTACATACCCTTGTCTCTTTCTTCAGAGTGAAAATCATTAGAGGCAAGAATTCATCCTGACATGCATCTCTATTTTCTTCACAACAGAGTTACTTAAAAATTTAAAATGGCAATGATTGGTGAACCACAACAGTAAGTGAAATCGATAATGAAAACAGCTTTATTAGCTCTCTAAGTGCTCCTATGTACTTTCCATAAACTTGTTACTCTTTCTTTCAGGTTCTAGGATGTTTCAAGTTGGGGCTGGGAGGGGACACAGCTTAACATCCTGAACTAGGTGCCTGAATTAAGAAATGTTTCTGTTTTGATCATGGAAGTGATTCTGGTTTTCCAATCTCTGTAAGGAGACTGAAATGACATTAGACTCATAGTTCCATTACCAGGAGTTGGGCAGTGGGAATATGTAACACTTTGAAACCTGCCTAAACAACCAGGAGGATGACAAAGAGACTCATTAAAGTTCCATACATCTTACAGCCCATTAAAGTTTCTGGGCACCCAACAGTCTTGTTCAATTGTGCATATACATGTTTACAGAAGATGAGAGCCATAAAAAATAGAAAGGAGAGATTTAGTGGCTGCAGTAGTTTAAAATGGAAGGTATGACTCTGGGCTGTAAATTTACTTTTATATATACATAAAAGTATATAAAAGATTTCACTACAGATACATAGAAATCTATGTGATATTTATGTTCAAGCATACCCAAAAAAGTTATTCAATGAAATAGTAATTTCAGTGTTTCCAATCCAAGCTTTTATGCTGAATCTGCTCTCCAAAGACTATAAGCATATTATGGAATATTTGCTTCATCACCTTATCTAATAACTAAAACTAATTTAAGAATTCATAAGTTCTGAAGACCTCGTAGACTGTCAATAATACATCAGAGACTTGCCTTAATAATATCTAACTAATGCAATAATTCCATTTACTCCTTTACTGCTTGTGTGGACAGGAACAGATTTAATTATAAAAGCAAAAGTATACAGATATTAACAAATTGCTAGTTTCGTTCATTAAAGAAAACAGAAAATACAATGTAAGCCAAGCCCTCTTGAAATCACAAATTCCTGGTTTCTAAATGCTATAATAAATAAATACAGTGTTTAGTATACATCCACATGTACCACTGAAATTGATGTCGACTGCAAAAGAGCTTGTGTTGTGCATCTTATCTCTATGATATACATTTTTCCAGGTTTTCCTTTAGATTGTTATTATTCTACCTTCACAGACTGAACACAAAATCACAACTGGAGATCTGGATTTAGTTTCATGCAAAAGAAGCCAAACTATTCATTCCAAGAATGTCCAAAGACACAAATCAAATACAGTAAGTGAGGAAAATAAGGCCATTGACTTAATAATGTAACATTTATTGCTGATTTAGCACTACTTCAAAATGAGATGTCCTCACAGAGTTATTTCAATTAGGTTTGGTATCCATTTAATGAAAAGGGGAATATTCTATTCAATTGAAGTATACAGCCTTGCATACTTTGTAAACAGCTCTTGGCTATTTTCACCTCTTTGAATGCAGCATTATCAGAGCAAAAGCTCAAGGCCACAACACCAAAGTAAGAATCATCTACTTCAAGAATTCATGATCCACATGCTATAAATCTGTGGTGTTGGAAGAGTTGCAAATTTGAAAAGAAAAACTTTGGAACCATTTTGAAAAAAAATTTGAATTTTTATTTGTAATTCAGAATCCAAGCATCAATTAGCTAAACAAGGGAGTAAAGAAAGACAGTATATTAGAAAACTACTTCTTCTTTCACAGGTTAAAAAAAGTTTTAAATTTCTTATAACACTTATTTAAGCCATTTACCTATTTTCAAATCTACATATAAAAAACCTGATACATTCATCTTCCCCTGAAAAGATCACTAAATTTTCTGGAATAGTTTCTTCTAGTCAAGAATGTGCCCCAATTCCTGGAGCACATTCCCAAGATGTGCCAGCCTCCCCAGGGTGCACCCATGCTGTCAGTTAAGCCATGGGGCCTGAAATGGTGTGCTCATGCTCTTATAACTGGAAGGAGTAATTTGATGTTCCCTCTTTCATTTCATTGCAAATAAGGATCCAACTCTCAATATTCTTTTAAATGAAAGGTCTACTTAGTCTGAACAAAATCACATAAATGTCTGGTTTAGTAAGACAGAAGCAAATGAAAGTCCAAACATTTAATGAAATGAGTCATCAGTATCTGCATCAGAAGTGTTATCAAAGACTGAGGAAAATATTTACACTTCCATATTACTATTTCTACAGACATTAGGATATGATGATTTAAGCAATTTTAACTTCTGTGAGTTTATCTGGGTAAGGGGAGATACCAGAACTTCCTATTTATAACACTCTGCTGAACAGACAGAACCAGTTGGTAGCACTGAGAGATCCAGGTCTTTCCACAGGAAATAGTAGGGTCCTGATTCTTCTCCACGTCCGGGACACTTGGAATGGTGTGTAATTAAATGTCAGTTGCAAAGATGGAGAACAGAGATCAGGTTTGTTTTGTTTTGGTGTTTTTGTTTTTGTTTTTGTTTTTTTGTTTTTTGTTATTTTGTTTTGTTTTGTTTGGTTGTTGTTGTTGTTGTTGTTGTTGTTGTTTGTTTGACCATGAACATTTGAATTGCTTACAGGTCAGTATATCATTGGGGGCAACTGATACAGAGAAAAGAAGTGATTGACTATAATCACTTCCATGATGCCACAAAACTGTGCAACTCACAACGACAGGAGACTTTCTAATGAGAAAACCCCGAAGCTGGAAGCTACAGAGGCCTCAGTGACTTAAAAGCCTTGACATAGGATATTCAGGACCTCTGTAATGAGATCATGCTCAGACAAGCCTCTAAAATTAAAATCCTAGACATAGACAAATTTGCCATTTTATTTTGACACACCCTGTAGTGCAGCTGTGTGGACTTCCACACCCCATGCTCTGAGCTGGAAGATCTTCCTCCCAGCCCAAGAAGCTGACACTGCAACCAAAACACTCAAATATTTGAATGCATTTCTAGTGCCCACAGATCTTGGAAAACCCTGACATGCATATTCTCTTGGCATTTTAGCCTTACAGCTGATTCTCTGCTCTATCCTTTCTCTCTGATCTTCGACTGTGGCAAAAAAGTACAATCAGGTATTTTAATTTCCAAAATTCCCTTCCAGACCTATGACACTCAGTCCAAATATTCAAGCAAAGCAGAAAAGGCTGCATGCAACTACTTCTGCACAATTAATTAAAATATTCCAGATTTTATTTTTTTATAAAATAGTATAGATTTTGCAAAAGGAATAGATTGCATACATATTGCTTTCTATAGCTTTGGAGTACAATATATTAAGACTGCAATATTAAAGCACCTGTCTTGTTCACTTCTATTTTCTAGGTGAAAACACTAATATTATATACAAATAAGATGTAATAAATATACAAAGTCAGCACAAAGTTAGTGCACACAGTAAAATATACATAAAGAATATTTTCCTTGAAAGTTACACATTCCAGTTTCTAGTAATACGAATCTGTAACACCAATTTCTTCAAGAATATAAATACATCATTGATATACACACATACATCCTCTAATAATATTGTTTTCCTTTTATTCAGCCAATTTTCCTGGCAGAAGACTTCTATATGTGACTCATAGCTAATGGGTAAAAAAGTACAAAATATTCCTCTATGTGATAGTCACATTATAGCTAGGGTGAAATTAACATATATTAATGTCAGAATAAAAGGTAACAAATTACCAACCCAAAATTTTATTTTCACGCAATGCTGAATCACTATTTTTGCTGGTTGTTAGCTGTATTCTATACAAGATATTATACCCCTACATTAGATTGCACTTAAAAGAGGAAGAAAAGACACATGGAATTTTATCATGAAGGACCATGCATAGATTTGAAAGATGTTATGCAGATACAATTATGAAAATGTTTTCTGATTTTAGGTCGACAAATTCTATTAAAAATCTAACATATCGTGCAGAAAATTTCTATGAAATAGATGAAAAAAGTCTAGTGCCATCTCAAGGCTACCCAAGGATTCAATTATCATTTCTAGAAAAATAACTAAAAAGTTATTTCATCTGGCCTGAAAATGCATGCATTGTAATCTTTACAATCAGATATTATTTCATTGCTTTTTGAAGTGTTTTTACTCTCTGACATCTCTTTTGCACATGAGTACTTAACTTCCTTGTGCAAGACAGTTATCTTACATATCTTTTGGATGCATTAATAGGTTCTTCATTCTCCTGCTGGTTCCTTCTTTTCATTTTGTCCAAGACCTATCTAGACATGTAACTTTTGAGTAGCTTGATTTATTATATTTTTTATATGTTACTATATGAAAAGAGTAGTTTCTCCTAGCTTGTATAATATAACTTAAAAGCTCCAAGCTCATGGCATATATATTACTTTCTGACAAAAAGAATTCTGAAGAGTTAAGTCTACAGTAAGTATTCATGACCACACACTATATTTTCATTACTCTGTTCAATACCCACAAAAACTGACTTATAAGCAGGAAATGTGCAGGAAGACAATTTTTTGTACTTATCTTTCAAGTACACACCCATCTGGGATAGTTTTAAAAGTCAACTGCTAGAAAGGCTATTCCTGCCTTTAAATTCAATCACCTTATGGGCTAACAGCAATTGATATGCAATCTAGTGATCCTGTTGCATTCCAGTCAGTAGAATTATTATTAGTGACTTGAAGTGGAAATGGATCGAATCTGGAATAAACGTGCTGCAGAAACAGATTTCAGATGCACTATTGAAACTCATGGAATGCTTTACCCTCACGCAATCACTAATGGAGAAGTTTACAGAACATTACAATCCAGTGATGTGCACTCCAATATTTAGAAAAATGTTGTGGAAAGGTAAGAATGCAAACAGTTATTTTTTTACTGACGGCACAAAACACAAAAATCCTCCATCATCTCCCTCTTTTTTGAGCATTGTACTCTGTTCTATACCTAATAAAAATAGTATTTCTTTGAAGATTTAAATCAAGACAGTCCCTATTTCAGTTTTTATATGCATAGGAAAAATTAGGAGCTTGCTGGTCTATTTCTTTCCATTTGCAGATGCATAAAGCAGTCGCTTTAGAAAATGAACCCTGTTAAATTTATGGCAAGTGTGTTCTCATTTAGTCTAATCTCTGCTGCCTCAGCGTAACATGCTGTCTTTACAGAGTGCCTACCAGAAAAGGAACCTTAACAAATTTTTAACAGCTAAGGAAGAAAAGTAAAATCCTTGCTTTAAATGTGAGTATATTTTATAGAAATATAATGGTGTAATATTTGCATAATAAAAGCATCATAAACAAAATAAATAAAGTTATAATGCACTTCTCATTCAGTAGCTGAGCACCTGAACACAGAATTGTTTCTTTCATAGCAGATTGATGACCATGTTTACCTTTTTATATTAAAAAGGAAGTAATTAATTTTGAGAAAATCATTAAAGACCCAGATAGTGTACTGTCAACTGTCTCTTGATCTCAGATAAAATAACTGCAAGCTTACATCAGCTATAATCCTTGGAAGTACCTTTCATAGTTCTATACTGCAATGCTGGAAAATTATCTCAATGAATTGATTACACTATCTAGATGCCAGGCTGAACTGCAAAACAAAGTTTTTCTCTTCCAACCTCAGAACATGAAGAATGTTTACTTACAGTCTAAATGGTTTTAATCACAATGTACTGAACCCCTGCCCAGAGCAGTGCATTCAGTTCTTGGATTATCAGCACAGGAGGAACATGGTCCTGCTGGAGTGAGTCCAGAGGAAGCCACAGAGATGATCAGAGGAATGGAGAATCTCTGCTGTGAGGAAAGGCTGAGAGAATTGAGGACTTTGGGGTGACCTTATGGCACCTTCCAGTGCCTAAAGGGGCCTTATAGATGCAAGACCTCTTACAGATGCTTTTTACAGGGTCACATAGTGATAGCACAAGGGAAAATGGCTTCAAATCGAAAGAGGGTAGATATAGATCAAATATTAGGAAGAAAATCTTCACTGACAGGGTGGTGAGACACTGGCACGGGTTTCCTGGTCTAGAGGAAGTTGCCCCTGCCCAAAGCAGGAGGGTTGGAACCAGATAATCTTTAACATCCATTCTTATTTCTATGACTGCTGAAAAGCTTTGTATTTTAGCTAATGTTTTTGCACACTGGAATGTTCACCTTGCCTCAATTCTTGTTTAAATAAGCTCATGAGGCAAGCAGTGACGCTCAAAAACAATGTCACTGGTTGGACTAAAAGCAGGTATTAGTAAAAAGATCATTGTTGCATGAAGATAAAAAGCTCAGCAAATGTTAAGCATGGAATTGGCTTGAACTTCAAAGTTTTCTGACTCCTGACTGTGTGTTTCAGACCATACAATTACAAACTCATATTACTACAAATCCCCTTCTGCTATAGTAGGTTGCTGTGAGCATCTTGGACTCAAGCCCTAGCTAAAATTACATTTCTTTCTTTATGCCCCAAGCACTCAAAACAGTCTTGAAATCTTCCTTGTTTTCCTCATAAAAAACCCCAACTCTAAGATCTGATGGAGAAATCAGACCTAATAAGATGCAGATCACTTATCACAAAAAAAATGAAGCTCACAGGAAAATTTGGTGCTCAGTATGAGAACAGTCTCTGTATATTTATTTCAACATTGATGATTTATTTAGAGGTCTGATAATTTTCTTATAGGAATCAGAAAACATAGTTAAATTATTAGTGCATTTTCCATTAAAACCGTTGAAAAATTATATTCTAGAGTCTGTACATGATAGTAGAGGAAAAGTCTACATCTCTTTATCTGAAGACGTCATAGCTCTAAAAACAATATGAAAAGAAAGAATAAATTAACTACTTTAGCTAGAAGAGAAAATGTCTTCTTTTTTTTTTTTTTTTCCATCAGAGAACATAGACTATCAAACACACCTTTTCATTTTTCCTCATATTATGTAAGATTGAGGGTAAGGAAGGTAACTATGCAGTTCTAGGTCTATGAGTAAGTTAAGCAAGCCTTCTTCTTCAGCAAGAAATTCACCTCTAAGGGGTTTGGTTTTTTTAAATAATCTATAGAAACAAGAGCAAAATCCATCTTTCTGCACTATAGGATTTTGATCTTGTAAAATAAAATTACTCAGGCATGCTTTGCTGTTATTTTCCACATTTCTGTATTGAAACTGCATCTTAAAAATACAAACTGTTTTTGTAAACCTATGGAAGGGGCATTTGACTGGCAATGGGAACACTTTGTGTCACTTCTCCATTTCTTTCAAAATACCTTGTTTCCTTAACAAAGTTGAGTAATTATCTCTGTTAACTAAAACATTAAAATAATTCTCTAATTTTGGAGACTATTCACACTAACTAATGCATGGACACTTCAATCAATTATTTTTTTTCTCCTTTTAGTTTTCTATTTTGGAAATCTGTAACAATCAGACAATGCTTGATTAAAAATACAACATTTAATAGATGTACTATCACTATATCTTCGTTCTTACATAATCCCAATTATTTAAGCCTAGGAAAAATGCAAGATAAATGGTAGCCTACTATACATATTCTAAGTAGTGGCATAAAAATTGAATTAAATTTTCAATGGAGTATAATAGGTTTAGGAGAAAATACAGTTGTATTTAGGAGAAAATGCAGTTGTAGCAAACTGAATTTGAGGATGCCTTTGAGAGAAGTTTTATATCAATTTCAGATTTTTTGTCTTCATTCAAAAGGTTAGTTAAAAGTATTATATCAAAAATGCACTAGAGGTTCAGGGTGACATCAAGAGATGTCAGAAAGTAAAATCCTTCAAATCTGCCAATTCTCTGAGCTGGACCTAATGAAATGTTGTTTTATTGGACTTGCAAGATTTCCTATTCAGTTCAACAGCTATGTAATTCCAGGGAAAGGAGGGGTAGCACCTTAAGGTTGAAGGAGGAAAGAGAGACCCCACATACACAAGCACACATTTCCCCCAAGCTCCCAGTAAACCAAACATGAAGAAAAGTGAATCTTGAGTCATCTTTGTCATTTCTTTTTCTAATCTGCTTGTCCATTGCTGGGAACATACAGTGCATGTTTCTGTCAACTTCTCCTTAAAACAGCTTCCCCATGTCTCCAATACACAAAATTGATACATCTGAATTCTCATTTACTTAATTCAAACTTAAGTATAGAGATTGAGTTTTAAATGTCAACTTATTTTTTTTAGAGAAGCATTACTGATGTGAAGCATTACTATTGTGGGTGAGATAAGTTCTGCTATTAAGCAGATACATTTTGATATAAGTGATGTAGAGAAACTATCTCAGCCTTACAATAGTTAGGAAGGTTTAATTTTGGCAATGTTTTTGGATTACATAATGAGCAACTTCTAGAATAAAAATGTCTCAAAGAAGAAGTTCAGGAAATCACTTGACAAGATTATATGGATAATATTATGGGATTGTACCAAGACATAACTAGATAATTTACAACTCACTTTTTAAAAAAGCAGAAAATCTATGTATGATGTTTTTACATCACATTCTAGGTCCTCAGACTTGTGAATAAAGAAAAATTGAAGTAAAAGTGACAGGGATTGCCACAGTGATAAAAATAGCAACAGTACAACAATCTTATTTGGTTCTTCTCTTCCAAATAGGAATTAGGAACAAGAAAGGGAAGAAGGAAAGGCAAGAACAGAAGAAACAGAGCTCAACATATGGAAAATATCTTTTCACCTCAGTAATCTGTCTCTCAAAATAATTTGACTATTATTTAATGTTTTTAAAAAGGTCTGCATACCAATATATTGTGACTTTGTTTTTCTCTTGTTCAGAAGAACCATCTGGATAGTTTTAGGCAGTTTTTTGTTATTTCTTTTTAATATTAGGTTACTGAAATAGCTGAAACAGAAAAATCAAAAAACACTAGATACTTCTGTGATAGCAAACAAAAAAACACAAAGCCATTTTTGTTATTCAGGACCGATGTTAATCTCATCTTATTTACCTGAATTAGATGAAATAAGCCCTTTGAATCTGAAAAACTGACTCACAAATCTGAGTTTCCATAGTGATCATAATTACAGTTCAAATAATGAGACTGGTGGCATTATTAAAAAGTTTAACAGTTGAGAAAAAACAACCTTATGATTTTGGTCGATACACTTTGGAAAGTAAAAAAAAATTAGGAATATTTTCCAGCATCAGTAACCACACATTTTGAACTAGGGATCTTTCAGATCTATAATACTTGCTCTGTGAAAATCCTCAACGGCACATATATCTCCAGCCATTAACAACCACTAGTATATTTCATTTACATGCAGCAGCTAGAGCTTAGTGGAATTCTGCAGAATATGTGTCCTCAAGAAAAAAAAAACACAATAAACAAAAATTAAGCTGATCTGGGAATGTCAATTCTCATTATTTATCCCAGGTTTATGGTATAAATTTCTTCTCACTGATAGCATTGCACTGAGAGAGGTTTTGTAAAGGGAAAAACAGAAACAGAACTTGAATACAATGAGGCTTTTAGAAGGACACCAAGATGTGGAAAAACCCTCAGTGTTAGAAAGGGACATCTGGTTGCTCCTAAATTTTGATACCACTGAAGGGTGAGGCAAAGCTAATTTAAATGGTAGGATGATTCCTTTAATTTGATTGCAAAATTCAGTGTTGGGAACCATATTTCTGAAGAGTGAGCAGTTCTGGGTTGCCAAAAGTGGTCTCATTATTAGTATTTTAATTCCAGATCTACTTGCTTATGATAACTCTAGTTTGAAGGGTATTATGTAGCATGCAGAAACTAACTGTACTATTTAAATCTGTAGCTATTCTAGTGGAAGTTTTCATTATTTGAATTCTATTCTTTTAGAATTTTGTATTGTCTTTTAGAAGTCATAATTTAAACTAAAATCTCTGGGGGGGTTTTGTTGTCTTTTTTTTGGGGGGTTTTTTTGGTTTTTTTTTGGGTTTTTTTTGGGCAGGTTTGGTTAATTTTATTGTTTGGTTGGGTTTTTGGGGGTTTTTTTGTGAGTTTTTTTTTTAAAAGCTGGTCTTTTCATTATGCTGGCAGTACACAAATGTGTCTTTTCACTTACATCATCTTGTTTTCTCACCTGCAGGCTTGCAGATAGCCTTACCAGGTGGAGCAGATGCAGGAACAGGGAGTCATGGAATGAATTTAGGGCATTCACACCTAAACCTTATACAGTTCTGCTTGGTGGCAGCTTCTTTCCTTAAGGGCTGGAGTGAAAAAAAATCAAGCAGCTAAAAACTGATGCAGATGATTTATGAATCCAGGATGTTATGGCTGTTAATGGCCTTCAACAGGATTTTTTTCAGCTTTGGCATTGCTGCAGGGGTCACAAATGATTTACTTGTATCATCACTCATATTGGAAAGGCATGTTCTGAGTTTGGCTGCAAGAATGAGAGAAATGCATAGACACTGTACTCCTTGGAATATGATGGAAGATAGTTTCTAAAGAGAAGGTTTGGGAAACCTGCCATCAGTTTGAGCTATATGGATACTAGACCTAGAAAGATCAGAGTAGTTCAAAAACTGAATTTAGGAAGAAAACAAACAAATAATACGAAACATTCAAACAAATAAACCCCCAAATAGTTTCTAGGAAGTTTCACCTCAAGCAAGTATCATGACAACATGATCCTTGAAAGAGGAGAAGTAAATACATTAGAATATGTCACAGAATCACAGAATATTCTGAATTGGAAGGGACCCACAAGGATCATCAATTATGTTAAGTGGATGTCCTGTACAGGGACTAAACCCACAAACTTGGCATTATTAACACCATGCTCTGATCAGCTGAGCTGATCACAGGGACAAGGAAACCTTTATGTCACCAGAAGCAGCAAAGACAGGCAACAGAACCTTTAAATAATCCTTCTGATAAAAAGAAAGGACATTTTTAGCTACCATAAAATAAGAAAAACAATGGGAAGGGTCACAAAGTCAAATTGGAAATGTAGGATTTTGCTGGACCTGTTTTAAAAGGGGTGATGTTTTTGAACTAAACGAGGGCAGATACAGACAAGATATAAAGATGAAATCTTTTACAATGAAGTGAGTGAAACAATGGAACAGATTGTTCAGATAACCCAGAGAGGTAGATGGCAGATGCCCCACCTCTGCCATTCCAGGTCAGGCTGGAGAGGCTCTGAGCAACCAGATCTGGTTGAAGATGTCCCTGCTCATTGCAGGGAGGTTGGACTAGATGACCTTTAAAGGCCCCTTCCAATCCAAAATATTCTGCTTTTCTCTGAAGACAGTATTAATTGCATAGCACATAGTTAACATTTTTAAAAATCCCCCTGGTCACCAAAAATGAGACACAAGAAGTGTGAAGTTTTCCTAAAGCTGAACAGCAGATAAGTTGGGATCTCAGACTTGCACCTACAACCAAATTTGCCAGCTGCTTCCCACACCGACCTCCTCCTTTTAGCACTATGTTTGAGAAAAAAAGTTACATATTTCATAAACAAACCAATGTCTTGATTGAAGAAAAAGCCTTATATTTTACACCCTTACTTTTAGCACATATATACATTTATAGCAACATTGGCTATTACAGCTCTTTCTCACAAATATATTTAACGTCAAATCAAAAGCATTACAGAACTATTCCAAAACATTTTTCTTTTTTTTCTTTTTTTTTTTTTAGGTCTGTATTAAGTGTGTCAGACTATGAAATATTGCAGATGGAAGGTTGTTAATGTTCTTAACACTTTACTACAAAGAAAAGAAGGATGTTCTCATTTGAAAAGTTTGGAAAGTCTATGAAGGTTATCTGAAATAATCAAATGAGAAGAAAGAGAAACAGGCAATTAATGATATCTTCCCTGTGGACTGAGAAAGCTTCACTAAAGGGAGAAAGTTATCTTTCCCTTTATCATTTTGTGGAAAGATAATTTTAATACATAGAACTACAATTAATTTTATCTGGTTGATGTAGTACTCAACAAAAAACCAAAATCATAATTTTTTTACTAGCTAACACTTATTTCTTCCATGGAACTATACTCCATCACAAAAATACTCAAACTGAAGCTCTGAAGGTATAATAATTGATTGCAATTTCAAAAGTACAATACATTAAAAGAATCTTGGAAACCTAACCAGACCAAAATGGCTTTAAATAAAATAAAACCCCTGTGTATTTCAGAAAAATCAAATTAATCATCATTGGAAGATTTTATCAAGATAAGTCTAGCTTTTAATTCAAGTCTTTCAGTGTAAATTACGGACAGATAAATAAAATAGAAAAAAACTTAATAATGTGAATCTGTTGAACATTATTCTCTTAGCTATGAAACAGAAAGTCAGAGTTCAATGTGAAAACTCTAATAAGTAATATCAATAGGACCCTGGTGATATCCTTCCTTTCACTTCTGGGAACAAATCTTTACATTTCAAAACATGAAAATGTATCAAACTATTTACTGAGATATTATGGTGGTTCCAACTCTCTCTACAATGGACATGAACTGTCTGCTAACACAGCTGAAAGTCTCTGGACAGAGTCTCCCCTGCAGGGAGCAAAGACAGTCCATTTTATGGTAACTAATTATATGTCAAAAAGAAAGCCATGCTCTGATTGCTACATAACCAGAACAGTCTCATGTGTCTTTGTAAACTCACACCTTAACAGGTATGATCCTGAGATATTTAACTTATCTTCTGTCTAATCCTGAAACTTTGTACTTAGTAACTAATATCATTACTATTGCCTGAGGAACTTCAAAGTAGCTTCTTGTACTGATGCTCCATCTACATTTGAACTTGTTCAGAAACACTATGATCTTAGATCAAGAAGAAAATTGGAACATGACCCAGGAACCTAGATTTTTAATCCTATGACAATACAGTCTGGTACTATGACAATTTGCAGTATCCAAAACAGTTGCGTTTTAAATCAAAGCTGTAGGAAATGTTTGTAACCACTAATTATGATTGTCTTATAAAAGAAATCAGTATCAATTGCCTTATAAAAGAAATCAGTATTACTTCACTGTTTGAAATTAAAGGTGGGTCACCTTGCCTGGGGACTCCAGTATCAGGTTTACAAACAGGAAACAGGAACTTGGCATTGTTTCTCAGTGGTCTGTCTCCTTATCTGGGAGGATGGAGATGTGGGATCTGATTCCTGGCCTCTTGGACCAGTTTCAAATTAAATTACTAAATTTTTACAAATATATTGATGCCTGTAGAAGCAAGGGGTAAAACTGACAACTCCAAACATTTGAATTGTCTACTAGCAAAATTACTGTCTTTCATGTTCTTTTCCATACCTAATAAAACTTCTGTTCTTCTCCAGTAAAGGAGAGCTGCACAGAACATGCCTTTTTGCACAGTTGTGGGATGAAAGCCCTCCCAAACATGTCAGACACACAAAGGAAAGCTCAAGCCATATAAAGGAGTTATCTAGACTCTAGAAAAAACAAATGATGAAACAAACATCGCATTTCTGTCTTACTGGATAGTTCTAACAAAAACACTCATTTGAGACTGTTCTCAGTTGGCTTTTTGGTGGTTTATGACTGGTCTAACATGTTCAACCATCCCTGTATGATGCATGACACAGTTGTCTAAAAAAGAGCTCTGAACTGTGTTCAAGTGATCAGACTCTTTATGTGCTATCACTAGCTTTCACAAGTACAGAATACATCATCTTTAATGGACATAGTCCTAATTATTCCTGTGCTGAGTGGCATTAGAGTCTGTCCTACCAGAACTGCAGTGATCCTACAGTAGCCCAGCTAGCAGTCATAGGGATACCCCATCCCAGTGGGATGCTATGTCACAACTCTATTGTTTTTCAGCTACAGGACAAAAAAAAAAGATGAAAACCCCAAAAGCTGAGCATCTTCCTCATCCCTGATATATATCATATCATATCATATCATATCATATCATATCATATCATATCATATCATATCATATTGCATATCATATTGCATATAGTATATAGTATATAGTATATAGTATATACTATATAGTATATAGTATATAGTATATAACATATAACATATATATAACATACAATATACAATATACAATATACAATATACAATTAATATATAATATTAGATAATACATTTTATTTATTTGTTTATTCATTCATTCATTTATTTATTCCCTGATATTTATCACTGTATTCATGTAGACCTAAGCTGCCACCTGGCCCTTCTTGCTGAATAGACAGGACCTCCCAATAGCAGGCTAAAGGATGATCAAGTCCTCTCTGAAGGTACTGACTTTCTCCAATAAATATTAAACAATTTTTGTGTGATTTTGTCCCTGTACCCTGTTGCACTACAGATGGAAATACAATGAACATTGAAAACATCCTGGTCATTTGCATTCTTTGCTTGCTTAGGACATCTGGAAAATGTATAAGGTCTTTTCATGCACTTAGGCCTAAAAGTATGAATTTATGTGAAGAAATTATTTCCTTTTCCAGTCTTAATGTTTTTTTAAGATATTTAGGGGTTTTGAAGTTAATTCCCAAGTTTACAGCCTGCTGTTAGGAGAGTGCTTGGAATAGCACACACTTTGTCTTCCACGCTGTAAATCTTAACAGTGCAGAGCACTCCATGTTTCACAGACAACGTAAAAGATACATCACAGCCATTAACCTTCCCCTCAGCTGCTGATAAAGTAAAATAGGCCCATTCTTTACAGTAACAGTAACGTATCTGTTCAGATAAATATTCCTCTTGCTGCAATAAAGCATAGCATTTTACAGCTGCATACCATCTTTGCAAACTATAACGTGGCAATTAAAATTGAGTACGAACAGAATACTAAGTGAAGACTTGAAGGCGAAAGGGGATGAAAGACCTTTTCCTAAAACTTGCCTCAGCAAAATCTGAAGTTCAACATATAAATCAATGCCTGCTTATGTGAATTTTTAAGTCTACAGCAAAGATACAATATTAAATTAATTTCTGGTAATCACTTCCTGAAGGCTGTTAATTTGATATAGTTAAGGATATGTTTATATGGCTGGCATTTTCTAATTGCACACAAGCCAGTTATACCAGGAGGCTGTAATTAAAGGACTCGTGTAACTTAAAATTTAAGAAGCTATTTTATAAATATATAAACAGAATTATACTTAAAACATTAATAATTTAATAACATTTATTATGATTTCATAATTGTTCATAAGAGATTCAGAAGCTCTAGCCTTGTCTCATTTACTGTGGAGCCTTGTGAAAAGCACTAACAGTCAGTTCCTCTCGTTTTCCTACACCCATAAGACAGAGTTTTGTATTTGCCAACCAAGAAGCATATTTAGGATCAGATCAACACTGACTGGGAGGATTGGTTCATCACATTTCTGTGCAAGGATAACTTAGCAGCCTAAACCAGGGAGATCCACTTAGAGAGTGCCTTGTACATTTATGTGTACATGGTACATTTATCCTTGACTGATTCCAGATAAGGATTTGTGATGCTACTACACCCGAGGAGATATTCAGGATTTGTACTTTATAGTAATACTAATACTTCTGAAAAAAGAAACCCATTGAGGGATCTTATCACATAATCTTATAGCCACATCATTTTTTTACTGCGTGGGGCAGAAAACAATAATTTGCACCATTTTCCTCATGCCTATAAATCAGAAAGAATTTTTTTTTTTTTTTATTTCTGTAAAAGAAAATAATAGCTTCAGAAACATAGTAGCATAAGAACACATGCCACCTTATCAGTTTTTGAAACTATTGGAAAATAAATGTTCAAATACTGTTTTCAGATATCACTGTTAGCATCATTTTAATCTCATGTATCCGAATCCACTTCAACCAGCCATATTTTTCAAAACAATTCTTCATCTTAAATTTCATGATCAAAAAAGTAGGAAGACAAAGTCATTTTTCTATGACTCTTTAGCAGCTTATCCCACAGGACCATGTGAGACTTCATGCCACCCAAAAACTCCCAGGAACACATTTTTTTGCCTAAATAAATGAAGTAAGAGAAATTTATAGGATTAGAGCCTAACAGTCCAACTATTTTTTCTAGTGTCCAGACATGAGATGATAGCATTAAATAGCAGGCACAAGAACAAATAAGTTAATGTAGTCAGTCTGGCATATTCTTGGGTTGCAAGATTATAAAATAACTTGAGTTTCTGCATATACCCATGTGTCTTAGAAAAGTTGTGGAGTTTAAAAATCATGCTGAACTAATTCCAAAACATTTTTCATGCCTTTTGTGCTCTGAAAAATGTAATTCCCAAAGTAACAGAACAAAGTATCATGAAGTGAAATGAACTATACATAGGTCACTTCCAAAGTTTTAATTTTAAAAAAGAAAAAATATGAAAAGATTAATTTTTGTCAGTCAAAACTACTTCAGTCACAGTGCTGTTATGCTCCTTTCTTCACTACCAGATGAAGAGTAAGAAAGCAATAGAAAAACATTTCCCTGCTCAATCCCCTCGACTCTTAAACATTGAGATCATCTGAACTGGAATGAAAGTTATCAATATAAATTTCAGCATTATTAAATGATTCCATCTATAGGTATAGGGGTAAAACAAGATCACGTTTCCTAAAATGACACTGATTTTTAGGCTTACAGCTGCTGAAAACTTAAATATTGAAATACACTTTAGTCAAATTCCGCCTTGCAGACAAACACTTTCTAATAGGAAGTAAGAAATAGGAAATTATCATGAGTCTGAATTATCATGAATTAAAACCTCATGTACACAGTTAAAGGAACATGCAACATGATGCAGATAATTACTAAACATGCATGAAATAGATATGAACATGATGTTCACACGAATGGCACACAGGCACACCAGAAGAGATTTCTGTGGTGTATGATAAAAAAATATGCAGGTTTAGCTCAGGCAGCCTGTGCAGTTTTAAACTGCTCCCAAAGTCCTGCTGAGCTGATTCACAGAGGTGAGTGTGGCAGATCATTGGGGCTGTATGCAAACAAACACAGGGTTCATGTTTATTTTTACCTTGGAATTTGTTGCAGTTATGCAATACTGCATATAAAGCAGGATTTTAGAAGGGGATGTAGATTTTACTCAAGTGCATAAGGATACCCTCAAGCCTTGGTGTAGACATTCTTGAACTGTAGAACTTGAAATACTCAAAGTGCTTGAAGCACTTATTTACTGCTTTACTCATGATCTTTGCCTGATGTTTTTTCCATTGATGTGCTTTTAGGTGCCATGAGTACTTTTCTGCTTTAACCATATGTAAATGCATATCTTAAAAAAACTCCAAAACCACCACAAAAAACCCCACCACAATATAAAAACAAAAAGCCACCTCATAAACCCAAACCCAAGCCAAAAAACTGCATACCAAACACAAAAAATGACCACTTATTTTATTTTTAAAATACATAAATGAAAATAGCAATAGCAGTAGTGTCCTTACAAACAACAGAGATCTGTGGTCCTCACTGCCAGGACTTTTCACTCCGCACCTCTCTTTCTGCTTTTCCTATATCATTTGTGAGGGCTCTGCCAACAGCTTCTCTCTCTTTTTTTGTTCAGCTCTTAGTTTAGTTTGTTACTAATCTTTCCATTTCAGAGACAAGACAAAATACAAAGTAAAGTCTGCAGCTCTAACAGTAAATGCTAGTGGAACAACTAGGAGCAAAATTCAGCTTCTGTGCATCAGCTTTCACATTTTCCATAACCCTTCAACTAACATTAACTATTATTAAACTACGACTTTAACAGTTTTTTTGTTGATCATCTCCCAGCACTGTTGTGGAGGCTGGAATGTTTAGCTGTTAGCTGTTGTGAAATGTAATAATGCCAAGTATTTTAATATCTGTAATTATAAATCTCATGCTTTATACCGTGATTTATACTAATTTCAGCTGTGAAGGACACTTTGCTTGCAGTCAGATCTGACAACTTACTGATGGTGGCTGCCCTATTGTTTCTAGTCCATCTACACCTACAGCTCTGACCCAAAGGCAAAATTTCATTTATTCCCTCACGCTGCCACAGGCACTTCCACACCAGCCCACTGAGTCAGATTAAAGACTTGACATAGTATCAAACAAATCTTCAATTCTGTTTCATTTCTTATTTAGTTTCCAATTTAGTTTTTTTAATAAGGTCTCTTCAGATTAATTAAAGTTAAAATTATACCCATGAATAATACAAAATTCAGCCATAAATTCCATGCTGTTTTTCCTTCCTAATTTGCAAAAAGTTGTAAGTGTTAATCCCAGACAAAACTGCACCCCAAAGAATTAGAGAGGATCATCAATAATGTTTTCATGAAAGCAGAGAAAGACAATGAAAAAGTTTCACAAACTGGCAAAATGTTTTGGGATATTTTGTAGTATACAATTACTGTGGAAACCCTGAACATCTGATTGGTAAGAAAGCCCCAAAACTTTTACAAGGTGACAACTGCTGCAAGCACTGATGGAAAGAAGAGAAAAAAAATGTGAGCACTGAAATGGGAAACAAAAGAGTAATTTCTGTGGTTAGTACAGCAGTTTTGATGAATGCTACCAGCACCTGAAAAGCCTTTCTTGCTCCTAGAAAGGAAAGGATCAATACAGAAAGATCATCCAGAAAGATGTTCAATGGCATTGCTCTTTACATTCTGCTACAGACTTGTGTAAGGAAAGTCTGATTAAATGCAACTGTTCATCAGTTTAAATATTATATACAGGTACATACCTGACTGTTTTACTACACCTGTATTAAAGTTTAGAGCTAACTCAGTTCCTCAATTCCACTAATATCTCCTTTTTGGCTTGTAAAAGGCAGGGTCGTGATGCTAAAATTACTTAATAAAAATCCTACTTTGAGGTGGCCTTGAGAATTTCACACTTAGAAATAGATATTTGCATGAACAAGTAATTTTTACTCTGGAGTTTTACATTGCATACTCTGACATGTGAAAGCCAACTCTCTACTAAGCTATTTGAACAATCTTCCAACTTCTTTGAACCCTATTATGTTAAAAAGTATTTGTAAGTAAGTAAGTATTTGTAAAAGAATTTGACTCTGAATATTTATTTTTATGAAAAAAAAATCTCGCCTCTAAGTGATCCTTTTACTGATAATGATTAATTATACATGCTATCAGAAGGAAATTTTGGGAAAATGATTAGAAAGAATCCTCATTTATAAAGATTCATATCACTTTATATCCTTAGTCATGACATTGTGACTAAGGATATTCCAAATCAGTGGAAAAAATACTGAATTGTAAAGAATGGCTTTTAATATGAATTAAATGTTTACTCTTAGTTTGTAGGCAGTACTCACAATCTTTCATCACCTTGGATGCTTAGTAATCTTCCTCATTTAACAAGATACTTTTATATACTTCAAAACAAAATAATAAAAAAAATTCCAAAAATATTTTTTTTAAAAGCATCAATTCTGCAATTTCTTTTTATTCCTCTTGCCATTACCTGTAAATATGCTAAATGTTCTGGAAGCATTTCTATCACTGTACAACACAAAAGCTGAATGGAGGCAGGACAAATGGCCAGTGACCGATAGATGAACAACTCCCTAGGAAAGGATCTGCTCTCTGCAAATCTGTTGAAGGAAGGCAAAGGTTTTCATTTAACAAAGTCCAGATTATATCTGCAGAAAAGGGAAATGAAAAAATGGCAGATAGGTCATCTGCTTCCATGGACGTAGGAAGAAGCTTTGGACTTACTTGACGCTTCATACTTCACGGGAAGAAACTTAATGCTTTGTCAAGGTTTATGGAGTTCATGTGAATAAGGACTCCATTCTCTGTTCAGTTGTGAAAGTAGCATTGTTACCAGCATGTAAATTATTTTAAAGAAGACTATTTGTCATCTGAGAGAAAAGTATATTTTCTTATGGTTTATATATATTTAATTTTTAAAAAAATTATCTTGAAAAACAATTACGATTCTGGTTTTAAAAGCCACTACAGAGATAATGAATTTTAGCAAATACTAAACATCAAAGTACACAATATGTTATTAGCTAGGAATGTCTTTTCACTGTGTGATATTTCTATCATTGTTTATCTCTGAATCACCATTTTTCATTCTAAATAATCCTAATGTTTATTTCCTATGACCAAAATCTGATTTTTGTAACAGTGTTCAATAGTAATCACTATTTGCTTCAGTTTTTGCTGTTTCCTCCTCTTTTGCTTCTCTAGTTGTTGAAAAATGGGTTTGTTTGCCATTATAAAATCTCTTACCACAGTTGTTAGTTTACTTTATTGCAGAGGTTAGGTGTGCTGGTTTTGCATTACAATAGAGAATGACATAACTCTTCCAAGTAATGATTTTTAAAGGAAAAAAAAATCTTCTGCCAAGATTAACCGACTGTCAATGTAGTGTATGCTAAGAATGCAAACAAAGTATTAAAATATCAGTGGCCCCTACCAGGATACAAAGCTAATGAGACAAGGGTAAGGGAAGCATCATGATGTACAAGACAGAGGAGTATGCTGTAAATTATTTGTGATGTGGAGCCTTCGCCATTCAAAGGGACCATAACAAATTTTTTCTTCAAAAGGAAAGTCTAATTCTGAAGAAATAATATAGTCTAACATTTCTTCAGAAGGGGTGACTATTAAATAAACATTCCAGAGATATTTAATGTATGTGGGGAACGGTAGAGATTTTGTAACAAAAGGAAACAAGTATTTATGATGGTATACAATTCTAATTTATAAATCTAAACTGAAGTACCTGCAGGGAAGGCTCCATTTCATGTCTAAGGTTGAAGAACTGCAGTTTACATAATGCTAGTAGAAACCTAGACCTGAGGTCATACAGTCATGAAGCATAAATGAAGAATATACCTGAAGGAGTAACTGCTCGAGCTGAGGTGTTACTCCCCAAGGGTCTGAAGTACAGCCACTGCAAAGCAAAAGTCCTGTTGAAATTTTTACCAAACAAAATCATGCCATTCTCTCAGTATTAGCAATAATTTGCACATTGTTTCTAATTTATTACAATTATTTCACTTCAATTACTTAGCACCATAAAATGGTATGTGGATAAGAATAACATTCGCAGAGATTGAAAATGAAAAATGCAAAAATTTGAATTTTTTCACTATAGAAAACAAAATAGTTAAAGGAGCAACGTCATACCTGATTTGTGAATAATGGGAACATTTGCATTATATTTATTGTTTTGTGTGCCTTTATCACTTTTATTGTTGTTCTGCAGTGTAGCCCTTTGAAGGTCTGCCAAACCACTGCGGCTTACTCAAATGCAGGGCTGAATTTTAATTAAGCTTAGCAGAATACTCATTGAATTTGCTGAGCCTGATTAGGCCAGTCATCCTGATAGACGTGCAGAGGGCATCTTGCTTACTTATTCTAACAACTGACAGAGACAATTAATAGATTCTTGTAAAATAGTTAAATGTGAAAAATACAACGTCATCACCTCTTTTCATTGACAGTCTTGTTTTTTTATGTACTCAACATGGTTAGAAAAATATTCTTGGTATTGTAATGATGGAATACTGAAGAGTAATTCAGTATTCATATCCATGAAGATTAAATCACAAAGATATGCATTTTGTTCCACTAAAGTATTCCCCACAAAATCACAGCCCAGTGAAGAGGAGTTTCCATGGTCTCTGCAGGGTAACATTAAATATGTATGCAAGTGGATGCCTTCTTACAGATGACGTTTCACTTTTTATAGAAGAGATACTGGGACCTCTCTCTAGCTCATGAAGTTAGAATATCCTCTTTCTCTCTCTCCCTCTCTCTCCATATATCCTATATCTTCAATCTTTCCTGTGAAGCGTGACTATGAATTGCAACCCAAATATTCCTTCATCTCTGTTCTCTGTGAGAGTGGAAGTTTCATTTGATTATAAGCTTAACAGTCAGGTGGATTTTGACTTAGTAGCAATGTCCTCAGTAGATTCCTGTGCATTCCTTTTGCTTAGGAGTGCTGGTTTTGCTGTTTTCTCTTACCTATTAATACAAGTTTAGGGGAAAAAAAAAGATTGTGATGTATAATGAAGGTATGTGTAATACCTGCCCTGTCAATCAACCTCTTATCCCTAGAGAAAAGGAATAGCACTAGACAAAAAAGGCAAGCAAGGCGAACAAAACTATTGATATGCTTTGAATGTAAGTTAAAATTTTTGTCATGAAAGGATATGCAAATTTCAACAAAATTAACAGAATTTGCATTCACTTCAAGTTGTTTAGTATCAGGCTAGTAAGTAAACAAATTTTTACTATAAAGATAAAAAATTGTTATACAGTGACTGAACTTCAGTGATCAAAAAATCCCAGAGTAAACAAGAGTGACTTGCAGCAGAAGCAAGAACAGTAAATAAATTACCACAAACCACAACACTTAAAGGTTGAATTGCAGAGACCAAAGAGCTGTCTTCCCTCTAACTGAAAGGGTGTGGGAAACAGAAATGGGGAAGATGTACACTGTAAAAATGGAATATGTACAGTTGAAAGAAGGGCAGCAAGTTTGTGATTTAGTGTCCTTTAGTGCAATTAATACACAAAATTAAAGGGTGGGAAAGGTGGTGCTATTATTTGATTTCACTGCAAAAAAGGAATTTTCATAGGTTTTGATGTGCTAATTCTAGGCCAAGGGTAGCAAAAATACAGAAGTAACTGGGATAAAAATTGTCTAAGGGGACATTGTCTCCGTCTACAGGCAAAAGACAAGGAAACAAACTAATTCGACACAAAGTTTTAAAAAATATTGCTGATTACACCCTTCGCTGAGTCTCTTATAATTCCTCTTCTTTGTTATTAACCAAGAAGACAACCCCCTATTTAATCCTTACTATTTTCTTATTAATTTGGATATTTGTATGTCTAAGCAAAGGATTTACTTTTAATAAGCATACCAGAATTGGATAAAAACAACATCAGAAAACAAACAGATTAAAAAAACCCAAACCAAATAACACAAAGACATTTTACTGATTACTTAATCTAACGCTAGAGAGAAGTTATACAGCAAAAATCATGTGCAGTATACAGAAAATTTCCAGAAATGTTCGCTAACAAAAAATTTTGCTTGGAGTAGAAATATTTAAACTTCTGGAATTGTACTGACACATCAAAGGGGAAAAGAACACTCACATGTACTGTCATCACCGTGGTCACTGCTGCTATCCACAACAATTTCACATTGTCACTTTTAAAAAAGGGTCAGTCATATCCCCCAGGTGGTGTCTTATTTAGGATGAAATGTTTATTTTTCAAAGGACTGATGAAGTGTAGAAAATGATTTGCATATTCCGAAGTCTGACTTTACTATGCTGTTTACAGGAACTTCCCTTTGAGTGCTGTATCTTTGTTATGCAAATTCTTTCCTCAGTCACTGCCTAACTTCACCCATTTCAATCCATATTTTTAAAGCACATCCCACTCACTATTAGTGGGGGTTTTTCTAATCAAGATATGTAAGGGTTACTGGGCTTAACACAACTCCTTATTTTAATTTTTCATCCTATATCTCTTTGCCACAGAGGTATTATGCATATTTTTATTTAAAAAAATCTACAGAATTAGGATCAATATTACATTATATTGTTCAGTAGACAGATCAAGGTCACAAAATAAGTAAAAAAGAGAAGAAATAACATTCAAATATATAATAATTGTTTAACCTTATGGAGTTTTTTCCCAAAATTTTCTGAAAATTACTAGCATTTTGGGTCTATGTCTAGAAGAATGTCATTGGCATGGAAACATTAATGAAAAAAAATATTAATAATAAAGTTATAAAGGGATTTTATTTGATAAAATTATAGATACCTCTACCAACAGTAAGGATCTATAATTTTGCTGTAAGTATAAACAAACATCTTTTTCGAAGAGATGTTGTGAAACAATTTTGTAGGTTCTATTTCAACATCAAAATAGTAGCCTTTTCTTTTTAAAAAAAAAAACAACTTAAAAGACCGTTTTTTATGCAATTTTTGTGAAACCTAGGCAGATATCAAGGTATTTGTTCCCAGCAGGTCCCTGCCCATCACTGTCATTATGATTTTGGCAGCTTTCCAAGAGAGTTACCCTCCATCTGCTGCTGTTTCACAGAAATGGTACCTTGAGGTCCACTTGACCTATGAGCCCTCAGGCACTCCAGCAACTTAGTAATAATTTTTTCTCAGTCAATTAGGTTGACAGAAAATGCTGCATGGAAACGTGTCAGGTTCTGCACTTTTTTCCATGCACAGTTCTCTAATCCTGTTTCTTTCATCATTCCACTTTCAAGCTACGACTTTTAAACTCTCCCTTGTGGCAAGATTAGGGGAAAGCCCCATGAAAAGAAGGTGCTGAAATTTTTCCTGAACACACAAAAAAAAAAAAAAAAAAGAATTAAAAAATAATTTTAAAAAATTGACATTAAAAAAATAATTAAAATGCTGTAAAGTCTGTGGCTCTCATGATCCAGGGATCTGTGATCTGTAGTGAGTGAATATGATAATGCTGAGGTTGAGACACTCAGGCTTAGCTCCCTCATTTACACACAAAGGTTTGAAGACCACCCTTGACAAGGGGAATAATGTTGTAGTTTCAAACCCCAAGCAATTGTTGGGACTACTCAAGGATTGCAAAGTTAGAGACACTAACATAAAAAGTTCTGCTACCACAAGGATAAATAATTCACAAGTGTGATGGGATGTTCTACTTCCCAATGGGTAACACGGCATCAAAATTAATTTTTATTCAAAAATATTAAGCACGCTGATACATAAAAAGAGATTTATGATGTGACACTACAGAAAATATGTTTTTATTACTCTGATAATTAAATTCCTAAAGTTTCTGCACGGATGACAGATTTTCTGGTCATAATTTCTTTTGCATTTACCACAGAGAATCTATTGATAAAGAAATATTGCAGAACTCTTCCTACTTTCAGAGGAATCACAGATCCAACAAACTCTTACAGCTGACACTTCAGCCTGGGACATCCCTATGTCAGATCTCTGATTTGTTGCTAGAGATGAATTGTTTGACTGTGGTATCATTTGTCAAAGACTGTGTCTTGAGTTGTCTGGTTATCTAATGTTATAAGTTAAAAGTAATATATACAACACACAATGTGTATGTTAAAAGTTCCAGTTACCCATAGCAAAGCATTAGGAAGAGAAAGCATATAGTAGGAGTGAGGGTTGATTATTTAATTCTTGTCTTTTCTCTGCTCCACTCTGAAGCTTGAGCAAACACATTGGATGGGGACATGAATAAAAAGGGAAGAACAAAAAACGGCAGAGTGGAAATAAGCTAGCCATTTCATCTCATAATTCAGAAATATTCTAAATTCCCACCACTGGAGACAAGCTCTGAAAACAGCAGCTGCATTTTTTAGCATGTCCAGTTTGTGTCTTGAGAGTATCTGTTGTAACCTACTTCCAATTATATTAATGAGAAGTAGTCACTGACTACTATTCTGCTATAGCCCAGTATCACCAAACTTACTGGCAAACAAGCAAAGAGAATTTGCATTATTTCAGAATAGCAAGAAGCCTTAAGGAGGGAAAAGCTCACATACACATGCACACACAGATGCAGACAGTGATGTTCTGCAGTTAGAAACTGTATTAACAGAACATTTGTTTCCACAAGTAATTAATGCATATCTTCATGGACAGTACATTAACTACTGTTTACTCAAAAAGGGAAGCCTTAAAGCTACAAAATAAACATTTTCTTTAAGTCACTCTTCTTACAAAGTCATTTGGAAAGAATAAAAAATATTCACAAGTATTTTTAAGTGTTTTTACGTACTGAAAATAATTTTTTATTTATGAAATAACAGGCATGAATCAAGCCGAAGTACACACAACAAACACAAGTCCAGCCAAAGCAGAAATTAGAGTAGAGAGATTTTTGGGTCATCTATTTTTATACACATACTTGCATGGGTGTGCATGTCTTTGTGCACAGAGAAAGAAAAAGAGAAAGGCTACATTGCAGCAGAAGCTTGTTCTGAGGAAATGTGGGAAATCCCTTAAATTGCAACTGCCATGTAAGAACTGCTCTGGATCTACAAATGATGTCCACACGTCTGACATAAAGAAAGCTAGTCCACTTTTCTCTGGATTATTAGGGTTTTCTTGAAAATACCAAGGAAGTACAGTGACATTTAGAAAGTTTACATGAGAAAGCAACAAAACTTATAGCTTCATTTTCAAGATACACAGGAGTTTTTGTTGCATCAAGTCCTCCTACTTTATCTCTTAAACTCAAATGTCTTGTTGATCTGGCAAATACATGAGCACTACAGAATAACTTCAGAAATCCAACTTTATTTAATGAGGGTTGCTGGTTTTGGACTTTATAAACCAAAGAATGTGTTCCTGAAATGAAATTTAAGTCCACTGCAAAATGTTATGTGACCTCCTTGTTATCTTCATAACCAAGACCATTTTTCTAAAAACATTATGACTGACCAATAAACCCTTACAATGGAAGGAGGCATAGAGGAGATGGGCAAGGAGATATTCCACAAAGCCCAGGGAAAAATGCAGGGTCTGACTGACCAAAGCTGTTATATAGAAGCTGATTTAGCACCAAGGGCACCAGAGGGTGGCCTTTGTTTCAGGTAAACAGCTATCAACAGCTGAGTGGATCAACAGGCATTGTAAAAGCTTCTCCCTGAGTTCATCAGCAGAGTGGGAATGTTTCCCTGAGCTGGCCAATTTAGCACAGGTGAGATTAAATATCTGAAGAAGAGAAGCTGTGAATTACCCAGCAAAGAGTATAAACCCCAAAAAATTAACAAAGGAATTTTGATGACTCCACAGTCTTGAGCTGACTTAACCAACCCATGTGCCCTCCTGACGAGGGGGAACGTTCAGCACGGTGATGATGAGAGCATTATAGACTTGTGACTGGACTGTACATATTGCTGTATTTCACTAAGTGTAATTTACATTTGTATTGTGTTGTGCAGTCTATTTTGTACTGTCCTGCTAGATCAGAAATCCCAGAGAACAACTGTCGTCATACAGGTAAATCAGATATCTCTCCACCTGTGGAATATCTAAAACAACCTGGATGGAGAGTATGGAACTCTGACAAACATGCAAAATGAAGGTAATTCCCAAATGAAAGACAATTTTTTACAAAATGTGCACCTCCAATTTGTCATGCAGAACAGTTACAGCACATCCAGGATTTTTAGTCAACTGTCATGGACAAGACAAACTCATTCCTTGAAAAACATATTTCAAAAAGGGCAAGAATTTCTATACTGAACGACAGAAGCCAGTGTTAGTCAATGGGTAATGCTCACACAATATACAGCAAAGGTTTGTTCATGCTGTCTTTGCAGAGATAAAAGTGGAGGGGGTGAAACAATTCAATCATGTTGGAAAATCTGTAGTAAACACTGATGCTTGTTGTAAGCCTGAAAGGCAAACAAAACCTAGTGTAATATTAAAGTGCCAATATAGAAACACTTTTCTTTCTTGTGTTTTTTTTTTTATTTTTCCTATGACTTCCAGTAATTACTGCCTGATAATACACAGAGTGGAAAAACAGGTCTTTGAGATCTTTCAAAATGAGGGCTCCATTCTATTTCCAATGAAACCAGATTAGAATATTACACCTGACATTAATAAGAACAGCATCAATTCCCGAGAGAAAAAAGAGTTTTGGGGTGTCTCAGGATAGTTGTATATCACAATAGACCTCCTAATTTCTATTCCAGATTCACTTCTAGTTATAATAGTTTAAATTAAACATAAACAAATCACATAGAAATTGTGGTCATGAGTAAATTATAAGAATAATGTTGACTGACTTCCAAAAGACATGGCTCCTTTTTTTCTCTCGTCTCCTCTTTATCTCCTTGGAATAAATGGAATAAATCTCCTTGGAATTCAGTGAAATATTACTAAAGATGTTTTTTAATGACTTCATAAAGAATAATTTTCAGGTAAATATTAATGCTTACACTTAGAAAATTAGAAAAAATTCTTGCAAAAGTGGCAGTGTTCTATAATTCTTAGGTAACAGAGCAAAAAGGAAAGACTAGATCTTCTAATATCTTCTAATTTTTCTAACAGAAACTTATTACTGATTTTTTTAACAAGAAAATTAGTAAGATGTTAATAACTTGAATTTTCACCATATACGTATTTCATCTGATCTTTTCTGATTACTGCTCCCTAGCCTTTTATGATTTTTAAGAATCCTGAAAGCATCAATTATGGTGGATTTTTCTGACAATTTAAGCACTACATTATCTGAAATACTACTGCTATTTCCTATTTTAGCTATTGAGAAATACTGCAAGTATGATTCTGGGGTAATTGATAGTAAATGTTGACATTTTAATAGCAGCTACAAAAACAGGTGGTATCAAGGCCAGAATGGATGACCTATTACTCCTGAAGCCAAAATATAAATGGTCTTTCTAAGATTTATGAGTAAATTTAATAGCTTTCCTCTTTACCGTGCTCGAGAAGTAAAGGGAAAAAAAGTGAAAATGGAAAAAAAAGCAAAATTCACACCAAACACTGTTTTCAAAAAATCTAAAGCTAGAATATTCTCATATCCTTTTAAGAATACAAAGTGAGATGAGTGCAGTTAGTTTTTTAACTGCAGATTAGAATAATGATTGCTTTTCAACTCATTCATGACAGATAATTGGGCAAAATTTTCCTTGAATTTGTTTTTCTAGAAATAAGACATAATGAATATATTTCATTAACTGTTTAGTACCTGATTTGAAAACCTTTTGATTGTTCCTTCTTTAAAAACAAAACACTCTTAGAAAACCTCTCAGGAAAACTGCTCAAAAATGAAGAAGTGATGCACAGTGTCATACTTCACTGCACACTTGGTTTCTGTCCAAACACTTGTACAAATGCACACTCAATACATGACTGTGAATGCACAGAGATGTTGGCTGTTTCTCCCTCCAGTATTTTTTTTTTTTGCCTGAAGTTTCTGATTTGATAATGAAAGTAAAGGAAATTCACAGCATAGCTTACTTGACTTTTCAAAACGGTTTTACATACAAGGTGCATATACCAACTGAAAGCAAATAAAAACCAAATCCATTTTCTTCACCTTGTAAACCCCAACAGAGAGATGAATTAACTGGCAGTGAAGCAGCATTTGGTCTCCAAACACAACAATTTCATTAGGCCTCCTGTCATTTGAATATCTGTGACCACTTTTTTCTCTGACAAGCAACAAGAACATGACAAGAAAAACAAGAAAACAAAAAGCACACAGGCGTAATCTTCCCAAAGTACAGAAAATTAAGCATCGTGGGTAAGAGAAAGACATTTTTAACAGGGAAAAATACTGCCTCAGTTCTGATCAGTCTTTTCCAGACACATAATACAAGCCTTATCTGAAGTCCATGTCATGGATTCACAGACACAATGAGGCAACTCCATGGATAGCTTAGCCCAATCCCATGCCCAGAGCAGCATCCAGGCTGTGTCCAGGACTGAGTTTCAAATATCTCCAGGGATGATATTAGAAACACAGCTTGAGTAACCCGTCCCACTGTTTATCCCCACAGTACAAATCACTTTTTCTGCTCACAAGGAATCTCAGGAGTTTTGTTTTGTGCCCGCTGGCATCTGCCCTGTCAGAGTCTGGTTCCCTCTGGATTTCTTCCCATGAAATATTTGCTGAGCTGCCTTCTAGCCACTCCTGGTCTGCACTGGTGGCTGGGGTTGTTTCACCCCATGGGCAGGACTTGGCACTTCCTTTTTTTAAACATCATACCACTCTTCACAAAACTCTGGGCACAGATGTTCAGCTGGATTTCAGTGCACCTCACTGTCTGCTCATTTAAGCCACACTTCATCAGCCCATGATGATGCTGAGAGGCAGCCCCCAAAGTCTTGCTAAAGTCAACACAAATCTTACTCACTCTTCTTCTCTCATCCACCAAACCTGTCATCTCACTGTTGAAAACTGTCAGACTATGTAAATTGATGGAAGAGTTTATTTCAGGTCTTTGGTTTCTAGGTGAAAGGAAACAAATGGATGAGGTAAGGACAAGAGAAAGAAGATTGAGACCAATTGCGTGTTTTGCGAATAGGATTTTCTATTGTTAGATTACTAATTACTATTTTGCACTCAAGGCAGTGAAGAAATTGGCATTCTCTTAGCTCCATTTCTTCTTTCTCTTTCCTCTCTTAAATAATTAACTAGAACATTGAAGTGCTGAATACATACAATTCCCACAATCAGTACCGTTCTGACGCACTATGCTCAATTTCATGTGTTACGAACAGTGACAGAAAAATGTCTCCCTACAAATTAATGTGATTTATTTATTTTATGTTCTAAGCAACATTTCATGTTTTAATTTACATAGGTAACTCTTTTGTCCTATTTCAACAAATTCAGAACATTTTGCTGGAAAAACAATAGTATGGTCTGTACTTTTTTAAAAAGAAGAAATAGTGAAATGTCACTTGCAAACATCTTTGAAACAGTAAAAGAAAAATAGAAACCTTCATTATTTAGAGAAACTTTTCTTAATCAGGTAGTAGTTAGATCAGTTAATATTAAAACGTAAAGTTTTGCCAGACATTATCAGAACTCTAAGGAAAAATGTTGACTTTCCTGTAGCAGGAAGGTCTTTACAACCCACAGCCTCCTCTGTGAAAGAGTATGTCAGAGAGGGATGAGAAATCTTTTGGGCACTAGACAGCTATATTCAGATTTGGAAAAGGAGTTGTCCAGTTACTTTAGCACCTGACTCCTTTGCTGAAGGATTTGAATCATGCGTCTAAGTGCTCTGCTGAACAACAGAGCAACTACCTCGTATTTTGCTTGCGGGCTAGATTAGTTAACTGGTTTTGTTCTTTCACACGTATCAGTGGCAAAATGAAAGCACTTGCCATTTGGTGACATTCAGGACTGCGATCTCCACCATTATATCTCAGAACCAGTTACCTTCCATGTTGGGCTTGATGCCATACCCTTACAAATTTCTGTGCTACATTGTAGCAACACGAGTTTCAGGTTTTTGAATTTGTATTTTGTATTTTGTATTAGGTCTGTACTTGGTATGTCCCTTTCACCCCCCTACCCCTGATGACCCCGGTGGTTCCTCCTGATGTAACCCCTCCCCCTTCCCTTCCCCATTGGGTCAGAGTGTTTCCCCGCCCAGCCCCCGAGCTGAAAAGAGGAGACACGACGCCCACATGCGCTCTCTCTCCATGCTTCCTCCATGATGAGACGGGGCTCTGGCAAATCCTCTGCCACATGGCTGCACTGAATAAACATCTTCCTAACCCGAGAGAGCACGCTTCCTTCTTCCAAGCCTGAACCCACGCACAGCCTGCTGAGCTGAGGGACCTACACAGGCTGTTTCTGTGGTCTGGGGGAACTGCTAGCCGGCATTAGCACCCCCCCAACGAAAGAAACAGCAACACTACATAATTAAGCAAACTGATTAGTGTATTATCTTTTGTTAAACAAAAGCAGTTCATTAAATGTCATTCAAACACAGTCGATGAGGAATGGAAAAGTCAGGTGAAACACGAAATTTAAAGGCGGTAAACCAGCTCCCAAAGCTTGTCAAAAGTCATGCCAGGTGAGGCACATGGAAAGGAGGGAGACAGGAAGCATGTAAGGCAGGTCTATCTAAAATTGAAATGGCTGTAATTAAAAGAGTATATATGTGTGTGTGCGTGTATGTGTGTGTGTGTGTGTGTGTGTGTGTGTGTAGAATTCCCAGAATCAGCCTTGAAATATCTATTATTATTTTGTTTTTCAATGCACATACAGTTAAATATTTACAGTATATTCCACTGATTCTTAACTTCCTGTACTTTCTACAGTGTAGGTAACCAAAGAAAAAAATAACCATCTAGCTGTATTTTAAAGATAGATATATACAAAGGTAACTATTTTTCTTACTGGAATAAGAAATTATTAAAAATGGAAAAACTTAAAACATGAAAAAGAAGATTTTTAACTCAGCAGTATCCAAGACCCAGTCTTGTTTATTTATTTAAAACATAAAATGTTTAATTCCTGTGTCTAAAATCAGTAAAAAAATAAATAAAAAAATCCCTTGGAGTGAAATCCTTTTATTACTAACTTGCTTCAAGTTTCCCATGGATGTCAGGATGTATAAGTCCCATGGACTCAGGATGTGTAAGTGGGCATTAGCATACCCGTTATATATATGTGCATGTGTATATATATATATATATATATATATATATATATATATATATATATATTATACATCTATCTGCTTAGTTGTGCCTTTAGTTGTGCCTGAATAAAGGAGAAATTAATTTTTTCTCCGTTGATCTCAAACTATGAGTAAAGATTCACTTGTTAGATACTAACCAACTATTCTAAAAAACCCCCAGAGTACTGCTAAACTAACTGAGTCCTGAATATTCTTACCCTTTGCACATGCACGTTTTATTGACACGGTAATATATCATTTTTTCCTGTAGAAACCTGCTGCATTCAATCTTATAATGGGTGGTACTTGTTTAATGACAAATCACTCAATATCTTCTTTCCTCTTCATTGTTAGATACTTCAAATCATTTTCTGGAAACAAATTGTAATATTTCATCAGATTTTTTTAACTCCACATAGCTATCAATAATTTAATTTCTGCACCATTACGAGACAAGAGTTCATCAGTATCCCATTCAACAGAAAAGAAACAGAACCACAGAAAGAAAATTAGAAGTGTCTTCTAATTTCAGGTGTCTAAATTTACAACAAGCACTTGATATTTTCAGTGATATGTTCCCACTGGTTACTAATCAGACTTCAAGATCTGAAGTTCAAAATTTGAAAATAAAATCTCATTCATTATTGCACAGAAAAATGGTGGTTCTGAGAAGGTATTCACATAGGAACTGTGGCAGAGAGACAAAATCTGGCTCTGCAGGGCAATATTTGATTTAACCATCTCTATTCTTTGGGGACTTTTTTATTTGTTGTTGGGGTTTTTTGGTTTTCAGGGTGTTTGTTTGTTTATTTATTTTGGGATTTTTTGTTGTTTTGTGGTTTCTTTTTGTTTGTTTGTTTGTTTTTTGGTTTTTGTTTTTTTTCTTGTTTTGTTTTGTTTTGTTTTGTTTTGTTTGTTTTGTTTTCCTTAGATGAAAGACTTCTTCTTTTAGGAATTGTTTATTGACATGCTCCTGCTCCAACAATCACTGAAGTCAGGTATTTTATAAATGCCTCCTCCTAACATATTTCTTCTTGCTCCTGCATGCAGGAGCTCAAATTAGACCATACTGACCACTCAGATCTGTACAGATTTAGAGCTTTTATTAAATATTTATAGTAAGTATGCAAATGCGGCACTTTCTAATGACTTCTTGTATTTCTACAATATTAATTAAACCAGCATTTAATCAGTTATTTTAGTACATTTTTTACATTTAATTTCTATGATTTTAAGAGGAAATAGTTGGACAAAATATGTCAAATTAATCATGACTAAAAATACAAATTATTATTGACAGATATATAAAACAGAGAAACTGACAAGAGTAGCAATTTACAACCTCCAAACTACATAGTGAGATACTGCTTGAAAAATATGTATTTTCTAACATCAGAGAAATTCTTTATTATGGAACTTGCCTTCAAATAGAAATAGTTTTTTTCTACCTATTCTGACTTTTCAGTCTTGCCTCAGACTCAGGCATTTTGCTTTACACGCTTCATCCAAACACCACCTCTCCAGATAAACTGTTTCATAGTTTCTCCCCTTTTCTTATAGAGTCATTCCCCTGGTATTGTCTCTAATTCCTTGATCCATGTTCAATGGCCCAGATGCCCCATTTCTGCATCTGACTCCCCAAAACTACCTCCAATAATTGTGCTGCTCCTCACATCTCCCCTTCCAGGCACTACTCCACATCCATCCACTAACATCAGTCCTTTCTGTCCCATTGTCTGCTTGGGTCTCCCCCTCAGACCCCCCCCTCCTGAATGCCATCTCCAGCCTTTTTCCTCCTTTTGCTCAAGTTTCTCTCTCAGCCTTCCAGTGGGATTGAAGGATGTCTCCCATATCCACCTGTTCCAATCCACTTCCCATGAAAAGGGCCAAGGTTACTCCCTGGGCTTTTCACTCCCTTAAATTAAACATTGTGCTTTTCCTCACACCACTCCCCTCCTCACTGAGGCCTCTCTCCTAGGGCTCAGGCCTGCTCTCCCCTCACACTTCAGAGGGATGGATTAGTGGATGCAAGAGACAGAAAAGAAGTCAGGAGTCTCCTACAACCTTACCCTCCTGTGGGAAAGGAGCTCCATGGCAACCCTACAGAGATGGGCTGGGTTTTGCTTTGGAAAACAGGGAGACAATGCAGCAAAAATACAGAATTGCTGAAATCAGGCCTGGGAAATTACAGCAAGAGAGCAAGATGACTGCAATTAATAATATTTCATTATTAATAGTGTTGATATCTAAGGCATCAGATTGTCGTTGGTATTATGTATACAGAGGGTGTGGATATGAACACATTGGCTGCATGATGCCACCCTTTATTTAGGGTAGGAGGCTCTTACAGCACAGAAGAGTCTGTTTCCTCCTTTCATTTGCTTTTGGTTCAGGTGCTTGAATGTAGACTTCATCTGCCCCAAGGAAAGCCTCTTCCTGCTCCACAAGGTCACACTCCAGCCACCCAGGGGTCCCACTGCACCAGCACCAGCTGTGCCCTGTCCAAAACTCACACCTTGGTCAGCTGGGCTGTCCTGGGAAATGCAGGAGTGACACCCTGTATAAAATCCCTGCCAAGGCTCCAGTGCCTGTGATATGTGCCAGACCTTTCCAACAAACAACTGCTGGAATGATTACTTTTAAGTGGAGTAAATCTTCATCTTTTCCCTGTTATTTGTCTGGAAATGTGCTCACCAGTTTGGCCCCAAATGAGTGAAAGCTGCCTTGAGGCGAATCAGCAGTTAAGGGCTAATCCCTGTGCCAGAGACCGAGAAGTAACAAGGTGAGGAGAGAATGTCCTGCTTAATTACAGTGCAAATTTAATTTTGCTTAGGTATTTACTGTGTTCATTCCCCTTGCACACCTGCCAAACCTGTGCATCCATCTGAGCAGTCGTGGCTGCATACTGGATCAGTAACTGCTGATCTAAAGGGTGTCAAGAGGTTTGCTTCACATCAGCTTTTCACAAAGACAAATTGTTAAGTTTCATTTCTTTGTTTTCACCTAAGTCACTCCATTTCAGGATTAGGGGAGTACACAGACTGAAAATAAAGGGCTTTTTTCTTCTTTATTTATATATTTGGAGTACTCAGCAGAGTAAGAGAAATGCCATGGATTTTATTTCCTTGGCTAAAGTAAACATGATGAAACATAAAGCATATTCTCCTCAAGTCTAGCAGACTCTTCATCCTCACAGCATTGACAGTCACAAAAACTGACCTAAATCCCATAATCACCCTACCATAGGCATTTTGCTTTACCTAAATGCTCATGAAAATCTTAGAATTTTCCAGATATTTCCATTACTATCAGTAAATTCTAATTTGCCACAGAAAAGGAATTAGGTTACTCTCTATTCCCACTATTATTTTAATAGTCTATATTTTTTAATTTAACATTTACAGGTTGAATAATTTCAAGTAGACATGTCCTATGACTCACTAATGGTTAACAATTTAAAAAGCAGTAATTATTATTCTGCAAATCTCACTGACAATTCCAATTATACAGCACTATATTCTCCTTGGAATACATTTCAGATTGTGAAGTGGAAGGAAAATCTGTACTCCTTATTCTCACTTTGTTTTGGGCTTAGTAAGAATGAAGAGGTGGCTACATGTTTATACCATCCTGATGCCATAATTTATAAATCCCTGTCTGGAATGTAAATGATCGAATTTCTAATTTCAGACTTTCTATATTTTTGCTTATCTTTCCCATCTGTCAGAATAAGAAGGACACTTTGGGACCTTCATACAATTTAATATTGTTGGTCTATTTCCTCAGTTTACAGGTCCTTATCACTATTTCCACTATGAGTGGAATCTGTTGAGATTAGTAAAAAAGAAAAAGTACTTAATTGTGACTTTAAAATGAAATTCAAAACACACTAATATGTAATCAAAACATACATACTGAACATATATATATATTTAAAGTGCTATTTGATTGTCAGTATATGTTTTCTGTGCATCAAATATCAAATCTTCAGTATGAATAAAAAAATTTACTTTTTTTAAATTAATGACTACCTTTGTAAGCGATAAGTGAAAACACTAAGCAAAAAGCAGATATTCCACTGAGTCTTTGTATGTGTTTGAGCTTACTGGATGAAGTCTTGTGGACTTTGTGAATTTTTCTTCTGCATTACACTAATTTTTACTCCACTGCTTGTCTGGCTCAGGCTTTTGTTGTTCTGTTAAGATGAATAAAGCAAAAAAGTTTTCTTTCAGTATTTGAGCATTATTTCAGGAAAGTTGGTACAATTTAGGATCAGAGAAAAAAGCTGCAAATTTTTCAATTATGAAAAATGCTTCACCTTATTTCATCCAATACTTCAAAATAATTACAAGCAAAATGTACATAATATATATATATATATTTAGCTATAAATACTAAAAAAAATTGCCACTAAAGTAACAATTAGTATAAGTTTAAAAATTCAACTGTCACTTTTTAATCTCACACAAACATTAAAATCTCCAGTGAGGTCAGAAAAGTAGGCCCAGCTTACATCAGTCAGTGCTTTGCCTATGAAAACAACTATTTTCTTACATAAAATCTCAGAAATCCCACAGAAATATGTAATAATTATAAATGAGTCTTACAGTTACTTTCATAATTATTAAAAGGAAAATTGTACATAATACTGCCTAAAGTTCAGGAAAAATGCCAACGTTTTGTGGAAATTTCTGGTACTTTGTTTATATCCAGGGACACATTTGGCTGGTTCTCAAAGTATTTTCATAAAGTTCTTATATTTCCATTAAATCCTAAGGCAGCACAAAAAGATACAAAACCCCACAAATAATTTTAAGCAATATAATTTTTTGGCTTTAAGTATATTTCACTGAAACACTAACCAAACATATTGATGCAAGATAAATGTTTAGCCAGCATTTACACACCCTGAAAACACTGGTGCTCTTTTTTTTATTCTGTTTTTACTGGCAAATGATTTAACATATCTACATTTAAATCAGGAGGGTAAAAGGTCAGAAGTGTATGAGTGTGTTCTGCTTATGTCATCACAGTAGTTTAAATGTAAATCCACTGATAATGAGCAAAACCTCTTCTCCAGAAGATACCTAACTGGCTTCACCTCATTGCATAGATGCCACACTGTTCTATCCTTCTCACATTAATTTTTAGTTAAAATGTTTTCTCAGAGTAGCATAGACACTTGAAGAAAACATTGCATTTTGCTTCAGAGGTCTTTCATTGCATTTTGATAAATTTGCTTAAAAGTCAGGGGTTGAAAATGCCATGGATACACATCAGTCTGTACTGAGGACTGGTATTCCCAGTGAGGTTGAGTATCCTTAAGCTTGACTGGAGATATTTGGTGTTTGGAGCTTTTTGCCTGAATTTTATTAAGTGTAAGTTTTACTTTGTGATGCTTGGTTGCACAGTTTGTAAAAACTAGAGAAGTGTTAGACAAAATGCAAAGAATACCAACCAAAAAGGATAAAGAGGATAAAATGTGTGAGAAAAACTGAGAGATAAAGGAACCAAGTAGTCTCTACAAAACCTGAAAACTCCAGGGAATGGATCATATCTTCAAGGTAACAACACAGATGAAACTGCCCTTTTTCTGAAACAATGAAATGAAGAACAATCACCCACGGAAAAAGAAGTGTGGACTGGATAAACTAAAAAATAAGAACATCATGAATGAGAGTGGATGAGAAGTATCACACAAAAATATTTGCCAGCAGTATGGATGTAGTTGCCTAACTGACAATGTTGGGGGTCCTGCAGTGGCCAGGACCACAGACAAATCACATTCTCTATTAGCTCCAGATTAATCTTCTGTGGGTACAGTAACCTTCAAACTATCACAGCTCCCACTGGGAACAACAGCATCTCTAAGGAATGGGAGTCTACAGCTGAGTCACAAATACTTGCTTGTTACTTGAATCAGTTCAAACAGAAAGTATGAAGCTCAAAATGTAATGACAGTTCATAACCTCTCTCAGAAAATCATCTGAAAGCACTTTGATGTGATTGAACAAAATGCAGCACCTTTTGGAGACTAGAGAAAAACTGATTTCCATTTCATAGTTTAATAATTTCAGAAGAATACATCTTCTAAAGATGCTTTAAAAATTGAACACTTGAATACACACCTGAACCCCTCTCTTATTTCATCACTAGATACTTATAACACTAATGTTTCAACAAAAATTATACACAAAATGTGCTGGACTGCATGCTCGTTTATCATAATGTCAGTATTTCTATTGTAAGACTTACAGGGAAGAAGGAAAAACCCCAAACAACTCAAATTTTGCATGCCTGTCTCTTCTGGAATTAAACTTCCCCAAAGTGATACCTCAAAAGCAGCTCAGTTCTAAAAAATCACGTGATTCTGAAAATCCCTGACAGTGTAGATTTATCTGCTTATATTTTCTCTTCAACTTTATACCGAATTTTACCTATGGAAAATATATTGAGCTTTTCAGGCATTTAAATAATATGGTAAGCAGAAAAGAACCACAATACTACTTTCTACAAGAAATAAAGTTTTAAATTAAATCGTGCCTCTAACAACACGAATGCAATCTTATTCTATCCATTTCACCTGGGCAATCCTTCACAACATCTGAAAGGAGCACTAATGACTAAGGCACAAAAAATTCAGCTTTAAGGGAAAATCTTACTAATGTTAAGAATTATTCTCAGGTTAACTTAAAGCTGGTTGATAGTTACCTGTCAAGATGCAGAAGTGGCTTTGTTGCAGCCTCACCACACAGCCAAGCTGTGCAGGCAGGACACTGGAGAATAAAGTGTGAAGCATCCTGAGACTTCTGCTCTGCTTCCTTCAGCTCCCTCTGTATCCACATCAGCACCACAATCTCTACTCATAAATGTGAGATATTTATTATTTACAGTAACTGCCCAGCTGCAGTTCACTCTGTTGAAAAATGAACTAGAGCCCTTCTAAAGTAATTTTAATTCTGCATGAGACAGTCTGCATATGTTTAAAAACACTTAAATTTATGTATGTTCACTTAATATCTTGAGCATTTAAAATAATTATAATTAGATTTTACCTGAGAAGGTGATCTGTCTGATTTGTCTGAATCTTGGTCTTAGTAAGACCAAGCTGCAATGTGTGTTAACATTTATTCTCCTCACAGGAGAATAAGGGCTAAAATAGTGAATGCTATAATTAGCTTCCTAGGTGATGAATTATAGAGCAAATATGGAGGACTGGATCTGGAGAAGTGCCATGACACACAATTTAAACCACTATCAATAGAAATATATTTATAGAAAGAAAAAAGCACAATTAAAAGGAAAAGATCAAGCATGCATGCACTTTTTCTTTTATGCCTCAAAAATCTTCCTATTCAGAAAAGAGATGTTCTTCCCAGTTTTCTGAATGAATTGCTAATTATTACTTGTTCAAGTTGCAATTACTATATTCATCAACTACATTGAGGAAAAGCAAAAATCACTTTGCTTGAGATTAAACTAATATAACTTTCTATCATTTTTTACTTACAATTTATTTTGAAAATAACACAAAACATAAGAAATCTTCTCCCTGTGTCAACTGTTTAGGCTTAAGAATTCCTCTGACAATATAAACAACTTTCAGGTGGGTATTTCAAGACATGGCATAAAACCAGCTCAGTGTAGATGTTCTCACTGTATTTTCTGTTGAAAGAATAAGGATGTCTCTGAAGTAAATAACATCTCAAAAAAGCCCTTAAATTTTACTTACTACTGGTTAGTGGAATATCACTCAATTATATGAAATCCTGAGGGTTTGAAATACATTGATGTCCCAACCACAGTAGAAGGGGGTAAAAAAAAAAGGAGCAGTGAACCATCTCCCAAGCCCATCTTGCAACCACCACAGCGAAGGCTTAGGGAATATTGTGACTCACGCTCAATCAACTCCTTAGTCTTTTTTATTCTGAGGTCACAAAATTCCATCTTGAACCCAAGAAATGGTCCTAGCATATACAGAAACACATTTATGTAAATCAAGTTGTTTGGTAAAATGGAAGTTTGTAATTCCTGTCTGAATTCCTTGCTCAATTCTTAACTTCACAATTTGGCTTCCAATCTCAAATAACATTATCAGAACCACTTAGCGAGGCTTAAATAAATGCTAAATAAATGGACAGCTTTTCTCTTATAAATCATTAAGCTGTAAAATTTTTATCTAACTTTTGATTTGTATATGCTTTTTTATACAGCTGTAGAGGGTTGCATGAGTCTTCACCCAATCTACAAAGAGAACAGGATGTGAGAAATGAAGATTAGGAATTCTGATTAAAAAAAGAAGTCATAAGTGATTCTGCCCTTCTACTTCACACAGTGAAATGCAGATCAATGGGCACTCCATGGCTCTCCACAACTTTCAGTACCAGCTTTCAAATTATTAATGTCTAAACATCTGAGTGAAAGAAGGGAGAAGTTGACCTTGGCAGTTTGTTAACTATGCAGGTATTATGGATCATTCCCTTTTGAATTTTCTTTCTGTGTAGGAATCATAAAGGAGCTCTAAATTCCGTGTAAGTAAGTAGATGAAATGTCAAAATTCCCATATTGAGATTTGCAAAATCCATTGAAATAAAGTATTTTTTTAAAGGATTTGCAAGCAAAATTGGACTCAAAGACAGGAACATTCTATTTATTCTGTAAGAAGCACAGCATGTTAGCAATAAATCTGGCACAAAAATTATGCCAACTGACCTTTTATCTATCATAAATTTAAACATAAAGTATGGTTTTTGTATATTCTTTGCAGGCATTTTAATGCATTTATTAAATATCAATATTTTAATCTGTGAGATGTTATGTAGCAGAGTGTACATATTGCATCAAGGACAGATACACTAATTCTGTCACACCAACACTGCAGCTCATTTAGCTGTAAAAAACACGTCCTTTCATATGTTGCTCCTTCCTTATAATTCGCCCAGTGGCCTGCCATCAGTAACATGAAAGAGAAATTCATTTTACAATTAAACACTATGTAACAAAATATTGCTAGAGATTTATCCTAAGCTTTGAATTCCTTGCAAATCTAGTCCTTGATCTTAGTCTTCAGAATAATTCCGTAATTACAGGAATTTGTGTACTCTTCCTACCATAATTCCAGTATTTCAAGTATTTAAGCTTTCTGAATTTACAGTGAATTTCCTACTGTGAAATTATTTTCCATGATTATAACCACAGTATTTGAATACTTTACTCAAAATGATGAAAAGCTAAAGAAAAAAAAAACTTTTTAAAAGTGTATATTTGATCATAATTTCATTATGGAAACTCGCCCCCTGGGAAGAAAAACAATGTATAATTTTCTATTTTCATGCTGACTTTTTTTAAAACCAGGCTTTGACTTATGCTGGTTCAATTCCCAGACATAAGTTAAGAAGTCTTTTAAACTATACAGTGTTTTAAAAAAACACCATGTCCCAGAGAAGACATATTCTAAAAGAATAAGTTTTGAGGGAATCTTTATTAGCTACTCTTAGCTGTAACACCAACCCATTATTTGGATTTGGGCATGTAAAACTTGTCTACTTTGTAATTCCCCAAACATAAACTAGATTACAAGTGATCAGTTTTGAATTCTTTTTCTTTTTTTTTAGATTTTTATGCTATTTTTAACTTGAGAGATCAATTTCTGCATTTATTTTCTATTGCTCTTTTATTTTACAGTGCCCATAATGCTCTAACATAAAAATAGCTCTAAGTGTATTTTCAGTAAAGTGTTTCTGAGTGTTTCAGTAAAGTGTTTCTAAGTGTATTTTCAGTAAAGTGTATTTTTTCTTTCAAAAATAGACTGTGTGGGGTTTGGTTCTTCTTTATAATTAAAGACAGAGATGGTAGAAACTTACTGCAAGGAGGTGTTTTCAGCAACACAAGATTTAGTACAAAGTTATTGGTATTTTGTATTTTCATTTTTCAAGCTACACCAATATGGAAACAAATAAGCCACAGTCATTCACAAGTGATCCAGGAACACGTTTCTGGCCCCTCCAGACTGAAAGGATCTGCAGCCACCTACATGATAATCACAGAAAAACTTGAAGAGAAAACAGACACAGGGCAGAACCAGTGTGAGGGAGAGATTCCAGTGCTAGTCTTTCTGAATTTGGCTTTGCTTTCTAAATCTTTTATCCTTGCAAAACAAAAAACCAAAATTCAAAAACAAAACAAAAGAAAATCAATTAATTAAAAAGAATCAACGTGACTTAAAATTAATTTTCTGTTTTCACCATGAGAGCTCATATTCTGTTTTCAGTCTAGGATTACAAATAGCTGCAGTCAATATATGTTCTACCACTGATGTTCACAGGGAGGCTGTTATTATATTTACACATTTGATTATTCCTTACTGGCACCAAGACATCTGCACACTATAAAGAAATCACTCATAAAATATGGCTCTGCAAATATATGAGCAGAGGTTGCCAGAACCAAGTTCTGACATTATACTTGACACATAAGATTCTAAACATTGCTGATTCTTCTTTGTTTAACCATGGCAGTGAAGATCTAGGCAAAACAGGCAGATAAATTGCAGGCAAATCCCTAGAGGAAGGAAGAACATGCACACTTCACAGTTCCACAGGAAATTAATATCCTTAACTCAGTATTTTCCAAACTGGTTCGTTGTGTTTTGTTGGGTTGGGTTTTTTTGTTTTTTTTTTTTTTTTCCAAACTGTGAGATGGTTCAAATATTGGGGATTTAAACTGAATCTGAGATTCTAAAGTAACTAAGTTTCAAACAGTTTTTCAGTTAATGTGCATGCAATATCAAAGGGCTCTTATACCTAACTTTAATCCTTAATTTCTTATTTAAGGTTATTCTTGTTCATTGGGTAGTGGATTTTTCGTTGTTCTTTTGCTTTGTTGTTATTGTTTGTTTTTTAAAATTGGTTAGTTGTCTTTGTGGATTTTTAAGGGGTTTGGATTTTTTTTTAAATGACTTACACTCCAGTTCCCTTCTTAAAATTTAATTTCCAAAAGTTCATAATTCATTAAAAACTTTACAACTATACAATACTGATTAAACATAATTTAAATTTATACCCATTATGCAATGACTAGAGGTAAGAAAACTGAGTGCTTTTAAATGTCATTTTAACATCCACTGCATAAATTTTGGGCGATGAGTATAAAGGAAGAGAAAATAAGGTTTTGTCAGAGGCTTTGAAATGAGAACAAAGGCTTAAAGGTAAACTTCTTTATGAAAAACCTTTTTAAAATACACTTATATTTCCTAATGATGAACAAATGCACTAATAACCTAAGAAAAATACAACATATGTTTTTCTTTGTATTTCCCTCTCTTCCATTTAATTTCAACCTTGTTGGCTCAAGGTTGATTTCTTTTGATTGTTTTTTGCCTATGTAATATATGGGACCATCCATGCATGCTTATATTTGTTTCTCCAGGATGGTTCTGAAGGGCCCATGGGCTCTACATTTACTTGCTGTTTGACCTCATGCCTAACTTGTTAATTCACTTTCCTCCAAGGGATTTCTTCTGCTTTTGTTTCTAGTTTTTCCTAAACTAATTGAAAAGTAAACTACATCAAGGATATGAGGTCTAAAAAATCATCCTGCCTCAGAAATAATAAAACATTCATGTGTAATCAATAATCTACATACACAGAGCACAGTGCAGCAAAATTTATGGTCAGAAGTATTCATTCCCATCTGCCCACTCCTGTATAAATAGTTCCCTTTAAAGAGATCCTAAAAAGACCAATGCAGAAAAGGCAGAGGAAAAAGGTATTAATGAAATATAACATATTGTTATCTGACAATAACTCTCTGAATAACTTGATACTCAAATTATTCTGCAAAATTTAACAACTAAACTTTAATGCACATACAAATTAAGCAAGGGATTCTGAAACAGATAATTTACAAAAAACAAGTAGGACAAGGACTAGGCTGCAACACATACAAGTTAGAGAGACAGTTTCTCAGTTTTCAAGGAAGTTTTTGAAGAAGAATTAGCATCATAGCTGAATCTGGAAAAATATATCAGAAAAAAAGTAACACATGAACTGTAGATAATCCTTTTAAGTTTTATATGCAAATTTCCTGAGAAAAATAAGTCAGCATCTCTACAACAAAGTTCATGGGATGTCTGTCTTGAGCTTTGACAACTTTGTAAACTTGTTAGGTGTCAAAACTTAGGAAACGCCTTCTGCAATTAAAAATACGTAGAGTTTTCAGCTGGATTCCACAACAGCATAGCTCATGGATACAACCTGTGATGTGGCCAGCAGCATGAACAAATATTCTTGCATCTCAAAAAGCATTCTAGGGCTCTCCAGCATTAAACTGCTTTGCAAAAGTTTTCAAGCTTCACCAAATTCTGTGTATTGCTGGTAGAATGTGGCAACTCTGTTTCTGGCTTAAAGATCTTTCCACATGGAGAATGGAGAAGGTTTTGGGAAAGGACATCAACTTTGTGAAAACCAAGCACACATATCCCATCATGGAAAAGGTTACAGGTGCTGTACAGAGTAAGTCTCTATGTAGCTAATAATATAGTGATATTACTACCAAGAAAAAAAATACCCAAAAAAACCAACAAAAAAAACCAAAAAACCACCACAACACACACAAAAAAAAACCCCAAAACCCCACGAAAAACCTAGTGAAAGGTCACTGAGTTAAACACTATAGAGGTGTCAGTTAGGAAAATACACTGGGAGTTTGCAATAATACACAGCAAGTACGGATAACTGAGATAACATTATGTAACCATTCTTTGTTTCACGAAAAGGATGGTTTCTTTTTGAAATGTGTTACAATATTCATGAGATAGGAGGAGATATTTCCAGATATCACTTGGAAAACCAGGAAATTTCACTATTATGCAGAAATGGAAAGGTCCACCTACCTGAAGGCAAATGTTGCTTTTCTTCTAATACTAACACTGTTTTTATTGAGCTAAATAGGTGTCATGTTTAAGTGACTATGAACCACTTAGCACTATTGCTAGAGAGCAGAGTAGCAAGCCTCCTCCCAGGCTAGAGACAAGTATTTCTTTGGAACTACAGAATTTGAGAACTAGGCTTCAGACACTTGCAACACAAAGGAAACAATAAAATCTCGTTGCTCTGACTGTTATTGCCTGTAATACCAGTTATGATGGAACACTGAAGAAAAATAAGTAGGGGGGTAGCAGTAAAGAATGTCCAGGACACTGTGCATGCAACCCTTTCATCAATTTAACAGACACACAACAAAATACAAGATAGATTTTTACTTAAAGGCACTATGTTATTGACTTAAAGTGCTGTAGGAAAAAAAAAAAAAAGATAAAAATCTATGGAGTTCACTTGAATAGGGAGGTCATCTCATAATGGCCTCAGAAAAAGTATTGGTTTTGAAGAAAAGTACTTGTTTTGTGTAAGCAGAATTCAGTCTACATTAAGCAAAGGAATCCATGTTCCTGGCAGGCAGCAGTCGAGGTTATACAAGACTGTTCCTCCACAGCAACCTCTCCTAATTGACACAGGGAAAGGGCTGAAGATTAGTGTCCTTTTTTACTCCTGGTCTTAATCTTTTATTATAAAGTTGCCACCCAGTTAACAGACAATCTGAAAACTCCATTGTACATGTGATTCTCAAGGATTAGTAGAGTTTTTAGTATTCAAATCAAAGTTTCCTGTTTTTTAAATACTGTTAAAATACAAGGTGAGATTTCGAAAAAGACTAACAGCACTTAAGCTGAAACCTTCAATGAAAGTCAGTCATCAGCATTTCATGACTCAGAAACATCCCCCAGATAGAGTTTTGAATGGATCTGATTACTTAAAATGCATGCTATAGCAGTACTTAATTTGCAACATCAGAAACTGCTTCCTAGAGAGTAACTCCTATAACAATGCTAAAATTTAGCATTGTGATAAAGTCTTTTTCCCAGACAGATTCCTATCTCCTAATGAACACTGCAGGACTCCAAATTGGTAATGTGCAATAAACAAACATGTCTAATAGATATGGCATGCAGAAAAGGCAGAAGTCTGAGCCTACAGTTTGAAGTGAGTAAAGATTTACTACCTGCCAGGTAATAAATGCATTGCAGGACCTAATGAAACTGACAGCAAAATACCTAAACTTTATGGTTTCCACATAAATCAGCATGAGGTTTTTGGTTTTGGTTAGTTTTAGTTTTGGGGTTTTTTTAGGACTGCTATGTTAACTCATAACTTATATGCAGTCTTAAACTAATTTCTGATAAACTCAGTAAATATTACATTTAATGACCAGGTTGGTGAAGACACTTGGCTCTTAATGAACTTGAGGGGCTGTGACCCTCAGAAGAATGATGAAGAAAACCCAAACTAAATTTTCACAAACTGTGAATACCAAAAAAGACAACTCTGCTTCTCCAGCTGACTTTGGTACACTGCCTCTCTCAGAGACTTTTGGCTAGCCAGGGCAATTATTTTCCTATGAATTCTTCCCTGTGATTTATAGTTCTGACTATAAAATAATCACTGTTAAAACTTCCAGAATAGGGAAATGAGAATAAGGAAGAGATGTGTATTTTTTCTGAAAGTCTTGCTTTGGGCAGGATTGAAGACTGTTTTGCTGAAATGACAAGAATCAAGCTAGAACCTGAAACATTCCAATTTCAAAAGGAAGGTGTTTACCAGCAGTTACCACTTACTAAAGTTGGAAATTATATCCTCCTTACCACTATGTCAAGAGATATGCCTCATCTGATGAGCAGCTGGGATGTTATGATATCTGCAACCAAAAAACCTATTTGAATTAGCCTGAAGTATGTGGTTTTTAAACATTTGGTCATCTTTTAATTTTTAGGATTTTCTCAAAATTATTTGGGGAAGAAGTTAAACCTGATGCCCAGTCACGTTTCTGGTTTAACTGTGCAGCTGAAAATCAACAAATAACAGGATTCTCTGGAGTATGTAGAACACTGAACTGCAAAGAATATGAGTGATAATTCTGGATGTTCTGGAAACATCTTAACTTTCACTGAACGCCAAACAAATTTACACATAATGCTATGCAGAAAATATGATATTGCCAAATATCCTTCCACTTTTTGACTTAGCCAGCAGTGCTTATGTCCTACCACACATACCATGGTGTATTCTCACACCTTTAATCTCATATGTTTCTTTATACTGGAAACCAAACACCTCACGCCAAAACCTCCAGGTATTCCTCTGGCTTGGAAGAATCCAGCACCATGCCTCACATCCTATCCTCCACCTCCCACGAGGAACTAGAAGTTCAGGCCCCAGAAAGGCACATGAAAGGCAAAAGTACATCCATGCAAATGAAATGCAAAATGAATAGACCAAAATTGTGCAGTTTGTCATCTTACGCTGGTCTTCCTCACACATATAATTATGAATGTCTGTCTTCTTTTCCTTTGGGTAAACTTTACTAGGAACTAAACATTTCTAATTTTATTTTCTGAAAATGTGAATAAAAAGCTATATAGAATCAGTCTTCCTGATTTATGTAAGTTGTAATAGATGATGGCGTCTGTATTTCCCACCATTTTAATTTTTAGAAGGTGAAATATGTATTCCAGACCAGAGAAATGCTTTTCTCAAACATTTTACAGTACATAAGCTAGTCTTACCCTAATCAATGCATACAATTACCCCCTTCAAATGCCTTGAGGAGAAAAAAGTCTGACCTTGTGTTGCAAATCCATGATGAAAGTGAACAATTACCATCACACGCTCAACTGAGTGATTGCTGATTACAACCATGTTTTGAGGACAGAATGTTCCCTGACCTCACAGAAGGAAGATTCTCAGCTTCCAGAAATCAAGAGGCCCAAAACCAGGCACAGGATCAGGAAGGGGCTGAGAGCTGGGATTCTCCGCCCATGGGTAAGATCTTAGTGCTGAGCTGGTGGAACATCTCAGCGTAGAGACAGTCCCATCTCACCACATCTCCAGTCAGCTCTTCCAGCCATTGATGTTCCAGGACTCCCCAAGACAGGGGTTATAAGCTCTGGTTTCAATTTCCCTTCATGGACCACTCTTTCACGTGGTAATCATCTTGCACCCACTTTAGCAAGGCTCTCTAATGAATTGCCACCTGTACCTTTGCTCTGTGATAAAAAAATCTCTGAGGATGGTGACCAAGGATCTTAGAGAAATCAAAGGATATAACATTTTGTGATTGAAAATCCAAACATAACATTTATAAAAGCATAACATTTAAATTTTTTAGGTTAGGAATGAGGTATGAAATGAATGGAAACCCAAAGAACATTGAGACATCCAATTCAATTATTATGAAGTGGTGAAATTTTAGCAGTACGCTTTCAGTTTTATACAGCTGCACTTTCTAAGATGTGGCAGTTACAGAGAAAATATTTATAAGGAAGGAAACTAAGACATGAATTTAAAAATACTTTTCTTTCAATGCAATAATGGAGAAACTCCATGCTTTATCCAGAAACAGAAATTTAAAAAGTAATTTGATTATTCTTTTCTACCTAAATGTAGCTTCATGCTGTACCAGTCAGTATTTAGAATCAATCTTCAGAATTTTTAATAGAGAATAATTTTCAATTATTTAAAATATGACAGGGATTTTCAGCTATCATTCATAGTACCAGAAAATCTTTGCTCTCCTTCTTTGAGACTAATGTTGATGATTTTGATTACTAAGACTTTCTAAGCAAGGCTTGACATGAGTGATGTAACAATACACCTTTTAAAAACTGTCTAACATGTCTGGATCAATTTTACTTCTCTAAATCTTTATTAAGTAATGAAGTACATAACTTTATAACATACTAAAACATGTGCAAAGGAAAGATCCAATTTGTTTCAGCCTCCAAAGACAGATAAATCAATTAATAAAAGTAGGTAAAGATAAGGTTAAAAATGAAATACCAGTGCAAAGTCTGCCCTGATAGCAATACATTTACTAAAGGGCTCTTTTGATGGGTCAGCCTCAAGGACAGGTACATCTTATTAAAAGCAACCAAGATTCTCAGTTTTTACAGGGTACTTCACAGCACCCAGTCAGAGACAGCTGACAGAACGTGCTTCTCTCATGCTGAAATTCTGACAGTGCATGAGATATTCACAACAAGGTGGTACCAAAGTAATTAGAGAATCAGAGTGTCTGAGGCCAGAAGGTGTCTCAGCAGATCAAGCAGGGCCTCAAGCAGGGCCACACAGAGCTGACTGCCCAGGACCATGTCCAGACAGCTTTTAAATATCTGAGTTATAGAGACGACAAAATTCAATAAACTAAGATAAGAACATGAGGGAGCAAGTCAAAAAATACATTTCAACAGTATTTTTTTTTTCATCAGTATTTTTTATTTCAAAAGGAAACAGTACTAAGGTGTGGGCATTTGGTTTCTTAGGGTTTGCATGGCTTTGTTTTCTTTGATGACTGGAAAAACCAAGAGTAAGTATGACAGGACTTCAGCAGACTTGCAGGGTAGTTTAGGTCAGTGTGTCATCAAAGTTGAAATCCTATGGCAGCACTGATCCAATGAACTAAATAGAAGGTTTTTTTCTCACTGATTTTGAAATTGTACCCAGAGAATCTGAGAAAATTCATCCCAGAAGTCACAAAATTCTCTCTTAGAAAATTGTTATTTTAATAAAATAAATTCTCTGGTGAAAATTCTTAATGTAAATAACAAACCAAAAAATTAAAGCCAACACCTCCAGCACAGTCTGTGCAATAGTTTAATAGAGTAACCTGCAACAGATGCTATTTCCTCACCTGCCACAAATTATCAAAACATAAATGCAAAGAAATACAAGACCATTAAGATAATTTAAATAGAAAGCACCAAATAAAAACATAAATAATGGTAGAGAGAGCTTTAGGCAGGGAAAGTCATATTTAATATTGTATATTTTATTAGAATTTCAATTGTCTTCTCTCATGGACAGTGAAATATGGCACATATGACATCTTAATTACTTCTTGGGCTTAGGTTATTTTATTATGTAAAGTGTTATATTGTTAAGGTGTGTTTCATACAGATTTACAGATCATTAGCTAATTATATCTAATATGAAACATGGTGATTAAATTCTCATTAATGACATTTAATTTGATGTTATTAAAAAGTGATAATTTTATTCTACTTAATTTTAATGCAGAAATGAAGTGCACTATAGCTTAATTACAGCTATGCAAATAATTTAAATAAACTAAGTTAGAAGTGTTCTAATAATAGCATTTTTTCTCCTTTTAAAGGTACATTCATTTATTTTGGTCTTAGTCTGAAATGCAATAATTTGCATTATGCTTCCTTAATTAATGAATACTTCAAGAAATCACAGAGCAAGTAGTACTGAAAGCACTGGAGATAAAGCATTCTGGTATAATGTATTGCTTTAAGCATTTCCATACGGTAGGGGACAGAACAGATACATCAGTTCTATAGTCTGTGACTTGAAAAAGATTATTTCAAGCAATACTCACCTCTAAATGAACAAATATATCATAGTAATAAATAGACAAAACAATGCAGATAGCACTTAAGACATTCTACACCACCATAGTTATTGATTATTCCAGGAAACTTGTTGCTGTGCCCTAAAAATTTGTATTTATTTATTTAGGATTTGATTCTGTACTCCTCTGACGGAGCAATGTTTGCTCCTCTACTTATCTTTCTAATTTCTAACTTAAAACTGTCTCTTAATCTGAATGTGCATATCAGCATTACCTAAATAAAACAACCCAAACACTTAAACTTTAACTGACAGGAAAATACACTTTAAGCTATAAGGATGTAACGTTTCCCTTTTCAGAAAAGGATTTTTCCAAATCTGCATAACAATACAAACATTTCAGTGGTTATAATTAAATAAAATATTTGATCTTGCAACAGTGATTTTTTTTTTCCATGCCTCTAAATTACAAATGGAGATTTTTAGATATTTCAGCAGCCAAGTCTAGGTAAGACTGCTCATCCCAAACCAGAATGGCTGGGTTGGGGGCTAGCAGAGGGGGTACTTTTCTCCCTGAACCAGTAAGGAAAATTCTTTTCAGAGTTCAGGACCTGTGGGCTGTGGTTTTTCTTTCATAATGAAACTCAAACATCTCATTATTTTCTACAGAACAGCTCAAAGCCATGAAGAGTACAGTAATGCTGCAAACTTATCAACAAATCAAGCGTGAAGAGTTTCTCCATTTAAAGAAGTTGGTAATCATGACAGCTGAAATTGGAGAACAACCTTTATACTGTTGCAACAGTATTATGTTGAAATTTTTTATAAAGCACAACCACATGCAATTTCCTGAAACTTAATTGGCAAAGCAGTTGCAGTTCAGTTAATTTTGCAACTCTGTTGAGAGCTCTCCACTGTGAAAGCAAACACATTTCCAAACACAAAAGGAATTCCACTCATTAAGTAGAAATGTGAATGTTGGGTATACAGTGCACTTTGCAGCTAGTTCATAGAAGGGAAAAAAAGGCATATTAATAATGTGGGAAAAAAGGAGAAAAAAAATGCATCTTTATTTTCTTGAATTTTTACCTATTTCTTTCCCAAGATCATTTGAAGCAAAGGCAGCTTGGCCAGATCCTCATTCATTTCAAAAATCAACAAGGCCATGCTACAGACAGATCCTCCTCCCTTACTATGACCAAGCAAGAAAAATAGACACAAATGGTGCCTTGCCTTACACATTCCATCCAGTGAGACACCCCTGTGCAGTCCTAGGAAAGCCTGAATTGAAGGCACTGCAAGGATGCAATAGGGGAAAAAAGTGTTCTTAATTCTTGGGGCTTGATAAGGCTGAGCTACATGATTGCAGAATATTGCAGAAATATGGAGATAACTACTTGGAGAAAAATAAAAGCTACTTACAGAAGGATTTTTTTCTTTCCTGGACTGAATTCTCTCTACTTTGTGACAACTGGCAAAAAAAAAGGGGGGGAAGGTCACCAATAAATGGATGTGTTCTCATTCCTTTTTTTTCACTGGAATAAGAAAGTCCACAATAGATTTTTGCATGCAAATCTTGGCAGAACATTTTAGGGCTATGTTTGCAGAGTACATGCAGACTCCAAAATATAAGAATATGCAATAATCTTCTGAAACGCTCTGTTCATCTTGTTGTGATATTTATTTTTATAATTATTCTAACTTCTGAGTAATATATTTTAAACACTTAAGACTGAATTAATGCTTTTATCATGCCATTGTAATCTTTTGTGCAGTGTTTCTGTTAATCTAGCAAGTTAAAAGAGAAACTCATTAACTTATCATAATATGAAAACTCAATTTGTCAAAGAGCAATATTTTCTAAAGTTAGTTATGTACTCATGAAATGTACTAATAATGAAGGTCATCTAACACAAGAGCTCAGGAGTGTTTCCAAAGTTTTGGAAACCTCACCTTTCACACTACAATGTTTTTATCCTTTAACAGAGGGATCATGCACCTCTACAATGAATATAAAATATATAATTTTGGAACATATTACAGATACTTTTTTCTTGAGTCATTTCACTACAACTATTTATTTCATTAGATGAATTCTGGAGTAACAAGACCAAGACCGTTAGAGACATTAAGGTGTTTCATGATGCAGCTCATCCCTTGCTGGGTTTTTGAGGGTGTGCAGATCAGATTCCTACATGCAGACATTATTACACCCCTTGTTTCCACAGCATTCCAAACAGCAGCACTGTATTCAAAGAAATGCAGTGCCAATTGCAGACTGACAAATGGTACTTCTCTCTCATTTCTGGTTTTCATATTGAGTAAAGAGAAATCTAATCTCTTGTAGTGGCATCATAAGCTTCAGCCAGGTATGACCTGAGTGTGAAGGTCTAACCCAAACATAAACTTTTTACAAGTTGAAGTAGTTGATAAAAATGAAAAGAAATGGTGATAGAAAGCAAAAGAAACCGCCCATAGCTACATGTAAGCAGTAGAAGTTTCTCTGAGATGTAAATAAATATTTGCATCAAAATGAATGATCTTGACACCCTATTGTCATAACTAAAGAACAAATGAAACAAAAAATATGATGAAAAAAATCTCAAGTTGCAAGGTTTTGGTTTGAATGGGGTGTACGGGAGTCTACTGACACTCACTAATTCCTAGAAGTTCACAACTGCTCACTAAGATTTAGCCATACGTGTCACCATGCATGTATTTTCTACTTCCTACAGTCTTAAAATTATGAATAAAGATGAAGTATTTTGCAAATATTTAGTGTATTATTTTTATACTGATATTCTTCAAATAGTTTCTTAACCAGAGATTGAAGGGCAAAAATTCACTAATAATCATAAAGCATAGTAAGTGAGGGTAGGATAGAAGAGAGAATAATGAAAAGAGGAGATTGGTAAGAATCATATTTTGCTAACGACCAGCTCATCTTTCTTAATTTTTTTTACTTCTGTATGTGTCCATTTGATTAGCTGACCAAGACACGTCCCTAGAAAAAAATGATCCAGCTACCTCTACAGACACCAGTTACACTTCACAGAAATCATAATGAGAGCCTCATAAATCTTATAGCAATTTCAAGATGGTGTTTTTATCAGTGTAAATTTAAAGAAGTAAAGATTACTCAAATTTTTTAATGTCCTATTTATGAGGAAGAGAAGACTGGGGATGTAAGAACTGGTCAGTTTTCAATACTCCAAACTGTCCTGATGGAAATATATGCCCTGTACCAGCTGTGAAAACACAGATACGCAAACACACAAACCAGAGCTTTGATTTAACAGACTGACCACTCACCATAAATCAGCTTCCCTAAAAGGTTTTACAGATCAGCAGAATGAAGGCTTATCAACCCAAGGTAAATGGGTTTGCTTAATAGAAACAAATACTGAAGATTCAGATGGAGTTGAGCTGTTTCCAGTAAGAATCCCAAATCAAAGTAATTTATTCAGAAATATTGTTATTTGTTTATTCAGCAGTAAATGATGGAACCACTGGAGTAAAATGAAGAAGGAGTAAATATGATACAAATATTATATGAAAGACTACTCTGAAATAGTACATTATTTAGAAAACATATACTGGGCATTACAATTATGTGAGTATATTTTTTGTTTTCATATAAAAAATCTGTACAATGCATTTTATTCTGTTTTTCTGCTAAAGTGTTCATTTTATTTCTCAAACTATAGTCTGGAATGTATATATGGTAAGTAATTTTTACATGGTTTCTCATGCATTTTTTTATTTATTTAATTTCATTTCAAATGTAGAGGAATTAAAAAGAGACATAACTGAAGACAAGAAAGTACAGAGAGGAAATTGGAAGAACTATACTTTGTTTCTGGAGAGTTTTTCTAGAATTGTTTCAGATTTTTACCAAGTTACTTATGATTAATTTCCCTTGCATATTTTCATCATTAGAACACAACATTTTAGAAGATATGTTTATTCTTTAAAGGAATTATTCTTGAGGGACAGAATTGCTGGAACTTGTAGCACAATCCTTGGCGTGATTCATAAGAGTTCTGATGGTTTAGCATATTCCAGGATTTGTTGTGTTTGGAAAGAGCCCAGATCTTCCTTAGGTACTGGCTTTTCTTTTTTTTTTCTTTTTTTTTTAGTTTTTTTAAAATTCATGATTTATGAAAATTCTGAACAGGAGAATGACATCTTCTTTTAAGCTATGTATTTTCAAAATGCTTCACCAAACATAAAAGATTTCTCATTCAGTGAATCGGAATTAATGTATATTTGTTCATGTGTCAGTAATTCTACTGTTTTCACCTACAAATTTCATTCTGATCAGGTAAAACCTTGGCTATATGAAAAAAATATAATGATGCTCATTTGTCAGGAAACTCCTTTCTAATTTATGCAGCTGTCAGAAATAAACTGCATTTATCCTGAGTTTTTTTCACCTTTTTGCAGGTTAGTGCTGGTCTGTGTAACTCTCAGAACTTCCACATTTTCCTAACAGGATGAAATATTATTCTTTGTAATAGCCTTTTCAAAGACATAAAAATGGAAGGGATATTCAGAGAGTTAAAAAAGTTATTGTTTGAAAATTAATAAATTATACATCAGCAAGGTTACATACACTGATAGTCCTTGGCCCTGACAGCGGAAATTAATTAATCCATCTAATTTATTGATCAATTAGGTGTAAAAACACTTCAGAGCTAAAATTAGTCTTTCAGTCATCCTGAGTTATGAAGTAGAATTTATTACATAACTTCCATAAGAGGAAAATTAAAAAAAGAAACACCTATCAGTCACCTAAATGGTGCTATGTGCTGCTAAATTTGTTACTAAAAGCTGTACCAGTCTGAAATTTATAGTGGTTTCTATTTCACATCAATTTCTAAAAGAAATCTGTAAGATTAATTAGTTTCTATACCTTCTAAACAGTATGGATAACAAGGATCTGCAGTTTTATTCATGTTTTCCAGTTAGAAAAGGAGGTTAAATTCACAGGCTTATAAAAGAAAAATCCCTGAGTTATCTGAAGTTATATAGTTACAACAGAAGCTTATTCCAGGTACTTCCTCTTATTCTCAGAAATTCTCAAGAAAAACAATAAAACCACATGTTCCAAGATGTCCTGACACCTAAATAGAACAGAGGTTGTAGTTTAAGAGAATTTGAGTCACAGCAATTTCATGTACAAATAAGTCAAATAAATTGATATGTCATGGTTCTTTACCAAATATAAGGTATTTTCAAGATATGTCTTTTATCCTGAACTCTGATTCAGCTGCAAAGTCTATTCCACTAAAAAAAAAGTTTGCTTAAAGTATCATAAGTGATCTTGATATATATGAAGATGTGACATACTTACGACACACACAGAGCTTTGTGTATTAGATTAACATAAAAATAGATCCACTAGCAGAAACCCAAGTCTGAATTGCATTTTGTCATTTTTTATATCTTTATGTGCTGAAATAGCAAGAGGATTAATGTTATTTCCTTCTCTCACAGGTATCCTCCAAAAGATACATAAAGACTTATTAACCAAGATTTTACTTGGTGTCAACAGATGACTCTAGCACCAGCAAGGTCTCAGTCCTTTAAAATACAGCTCATCTTTCTTCCATGTGTAGAAAGAAAATAACTTTTTTAAAGCACTGTGATATTTCAGTGAAATTGTTATAGAAATGCAGAACTGTAGATGCAGTCTTCTTCATTTGATGCAAAAGATTGTTAACACTTCTTCTATACTAACAGACTATTCAGCTGGAAGGAAATGTATTGGAATTATAGCACAGTATGGAAAAAAATCTCTCTCCGTATGTTCCCTTAATAACTTCATTATACTTTTCAAGGTCTGTGAACAGAAACGAAATTGAAATTCTGCATGTTTGAAAATGTGATGACAATGAATGTTGTAAACATAAAGTGAAAGACTGGTGGGATGTTACTCAGTAAAAATGAAGAGCATCCAAGTCAGGAAAATGTCTGCTAAAACCAGGAAACGGAGGATAAGAGTGTAAATGCATAAAAACACAACTTTGCTTTGGATCCTCAAAGAACCAATCAGTAAGAGCTATCTATATATTCAAGCTCTGATAATGTTGTTACATGAAACAATGCAGAATTATGAGACTAACAGAAAACAAACAAACCAACATACATATATATATATATATGTACTGTATACTGTATATTCACACGTTTTCCTTTAAGACAACTGGAGGAAGGAGAAATGCTACTCCCTTTATAGAATAACAGAAGCCAAATACAATGATGCATGCAAAGTGAAGATTTTTTTATTAAACCCAAAATTTATAGCAACTTTAACTGTATATAAGAAATAGATTTCCCTAATTTCTAATCATCTGCCTTTGGAGATTATGGAAGTGGGAAAAGCATGGGTGAGTAATCATTTAAAAAATGTAGCTTTTACTTGACTGAACATAAAGTAGAGCTCTGAATCATAAGTTTTTCCATCTGCCCCTGGTTTTTTCAGGGACCATCTGAAATGACCAACTGGATTCATATAATATTTAAAATTAGAATGAAAATATTTTTTTTTAATACCTATGCTTTGACACACAATTTCAGTTCAAGCAAGAAAAATAATATTTTTGATACACTACTTAGCACTCTTCACACAGAGAGAGACCTTTAGTGCTATGCAGGTTACTAAAGGATTTCCTCTGGTGCAGGAAAGTGGCAGTTAAATGACAGAAAGAAAATGCCAGAGGTAGTTTTCAAAGGAACCCCTAAAAGAATTAGAGGACTTTGTACTTCTAGTTATATAATAGATTTACTTAGCCTTGAGCGTGTGAGATTTGAAAAATTCTCCTTCCTTTGAGGTATCTTCCTTCACTGAATTGCTTCCACAGGAGCTAGGAAGAAACTGGGGGATGCATTTTTTTTTAAAGGAAGCCTATGAGGTAAAAAGGTAAAGTAATTCCAATAGAAAAAGCAGAGAGGAAAAAGGAAGGAACTTGATCTTCTGAAGGAATGTCCTGCTCAGAGCACAGCCTGTGTACAGCCAGGTCCCAGCTGGACTGGGTTTGTACCAACCTGGGTTTGTACCAACCTCCAACAGGAGATCAGCACTGGTGTAACACTGGACTTAAGTTGCAGATCTTTCAAACATCAACATGTGTGTATCCTACCACATACTAATAACATAAACACTCAGGTTGGCAAAACACTGTTGGGCCTGTGGGGAAAAGAAAAACTCAGCATGACATCAGAGGCCGAGTTTCAGGTGTGTATAAAGCAAGACAAAGGTAGATTTCCATCTGAAACCCTGCCATTGCAGGTGAAACTTATAATCACTTACCTTTTTAATGGACTATGTCTTTCTTTTCTTTTAGACTGTGCTTTTCTTTCTCTAGCCTTCAGCTTCCAACCACTGTTAAGCATTTGTTCAAAATGTCTGCAATCCTATATGAAGTATCAGGAAAAGCAAAATTTGCCTGAAGTTGGTCAATAAAACAACATTCTAAATCAGTTAATGAAACTAAACATTAATAAGAGATTTTGGGCACAGCTGCACTGCACTGTACACCAAAAAACCTATTTTATTTGGTAAAGATTTTGGATAGCCTTTGAAGTCAGAGCAAACCACCACACCTGTGTCCTTTTATACTATATGTGAAGATTAACACAACCCATTAAAAGGAGATTTTGCAGAAAAAAAATGAGGGAAAAAAAAGCTCAATCTTACCATATTTTATAAGCAATAAATAGGAGACTAATACATGTGATTTAGAGTTAAAATACTTTATATTAAATAATATGTGTCTTTCAGAATGCAATTAGTCAAGTCCCTGATTACTTTTGCTCTTTTGTTGGCATAATTTATATGATCAAACAGCAACTTCAAGAAAAATTCTTGACTACAGAGCAGCACCATGAGTATTAAACAGAGCTACAGCTCACTTTCAGGAAAATACAGTCCAGGGAATCATGAAGACAAGCAAATGAATTCTTTCATGATGGCAGACAACCACACCAGCCCACACATCAGCATTAAAACAGTTGATGTCCATGGAGAAGCTGAGCTGACAGCATCAAGAACAGTGTAGAAAGTGATAAACCTTATGCAGCTTACACAAAAAACTGATGGGAAAGAAAAATTATTTGGTCAAGAAACCTGATCTTTTCTTTTTTTCATTTTTGATATTTCACTTACAATGATGGGATCCTCTTTCAGAGGGCATTATATGAAATATTTACATAAATGTAAAACCACAAACGCACATATAACACGTATGCATTTACACAAAAATGCATGTCATATCTTGTATATAACATACAGATTATTTTTTTTTCTCAGTATTGCTTTACTCTCCCATGATAGCTTCTAAATTCTAAAGTTTCTTATGACAAGGTGCAAATCTTCACAGGAAAAAAGAAGACAAAATTTTAAAAATTTAAAGCTGCCCAGGAAAGTTCTGGAAGCTTCATCCCTTGGAGTGTTCAAGGCCAGGTTGGATGCAGCTTTGAGAGACCTGGCCTCATGGAAGGTGTCCCTACCCATGGCAGGGGGTAGAACTAGGATGATCTTTAAGGCATTTGAAAAATGCAAAATATTCTATGATTCTGTATACAGTGTAATAGGTATCTAGCCATTCCCTGAATATAATTAATTGTATTACCAGATGTAATGACAACTCCCTCTTCAGAATACAATACCTTTAGTGACACAGGTTCTTGTGTTTTACCATCATTTTGGAGCCCTATTTACCTTAAGAAGGATTTATAATTGAATTGCAAACTAATAGTCCAGAAAATTTATTAATATAACAAATAAACTCCTAACCTTTAGAAGGTAAATCTAAAGGCCAAACACTTTCTTATAAATTAGTATCTATTTCTCTTCAGAACCATTATAAAATTCACTAATAATTTCTGTATTGGACAATGGACATTGAATATGCTGAAAACACAGGCCAAAAAGTAATCAGTATTTCTCAGAAGAAGAATTTTTTCACAGCAAAGTGATTATCTGAGGAAGGATGGGACCATAACAGAGAAATGAGATTGCAGAAAAACTAGATTTAGTGAAAATATGGAACAACAACACATAAACAATAAGATTGATAGTTTGATTTTCATAGATTCAGAAAGAATGTATGCCTGTGCTATTTATGACTAAAATGGAAAAAGTTTGGACAAATGAGAGAAAATGTATCACGTTCCTTTTTAAAAGGACATCTATCTTATTTAAAAACAAAATTTATTTTATTTTGGGGTTTTTTTTGTTTTATTTTATCTTTGCAGTGAGAAAAACTTTCCAACTTTCAACAGCCTTTTTTCTTTTTGTTTTGCTTTTCCTTTAAAATATTATGGAATAACATTATGAAATGAGTTTGACATATGAGCGCACCAAAGTTCTGAATTTGTCCTTTTTATCTCAAACACTAATTGGAATGACTAACTTATATAAAAAATCAAGTGTTAGCAAAGATCTGAAAGCCAATTTTATCTTCACAAATGTTCAAGGAGATGTTTTTTGTTGTCCTAAATTATTTGGAATAAAATAACATGCTTATCATGAGTAATAAAGCTGCTTTGAAGCATCTTCTGCAGAGGCAGCCCACCAAACATTCTGCTGAACTATTGTTGCCATTGAAGGAGACTGTTGTTCCTGGTGTCTTGGGTTATGTAACCAAAAAACATGCATTCTGTTTCATCTGTTGAAAGCAGTTGGGGAGATGTTTTTTCTTTATCTCTTGTAACTCCAGGGTGGAGAGGGTGGGTGCCTTCTGTTAATGGACCAGCTGTTAAAACCAGGTGGGGCAGTGTTCCTTATCTCTTTCCTCCACCCATCCTCCCTCCAGGGGGATATCTGCTGTTAATGGGCCATTAAGGCTCACCAGGTGACTGATAAAATTACATCATCCCATGGTGAGATGCTCCACCCACTGGGGGGAACCAACCATTCCTACTCAGATAAAAACTGTGAGGCCCAAGAACACCAGATATCCAGTGCTCTGACTGGATTCCAGAGGACAGCTGGACCCATCTCACCATTACTTGGCCCTTTTTCTACAGAAACATCTCTACTGCAACTGAACCACATCTGCCACTCCAGGAGAGCTTATTTTGGACTGCTTCCAACACCCTGACTAACAGCGTGTCAGGCTGTATTTCTGACTCTGTGAGGGTTTCTAGGATTTTTGTTTGTTTGTTAGCTCAGTTTTGGGTTTTTTTTGTACTACATTTGAATTCTTAATATTCCTAGTAAAGAACTGTTATCCTTATTCCCAAATCTTAGCCTGGAAGCCCCTAATTGTAAATTTATAATTGGAAAGGGGGGGAAGGGGGGTGGTTCTCATTCTCCTGTCCAAGGGAAACTCCAGCTTTCCCTGGCAGATACCTGTCTTCCCAAACCAAGACACCTGGAAAGGCTTCTGTTGACTGTGCATGAAAAAGATGAATAAAAGTAAAATGACAAGTGGCAACTAAAGTTAACAGATCACTGAAAAGAGAGATTTGGCTTGTGTGCTTCCCTGGTTTGTGACAGACAACTTAGAAGAGGAGAAGAATATATATCAATATCTTGAAGGAATATAAAATTCATTGTTATCATGTTCTTAAGCTATATATTTCCTCCTAGCATTGTTAATTAATATACCTCAATGTCAGACATATCATCTAACCTGTGCAAAACAGCAAAGGTGGCCACAACAAAAGATTCTCTTGCTATGATTTAGTACAGGGTAAGATACAATTGCTGTTTGATAGGCCTGCTCCCTAAAATAGAGCTCACATCAGATGTTCTTTTGCCATTCTTGTACCTGTATATCTCAGCCCATAACTGCATGAGCAGAAATCTCTTCAGGTGAAACATCAACAGCAGTGATGGATCCCCAGAGCTCTGATTCTTGTATCACAAGTCAAATCATCAGTTCTTCTGTACAAGTACAGCTGACTATAGAAATAATTTCCCCACATCAAGGGATTGCTGTACATCCCATTCTCTTCATAATATAATCCTCTCAATACCTTTTTTCCCCAATATAAACCTGAAATAGAATTTTTTCCTCCAGATAATTTCTACAAGCATAGCTGCACATAAGATTATTTTTTTCTTTTTATATATATACCTTAGTATAATGAAGTTCATACACTTGAGAGCTACAACACATAAACTACAATAATGCCATTTCCCCAATATATATTATCCCACTAGAAAACTGCAAAATCAAAGCAAAATTGTATAATCCATTACAATTTAAGCATTCTATTTGTTCCTACAAAGGCCTTTCATGTCTGTTTGAATATCACACTTTTTTCTCTCTCGTTATTTACTCTAATTCAAAATATACTCAGAATAATACATAATTACTGAAGGAAAATACTAGTAATATTGTCCTCTGATATACTTCTAGGATTCCTATCAGTAACTGTAGATGGCTGGATACAGGTATAAGAATTGTTCCATTATGTAGCTTTGAAGTCCAAAATGCACAAAAAGAAATATCTTAAAACCAAGTGATTTTTTTTGTTGTATTTTGGACATTTAATGTGATAAAATTAAAAAAAGCAGCTGAATCTGCCTCATTGTTTTCCTCAGCTACATCGTAAGGTGAACCCTGGGATTTCATTTTAAAAAATTAAAAATCACAGGTTAAATACAGGAATTTTAAGAAACTGAATAAACCAAATCACAATAATTAAACTAATACTCAGGACCACCTGAAAAACACAGTCTTGTCACAGAGGAGTTTGCATGAACAGCGATGACCTTCTTCTTCATGTTGGGGTGCTTTGCCACCCAGAAGAACACAGCACTGTGGTATTCCACTTTTGGAAATACCAAACTTCACTTTCCAGATTAAGGCAATTTGTTTGGCCTGTTGGTGATATACCAGGATAGGAGTTTTGCACTCAATGAAGCAGAATTTCAGCAGCTATTCGACCCTGCCCTATGTCTCTGGAATTTTCTTTCTGGTATTTTCCCTTCTACAAAATGAGTAAGAGTTTAATTTCAGGACAGGATAATAGCCCGAAAAATAAAAAATGTCTGTCATTAGAGAAGAGATAAAGCCAAAAGGCTTATTGGCAAGGAAGAAAGGAAAGGCTGAATTAAAAGAAACAGAAGTCCAGAACCTAAGGACATTATCAGATCACTCAGGAAAAATGTGGAAGAGAAACTTCTAGATTTTTCACTTTTAAGTGAATTACGTTATGGAGAAAAATAAGGAAAAGGTATTCCCTACCCCAAATACTTAGAATTGAACATTTCAATTAACAAAAAAAGCCTAAATACCACATGAAATTTTGAATTATCTGTTTAGAGGACTAACAATTGTTCAGCAAAAAGGCTTTCAAAAGCAAACAAAAGAGAGTTTGTAAAAAAACATAGAATTTCTTGACACCAAGAGAATACAAGGACGAACAGAGCATTTTTTGTTAATTAGCTTGTTTTTTGTTTAGGACATCTGTGTCTGGTGTAATAAGCCGCACTGAAGAGACTCCTTACTGTAACAAGAAATTTTTATAGATATTAATGAAATCGCAGGCTTGTGTGTTATGTATATACTTACACAAGGTACTAATCTGCTAGCAGCCCACACACATACATCACACACAAGCTTGTCAGAGAGATGGTGACTAATAGAGTGCTTCTTATTAACATTGGGCTGCTAACTTTTTCTGACTCATGTTGGCAGGTGCACCTCCATTGCTGGAGGCAACTGTGATAAAGACAAGGAGATCTGGAAGAAATCACTGAAACAGCCAGGTTTGGGAATTAAATCAGATATTTGAAATCTGTTATTATGATTTCAGTCATGAGGAGAATAAATCCAACTATGTGAGTTTGAACTTTTGCACCATTCGCAGCTCTTATTGGTATGAGAAAGCAACCCCCTCAGAGTTTGGTATTTTCACACACAGGCATTGTGAAGCTTTATTGTTGTGTTTGATAGCTCAGTGATTGTGAGACTCCATGTGGCTCTGCCCCAGAGGCAGCTCTCAAAAGCCCTACTGTCTCAGCTCTGAGTCACTCAGACTGCCTCTGGCACTCAGAAAGGCTCAGCAGCGCTGATGATACCAGGACTCTTTGCCATCCAGATGAGATCAGTCCTCCAGACCGATGCAAAACGGGAAGAATGAAAAGTGTTTTCACTAGAATCCTCCTTATGTCTCACTGCACACACTATGCTCCTAGGCAGGAAAAGCCGGAAAATGTCCTGGACGAGCAAATGAGAAGCAGGCATAATTTTAACATGAAGAATTAAATCACAGTGAGCAACACATCATCTACATACAAACCACAATGTATCAGCTATTCGTACTTTTCTACTCTCAAAAATACATAGGAAAGGGCTTTCTGATGCACAGAGAGAGAAAATATTTCTGAATAATTCAAGAAGGACTTTTTAAATGCCAAACTGTGACAACAGTTGCCCTAGCTGGGCACAGGAAACACTCATTTGGCTACCAGAACACAATGGCATGAACAACAGCTGGAATTAACATGGAGCATTAATCCCACAAATGGTTACAGATACCACCAGGCTGGTGGCTTTTCCTGACAGAGGCAGCAGGCTGCTGGCACATCAGACAGGCAGTCACACTTCTCTCCCATGCTCAAGCTGTGCTTCATAAGCCATATTGCCACTCCACAATAAAAAATAAACTGAGGTTATATACGGTGCTGTGCAACCAAAGATATTACTTATTATTTTTCTCCGTCTAAATTTTAGGTTTTACGTGGGAACATACGGTGATAAATGCACATATTTTCTTAGGTATCTGAGGAAGTACCACCGCATCTTTAGAAATGTTAATCCAATCAATAAACTTCAAATGTCAGAAGACTAAAAGAAAACTGCGAATGTTTAGTATATGTAAACAGTGCCCATACAGAAAAAAATAGTCTGTCTAGTACGTGCTAAAAGGTGACTGAGACTGAAAGACTCCCAATTAACACACACTGCTGGTATGCTGTAATAGTCTTGTTTTAAAAGGGCTGTTTTACTGTTCAGAACAACTGCAAGTTTCAGTGTGCAAAATATGTCCAAGAGAAAGTTTTTACACTCATACAGTGATCTTAGAGGTATATTTTAACTGTATGCCCATGTAATTATAACTATGAAAAATCTGAATATACTCCGATTTTTGAATTAGTTCATATTTCCTATCATAAAGGAATAATAAGAGTGAATTATTTTTCTTTGTCCTTGCCCAAAGACAAAGAAATAATCAGGAGTACTGAATGGATATACTTCTATTTACAACCATCAAATAAAAACCACAAATAGTTGCCTGCAGGCATGAAAGGCACCTCTGGGATTAGCACTTTGTAAAATTCTTCTGGCTTAATAGACAAATGGCTGTTTATATATGATATAGATAAGTTCCTATTCCTCAGACACTTAAAATCTCTACTCAGAGAAAAGGTACACAATTTGTGATTACACATCCATTGGCACAATCACCAAGCAAATAATCATAAATAAGAATGGGAGAGAAGAAAGGCTGTGTTTAGGCTTGCAGATGTTACCCAAATTTAGGGCTAGATTTGAGCCACAGTTACTCATAGCTTTTTCCCTCAAAATATCTATTTGTTTTACAGAAATTGATTGCATGTCCTATATTCAGCACTGAAACTTTTTGCCAATGTTCTTTGCAACACTATAGCAAAGCTAAAACGGAAAATACCAAAAAACTTGAACCATTAGAGTTTTATCTGAATCTCAGACCCTGAATTCCTGAAGTCAAATGATTTGAAAAGAAAAGGAAAAAAAGAAGACAGACCTCTAATCTGTCTGAGATAGAGAGGAAGAAGGGAGTGGCAGGGAAGAGGATAAATTCTTAGCCCAAGTCGAACAATGCATTTAGTCTCTTGCATTGGGAAATATAGAGGAATGCAGGGATTAAGATGAAAAAAGGAGAGACAGATCAAATGAATCCAGATAAAAAATCCAATAGGATAAATAGCAAAAGGCAGATTTATTTTAAACCTAATATTTCTAATCAAAACTTTAATTTCCAAAGGTCCATAAGATAACCGTAGAGCTTTGAAAAAGTACTGAGACTATCAGGATAGTATTTATTACATATCTTAAATATAAGTATACTTTTTAAAAAGATTAAAAGACTGAACTGAGAAATAAAAAATGTTCTTTGACAATTAGAAATATTCACACTGAAAATTCAGAAAGAGAGTAACTATTTTGTCAGATCAGCTGAAACTCTTCTATGCATCTCAGGCAGAGTAGACAAAGCAATGTCATATTCATTCTATCTTTAAAAAACTAATGTATTGTTGAAAAATATTCAGTGGGAAGATATGCATAAATGTAGTTTTGTAATACTGTGCAGTACTATCTTTAGCTTTAAGAAGAAACCAAATCTATCCGTGTACTTTTGTGCTGTGTTTATCGACAGCTCAAAAACCCTGAAACAAAAAAGGTCCATTAATATCACAACACATACATAAAACCAGCTATAAGACAGTTTGTAAATTATTTTTATTCAAACTGGAAAATATTTTTAGGAGGGAAAACCCACTCCTTGTGGTGGGTTGACCTTGGCTGCCAGGAACCCCCACAGCCAATCTTTGTTATAAAAGAGAACCCAACACCATCATTCTTCCAAAGGCTAAACAATCACTCTATGAAAATGTTTGCCTGACAACTAATCCAGTTTTCTAGCTCCCACTTTCAGCCATTTTGGAACTTTCAGTATTCATGATTTTTCCTCCTACATCATGGATATTTGCATTAATGCCAGTGTGCATTAGAAAGAATGATGATTTTAAGCATTCATTTTCATAATTTCATTTGGCATTCGCTGCAATAAGAGTAGTTGAAATAAATTTGTTTTGTAGTAATGCGGATGCCATATCTATTTCCAAAAAAACTCTGTTCTAATCTACATTGGTTTACTGTTAAAATTAGGTGCCACTAGACAATTCATTAAAGATTTGTGATGTAGACATGCAGACAAGCTTAGCAAAAAATTGCCTGATTATTCATTAAAAAATTACTCCACAGAGGCTGTGTAGATCATCCCAAAACTTACCATCAGGAAGGTTTAACTGATTAAATTCTGGAATTTAAATAAATAAACTGCAGCACTCAAAAATCCATCCCTGACTGTTCAGCTTCTGCCTAACAAATCTCTAACGCTGCAAAATACACATACAGAATTATCAGCTGTTCAGTTTTGAAATACTAAAATGCAGGACACCATCTGCCCTTTTCTCTGATGATGTAATGAACACCAAGGATCCCTTCTCACAACAATCACATCCACGACAGTGGAATAAGTATTCTTTTGCCACAAAAACCCCTTTTTATTGTTGTTTTTGTTGTTAAAAGCACTAAAAAACAATCAGAAAACTAAAAATAAAACTTGTTTAAGAAAAAAGTTAATAAAAATGAAGGAGTAAGGATAATGATACCTCTTGTTTTATTTTTTAATACCATAGAAAAGTGCTGACAGATCTCTGACATGAATTTTTGGAGACTTTCCAGCCTTGAAATTTCTCCCAGCATTTCAATGTGTCTTTTAAACTTTGTCATTTAAAAAAAAACAGTTCAGAATTACTAAATGCCTGCGGAATATAAGGTTTTGTTTGTTGGGTTGTTTTTATTTTTTTTTAAACACATAATTATCAGTTCTTCAGAATTATTTAAATGTCAGTGTCACACTTGTTTTACCTAACTCTTCCACCATCACACAGTAAGTGAAAGAGGAATCAGTTTGCAAAATAAATGAGGATCAAACTGCCCTCTACCAGCTGTTTTGGTGATTCACTGATTAAAGGTTTTTAAAAACAGAGTAAACCAGAATTTCGTGCCAGATTGCTCAGGTTAATTAGTCTCTCTGAAGAGTCTAATAGTATAAGCTAAGTGACAGCATTTAGAAGAGTAAGTTGTCTCTTCACCACAGCAATCATTAGGACACAAAAACATACAAATATTATGCATGATTAAGACTGACAGGAAGTGGCACTAATTTCACAGAAGGACAGAGCAGTTCTGCACGTCCATGAAACAACCAGCCCAGCAGACAAACCAAAATGTACCTCAGAGACCCAAACATTCATTGAGATTAGCTCTCAGGGGTAGGAATAGAGCAACAACCAAAAAATTCTCACGTTCAAAATATGAGTAGAAGCGAATTTTTACAATGGTGAGGTTGTGGATCTGCTTTCCTGGGAGCTTGCCAAAGATGAGGATACCTCCACTGAGCAGGAAATCTACTACAACAGGATGGGAGCAGAGCCTTATCCAACAGGAACACTTCTTTTACTCCAATTTTCTGTGAACAGTTTTGATTGATTAAACATCTGCATCTTTGAGGATTTTTTCTTTCCCCCTTGGAATTCATAGAAATACGCAGGGTTAACTAAAGATTTTGCTAACCAAGCAACTTGACTGTGTCTCAGGAGGATCTATTCGTACTTAGGAACACCATGTGTAATTACAGAATTTAGATTGAATGCTGCTTGTGTGCCTGAAGTTTTTAATAACCAATGAACTTTTATGTCTAAAATTTGGGTTCCATAATTTTAACATTAAATATCCACTATTCTAGTGTCTTAGCTGCACATTGCCAGTCAGAAGTTTTGTAAGAAATCCATGAGCTGCTGAAGGAATGAAATCTAGAACTGGCTGATCAGACTAAATACCTTTTGTTGTTTTAGACATCCTGGTGATTTAGGGCTTCAGCTAGAAACAGCATCAGAAGCAAAAGTATCAGAATTCCCACACCTGGCACTCTATTCACTGCCAAGGCATGACAAATGATAAAATAAGATGTTCTGAATACTAACATACTCCATGTCCCAGAGATTACAGAGCAGTACTGTCACCCCTCAGGACCATCTTTTTAAGTCATGGTATGTTTATTGCAAGAGCTCAGGACCTTGAGTCTCAGCTGATTACCTATTTTTAGAGGTGAATGTTATTAAAATGGTTTGTGGTTTGGGTTTTGTGTTTTTGTTTGTTTTTGTAGCTTTTATTTTCCATACACAGTCATCTGGACATAGAGAAACTTTCTCCTTCATGGTATGTAAGATCCCAAACCAAACTGCTAAGATATGCAAGGAAAAAGGACTTGGACAGGACAGAGGCCAGAGTTTCTGTAAAATGAAAAAATAATAGAAAATTAAAATACTACTGGCTTAGCACAAAATATTGAAACCAGACCACATTAACAGCATTAATAGGCCAGACATTAAACAATAAAGAAATTATAAATAAATTGATGGTACTCCCATTTTAGATTTATTAGGACTTTGTATGTCATTATGAGAAGTAAATACAGAATACAAAATATATTACCTTTGATGAAGATAAATGCTGTTGGGTTGCAATATAATTTTATGGGAAGACAATCTATTTGACACGTACAGGCATTTCAGATTTTCAGTAGAACTCTAAATAGCATAATTTTTGTTGTATCGTGACAAGCAAGGAACAAAGAAGCCAGAATATATTGTATAAACTGTTCATTTGGATCACTGTCCCTTGTCATTCCTGCAAAGAAACATATCAAATTCCACACATAATTTTCCCTCAAGGAAAATTAAGCCAAAACCCCTTAAATTTACATATCACTCTCTGTTTTTGAAAGGAATTCTAGTGTTAAAGACAAATGGAGGTATTGAATAAAAAGATGTTTGCCTAGTTTTCTTTAGGAATGAAGGACTTACTAATGAAGGGAGAACTTGTTACAGATAAAGTGACAAATAATTATTTGAATGCAGGATAATTTCAACAAATCTATTTAAATTTTCTTTTTCTTTATCTTTGTATTTTGTTTCTTGTCTGATAAAAAGTAATTCCCATGACACATTAAATTTTTATAAGCCAGGGTACCTTTCATAGGTGACAAAAGCCTCACTTAAATTCACATACACAGTTTCAGTATGAAAGCCTTCTGCTTAAAAATCAGTAATCAACAGTGATGTTTTCAGTTTGCCTGAATAAGTGCAGAAATTTCATCACACACAAATGAAACCTGACCAGAAGAGGTGTCAAGCCTTGATGCATTTGTCAGAGACCGTGCATGATTTGACTTCATAATTGAGACCTTACAGTGATCCATAAAAAGAAAAACAAGGAAAAGTTTAAAAATTGGAACCTGAGCACATTTTATCTTTGTTCTCTGCTTTTCCTCCAACAGAAGTTAACATTTGATAGAGAACTATCATCTTCTAGTGATAAATGAACCATAGAAATGCTGCCTCTAGTGAGGTGAGATGCCTAAAAATGGTATTTTACTATTTTTCCTTCTATAATTTTTGCTTCTACTGAAGGTGTTCTGTCTCTGATCAGGTGTTTTCAGGTGTGAAAAATGCCTTTTCACCACCTCAGTGATGTTAAAAATAAAAAGGAATTACAAAAACCCAAACCTAAACAAGCTAAGAGTATGTTGGAGGGAGAAAGCTGTAGTTCCATTTAGGATTTCTTCCTTAACTTTAGAGAAGAAATCTAGTAAAAGAGAGAGGCATGACCTAACCACCAGGTTGGTTGGCACTACTCAAATAACTGCTGAAGCTGTGGATTTTAACAGGTAAGCAAGAATAAAGAAGAGAAATTTGGGGCATAGGAAAAGTACCTGGGCTGTCTTAAGGAAATTCAATTTGAAGAATGGATGCTAGAAACAGATCTGGATATGTTTAGGGTTTACCACACTAGGTTTATTTTAAAATACGCATAGTTGGTGTAATCAAATACAACCTACCAAACAGACACAGCACAGGTTTAATTACATCTAAATATGAATGGACATTAAGAGTGTGAACTGAAGCACAATCCACAGGGAAAATATGTGATTACGAGCAATTATAATGACATCTCAACAACTCGTCCTCCTACTTGTCACAATTGATTCCTCCCATGGTGTTTAGCATGAGTTATACTGAAAAATACTCATAAAGGTAGTAATGATGCTGAGAGGTTCACGTGAGCCTTTTGAAAATGTTCCCATAATTGTTTTTTTTTTTACTCGGAAGAGCTATACTGCTATCATGTTCACAGAATCAGTCCTGTACTCAACAGGTTTCAATATATTTCAGACGAAAAAAGTCTGTCTATGATTGATCCAATTTTTCAGGATAAATACTTCACTGTAAACTGTCATTGCACAGACAAACTCCATGCAGTTGTTTGGGATTTTTTAGTTGGTTGGTTGTCTTTGGTTGGTTTGTTGTTGGTGGTGATGGTGGTGGTGGTTTTGTAGGTTTTGTCATTATTGTTGTTGTTGTTGTGCTTGTATGAAAAAGAAATAACAGTGTTCAACGCTCCATGGCCATGGGAGGAGGTGAGAGGGTTGGAGGGTGTCTTGGGTTTTATAACCAAATAAAAAGTTTATTCTATTCCATCTGTTGAAACCCGTTTGGGGAGGTGTTTTTTTCTTTATCTGTTGTAACTCCAGGAGGGACGGGCCAGCTGTTAAAACCAGGTGAGGCATTGTTTCTTATCTCTTTCCACCCTCCTGGGGGATATCTTCTGTTAATGGGCCATTACAGCTCACCAATGACATGACACATTACATCATCCCATTGAGAGATGCTCTACCCAGGGAGGAGGAGCCAAACCATTTCCACCTAGATAAAAAGGAGCCACAAGTGTCACCAGACATCCAGTGTTCCCACAGGACTCCCAAAGGAAGACTGGACCCATCTCTGGACTCTTTCTATACAAGTCCATCTCTACTTCCAACAGGACCACATCTGCCACTCCAGAAGGGCTTACTTTTGGACTGTTTCCAACACCCTGACCAACAGGGTGTCAGGTTGTGTTCTGATTCTGTCAGTGGTCTTTTGCATTACTGCATTTATTTTATTTTACTTTTTTTTTCTCTTCCTATTAGATTGCATTTCTGACTTGGAATGTCTCACTGGTTTTGCTCTCAAACCACAACAGAGGGTTAGACGGGATCTCTGCTCCACTACTGTTTGCACTAAAGTGATCAGTTCTGCGGCATGATCCAGTAAATATATGCAGAGAGTTTATCATCTTATGACAAGGATTTGGAAGACAACTTTGTCTGAAAGCAGAGAGAGTTAGAGGCTAGACATTTTAGTGTACTGAAGACTTCTCTCCTCCTCAACCCTTTATCTCAAATTAAAGAGAAGGGAATGTGGCATGAATATGTCTTATGTTTTCTTTTGGGGTGTTCAATTATCTATTATTTTTGAGAGTACCTAGATACCCAATCTACAGCATCAAGTCTGAAAACAAACACTATTCAGGCAGGAAAAATGGGTCCTAGGTAAGAGGAGTTAATAATATGCTCATCTAGATAAACTACAGATGGTGGATTCCAACTTCTTTCCCAACTTTATAGTCCAAGAAAGAGTCCCTGTCCCAGAGAACCTACACTCTAATCAGTGATTTTTATAGCACTGTTTTATATTTCCCTGTAATGACATTCTTTGAGCTGATAATAGTTCTGTTCAAAGGCTAGGGTTTTCAGTAGGACTTGTTCTTTCATTTATATAGATACCCTTAGAAGTTCCATCTTCACAGCTGCAATTCCATGCATGGGTAATGGTATCAATATTCACAAGAGAAAATCACTGATACAAAAACCAGCACTCTACACAGGCACACATTATGTTGCAAAACATAATGAGATACTAGGCAAGAAAGTAAATGCCAGGAAAAAAAAAAAGCCTAAATAAGCAGATTTCCATTTGACTGCAGTTCTACAGAAAGTCGAAATAAGAAATGAGGGTTATGTAACTGTTTAGCAAAAGCAATTTTTTGGCCTATTGGCTCTGTATATTTTATTTTAGAATTCACAACTAAAGAACATAAATTTTCTCTTTTCCAGGCTACCCTAATTTATTTTTTTTGTCTTGGTTTTTATGTCTAAGTAATATGGGTAGATAATTATTAGCAATGGAAGAAATAATTACATGTTCACAATTACTTCACTGAATAAACTGTAATCATTAAGCCTTCTATGAGAACACATTGGACATTAAGTTCTTCAAGTGTAAGTTATACCATGTACTCTTAAACTCATGATTATATTTCTTTCTGAACAAGTAAAGAGTAATGTTGATTGGATTTACAGTCTATCTCTTGTATTACTATGGTGTATTTCCTGTATTTACAACTGAAGGAAAGCTCACTGTCCAGACATTTAGGGATATAAATTGTAAACGTTTATTGAAGTCAATAAGGACAGTGAATTTACACCAACTAAAGATGCATTCTACCTCTTTTAAAGGGTGACTTATAATGTAATGCATAAAGGAATGAAGGTAAGATAGTTGTAAACTTTGTTTAATGTTTTAAAAAATACCAGGTTCCTCTTGAGAGAAAAGAGTAGTGAAAATCAACAGAAAACCAAAATACAACTAGTGATGCACTTTATCAGCTGAACCATAACACAGTAAAACCCAGGTACCATTTTGGGAATAGAAGTTTTTAGTAATTAGTTTCCTTTAAAACAGAAAGATGCAAAAGAACATATTTTTAACCAGTTACTTTTGTTTCCTACACTCTCCTTACTTCAAAAATACTTTGTAGATGAGCTAGTATCTTAGATATTGTCTGTAAGCCTGCTATTTATCTGTTCTGCAAAATGAAGAGAAACAATTAACTTGAATGCATTCATTTCACAGAGACATCCTCTACTGCCACTAACACTAGTGGTAGAAATAATACTTCCTGAGAAATTTCTGTAATGCTTGTGCTCTGATAAATTTCTTCTGGAAAGAAAAAATACTATGCATACAAAAAGTGGATAGGATAAGACCACAGTTTAATAAAACCCCCTTATTTAAATGTTTAAATTATGGGAAACATTTTGCTGCATTAAGAAGAAGGTTTTAACACTAGGTTATAATGACATTACAACAGGACATTGTAAGCATTATTATTTAAATAAAGCATGTTTCCTTTGATCCTTAATATAGAGAAGCCTTAAAACCTAAACACCCTGATTATGTTATACTTACCCCAGCCATTAAACTTTACACGCTCTATCTCCTTCTCTGACCTTTTCTTAGCTTTCTGTCTTGTGTTGCAATATATAACCAAAAACATTAATTCGATTCCCAATCTGTTGAAACCAGTTTAAGAGGTGTTTTCTTCTTTTAACTCCAGGGGGGAGGCGGTGGGTGCCTTCTGTTAATGGACCAGCTGTTAAAACCAGGTGGGGCAGTGTTCCTTATCTCTTTCCTCCACCCATCCTCCCTCCAGGGGGATACTGCTGTTAATGGGCCATTAAGGCTCACCACATGACTTAAAAAATTACATCATCCCATGGTGAGATGCTCCACCCAGTGGGAGGAGCCAAGCATTCCCACCTGGATAAAACTGAGATTCAGAACACCCAGACAGCCTGTTAACACTGGATTCCCAGAGGAAGCCTGGACTCATCTCACCACCACTGGACCCTTCTACAGGATCATCTCTACTCCAACAGAACCACATCTGTCACTCCAGGAGGATTTATTAGGACTGCTTCCAACACCCTGACCATTTCCAAACCAAGACACTTTCAAACAGGAAAAAAAAAAAGCAGGAAACAGAAATTTTGACCTCTACAAATAATTTGCTTCACTATATAGAAAGCTTTGGTGACCCAGGAGGGTGGAAAGGGGAGAATGAATAACCTAGGCTGTGTGGGCGTTTTCTCTGAAGGTCATTCCTTCATTTTACATGTATGGGGTGTACTTGGCAAGTTTTTGGTAGTGGGAGAGCCACAGGGCTGGATTCTGTGAGAAGATGCCAGAAGGTTCCCCCATGTTCAGCAAAGCCATTCCACACAGCTCCAGGACTGACCCACCACTGGCCAAGGCCCAGCTTATGGGCTACACTGACAGTGCCTATGGGATAACATATTTAAGAAGGAGAAAAAAAATGATACAATGTAGCTGGGAAAAAATGACAAATATAGCTGGGAAAGAGGTGTGCAAATATGAGAGAGAAGCAGCCCTGCAGACACCAGTGAAGAAGGAGGGGCAGGAGGTGCAGGAGGGGCACTCAGGAGCAGAGACTCCCCTGGTGAGGCAGGATGTCCTCCTGTAGCCCACGGAAGTGCACAGGGGAGGAGTTATCCACAAGCAGCCTACAACAGATATGCAGATGTGCCCTGCAGGGAGCTGTGACCCTGTGCAGAGCCCACACTGGAGCAGTTTTCCTGAGAGTACCCGTGACCCTGTAGAGAGGAGTCCACACTGGGAACAGGTTTGCTGACAGGGCTTGTGACCCCACGGGGGATCCATGCTAAAGCAGCCTCTTCCTGAAGGAATTCACCCTGTGGGAAGTATTCCTGTTGGAGGAGTTCATGAAGGACTGTTTCCCCTGGGAAGGACACTACACTGGAGTGGGCAGTTTGAGGAGGAAAGAGTGACAACGTGTGATGAACTGACTACAACGCCCATTCCCTGTGCACCTGCACTGCCTGGGTGGAGGAATCCAGAGTGAAGTTGAATTTGCTAAGAAGGGAAGGAGGGAGGAAGGTGTTTTTTAGACCGATTTTTATTATTCTATTCTTTTACTAATTATCAATAAATTCCATTAATTTTCTCATTTCTAGTCTGTTTTACCCGTGAGAATTACTGATAAGCGATCTCTTTCAGTCCTTTATCTTGATTAATGAACATTTTGTCATATTTTCTCACCCTGTCCAGTTGAGGAGGGGGAGGGGTAGAGCAGCTTGGTGGGCACCTGGTGTCCAGTCAAGGTTAGTCCACCACAATATCATACTGATCTTTGGCATGTTCCTGTTCTGTGTTCAATTATTTTATCTGTTGTTATGAGATGCTTTTAACATTAAACACACATTCCTTAATCTCCACTTTTCACCATGCAAGCTATCATCTCTGAGAAAGCATTGAAAAGTCTCATTCTGTGTCTGGTATCCTGAGTTTGAAACTTGATTGCTGTATTTTGAAATGAGATCCTGTGTGGATTTCTTTTTTGCTTGAAACAAAGAGGAGTTTTCCACAAACCTCAAAGTGGACACTTTACATACAGGACACACACCTCACCCAGAAAAAGAAATTCCTCAAGCCCCACAGCTGGAAGACGGGAAGGGAGCCAATTACTTCAGAGTATAAATACTAAACACCAGTCAAGAAGAAATGAAAAATGAACATAAAACTAGTCATGTTTACAATGAATTACCAATTATTCTATTTCAGCTCATGCTGCACTGGGCCTTAGTTAATAAGTAGTGCCACCAAGATAAATTCACTAAACATTTAGAAAGACTATTAGTTAAACTGAATTTTCTTGGCAGTAGAAAAAACTTGGCTTACATTCCTCTGCTTTTCCAGAACCAAATGAAATGGAAAGTAATGCTTTTCTCACCCCCAATCTCTCAATGTATTTTATAAGCCATTTACACATACTGAGTAAGACAGGAAAAGCACAAGAATCACCCTTTCTTCCCTAAGTAATATTTATTATGAAATCCTAGGATACCTTCTTAGCTTCAGAACTGCAGTGACTGAGAAACGTTCACAGCATTTCTGCATAAAATAGTGAGAATAAAATATGTATAGAAGTCATCTTGCCTCTCTGATCAGCAGTGAAGGAATGGTCGATAGAAAAGCCACAGCAATATTTCTTCAGTTCATCAAACATTATAAAGTCAAACCCATATCAGGCATTGATGATTTTGATTTTTTAAAAAGTCAACAAAGTTACACAGATCAAACTCTAAAACACAAAATGGAAAATTTCCACATTATGGATGAATTGCCCATGCATTTTGCACTAGTGAAACACCGTTGAATGGAAATTCATCTCACTGACATCTCATTGTGCTGAAATATGGATCTTTATTTGTTTGTTTAACATGCATTGTAGAAGTGCTGATTTTGCCTTACTTTTAGGTGTAAGACAGGACACCCAGAAAGGTCATCTGCTTTATCCTGACTGCTGCACTGTGGCTCAAATGGGGATGCTTCAGGGGCAAAAGGGCAGAGTTTTCGTCTTGAGAGTAATGCTGTATGCTCAGAAATAATCTCTGAGTGCCAAGGCACAGCTCAGCATAAGACCACAATCATGGGATCAATAGAGGCAGCACAGCTGACAGTGAAGGCCAGCAGTCCTAGAAGTTTCCAAAGTATATCAAGAATGCAAAATTCTCCTAGAGATCCAGAGCAGACTACAAAATTTTTGCAAACCAAGGAGCCACTGAAAACTACTATCCTGACAGGACACAGCAGATTGTGAAGACCTATTTTCAAACACCTCATATTCTGCCAGCTCCAGAATATCCAGGATTTGTCGATGGACAAAATTGCCTTCTGCAGTTAAATTCCATTACAGATGTACCTCTGGCCTTTAGCTCCTTTCACAGTGTTACTGACCTCCACAATTAAGGGAAAGGATGGGGCTCCTCCCCCTCATTGGTGATTCATTATTCCATCACACAGTAATACTAGTAGGACAAGAATTTTCTTAACAAACTGGAAAATTTGGTAACAGTTAACAGATGCTCATGCTGGTAGAAGAAACCTGTCCAGAAAATGGCTGTGAGAAATTAGGTGGAAGAATCTATACTTCTCAAAACAGAAATTTTCCCTGTACTACCCTTAATTTTTATTTCCTTAGTTAAAAAAAATAAATGTTATTTTTTTTCCATGAAAAATAACATCAGTTTTTGCCTTTACACAAGAAGATCACTACTTTGTAATGAAAGAGTTGAAGAGAGCTTTGAAGTCAAACTGAGTACAATAAGGAAAATGTGACAAAATTAGAGGGTGTCAAGTCAAAGGATAATCAGTTTGAAAGCTGGGAACTCACAGAAGGAAAGTAGAAAATTGATTGAGAAGGAAAAGTTAGGGAAAACAATAACCTCTATGAACACTGCAGTTGGTAAAGGCTCTCTCTTATGATTTGCTTCGTCCTAAGATGACAGTACTTACATAGCCCTTTTTACTAAACATGTCTGTAATTTTATTTAACAAAGTCCTATTCTATATCCAAATGAAAACAACCTGAAACACTACTCAATAAAAGACCTTCTGCATACATAAGTATGGAATGCTGACTTTTCCCTAATCTAAAGCCAAAAGTAATTCTTTCCACAGGAGTTCTACCATATCAAGATTGTATGGAGAACAAATCAAAGGTTCTCATGAGGCAGATACACTTTTATTTCACTACATTTTTTGTCCACAGCAGTCATGAGACAGCCAGACACTCTGTCATCCAGGAGGGAGGAAAAGTAAGTCATTGTACTAAGAAATCCAGCACACTGGCCTTCTGTGCAACAGAAGTAATAGACTGATCTATGGAACAGGTTTCTCCAAATGGGTTTCAAATGTCTCACAAAATTATATTCTGCACCAAGCTTTTCATACAAGTGTTTCACGTGATAAAAACGTTCATGCCCATGAAGCATCAGTGTGCGGCAATATGCATCAGCTGAAGCCAAACATGGGCAAAATCCTGAATCTTTGCAAGCCTAAGACCTTCTTAGATATTGATGTTGTAGCTGATACATAATGTATTAGTAAACACTGTGATCTGGACTGGATGATCATGAAATGAACAACATGAGCAGAGAAACAGTTTGCAGGAATCACCACCACTGGTTGTATTCTTCAACCTGGCATTCAACCTGAAAAACCTCAGGCTGAAGATTCCTTGTGTTTATTATATGGGCATAATAGTTCACATGCAAGCCTTATAGGGAGTGATCTACTGCTGTGGTAACAGGATTTGACTCTTTACACTTTTGTTGGGACTCCTTTTTTCCTAGTCTGTATTTTCCATGTATTCATCTGCACCTAATGTGACCTGCAAGTAGCATAAGAGAAGAGGCTCTAATGAATGACTTGCTTCATCCTGAGAGTAGGAAACTCCACCTCTGGACAGAATTCTCTCTTCCCAGACTTCAAACAGGAAGATGGAAGAAGTAGTTTAAACCAAAATCAGGAGAGATCAATACAGAATCACAGAATCACTATGGCTGGAAAAGACCTCCAGGATCATTGAGTACAACCATTAACTCAGCACCATTTGCATTCCCCACTAAACTGTGTCTCCAAGCCCACAATCACATTTTGAACAATTCCTGGGATGGCCACCACCCTGAGCTTCACCACTCAGAAGCACCTGTTTACATGGACAGAATAAGCCAGTCATGAGTCATCCTGATTAAGATATGGTTTCAAATAAATGTACACAGTTTCAAATACACATTTTAGACATGATACCTCTGTAGCTGGAATATTTTCTTGACATTTTTATTTTCATTTCAGGCTATTCTGGGATATCTGCTAAAGAACCTTCCTGAGCAAACTCTCAGCTCACTAAACTATTCCTGAAAAAGAAAAACTAAAAAAAAAATATTGCTTCTCTGCCTTACTGATAAGCCTTAGGGTTCATTCATATCAGCCGTATCTGAAGAGGATGGGTGCATCAGTGCAGAGGTAGAAGATTCCTGGCACCTTTTAAAGGCTATTTTTAGGGTCCCTGTTTGCTGGGAAGTGAGCTCTCATCTGTACATGACAGTAAACAACTCTCAGTTCTGAGTCATCAATAACCCAGCAATGCAGGAAGTGCAACTTTTCTGTGAAATATATGATAATAATATTTAGGTTAATCAACAATACTTTAAAATATTTTTTAGACAACCTGAAAGGAAAAAGAAATTTGTTTTTGAGCATTATATCATGCTTTTCACTGATACAGGCAAACCTTTTAGGAAGTAAATATTCATGGCTAACTCCCACATATTCTTTGTGTCAAGACAGTGAGAAAAAATATGTGTACATTACTGCCACAGTAGGATTCTTTGAGAACTGAGTCATGGATGAATGAAGAAGAAAATATAAGATATCAAAAAAAATGCTGAGAATTAAGATAACACTTCAAGCACTATTATCTCATTTCCTTTTCAATAGATGTATAATGTCCTTGTGCCTTCCTTAGTACAAAATGAATAAAAATTCTCCTAAACACTTAGATCCCACAAATAAGCAACCTAAGCAGTGTGCATTATTAAAAAACTAAATAGTTTGGTTTATTTTCTTTCTTCAGCCACGCAGATATTTGATCTCAGCATGTAGCACATTTGCATCATGTCCAGTATAGAAAAAAAAAATTACAACAGATATCATTTACATGTGTCCTCTCAGCATTTACTTGTGATAAAAGGCTGCACAAGCCACACTTAAAGCTGTTCTTGATATCAAATGAATGGTCTGTCAGAGATAAAAAGAATAAAACTGCACTGTGGAATTAAAGCTGAAGAGACTAATACAAGGTGTTTATTCACTATTGTTGCCAACAGAGTTCCCTTTGGTAAACAGAAGTATTGTTATTTTTCTTCCTCCAACCTTTTCACACACCTCATTGCCCATCTACACAATCTTCCTGAGATGGCAAAATCTTCTAAAGTACAAGACAGGTTTCCTCTTAAAAATCACTTTGGCACAAGGAACCATACTTGCCAATTTCAGGCTACAAAGTTGCATTATATCTTAATAAAAGGATACAAAAATGTTGTATTTACTCATCAACATAACAAAGTAAGAAGCTGCATACACCAGGGATACCTTTAAGTATGGAAATTCTTGATGGTGAAATTCCATAAAATAGCCAATTCTTTTGTTAAATACTGTATTTTCATCAATGCTGGTAAAGACACTAGAATAAACATTTTGACAAGCATCATTAAATACAGCTCTTAGAAGTATTAAAAAATGTTGGAGGCTCTTTAAAGTCTAGAAATCTTCCAAGAGGCTTCTATTATATTTCGGATCCATAGCTAAATGCTTTTTGGAACAGTGACTGCCAGCTGCCAATATTCAGATGGTGAAAACTAAGAAAGCTACGAAAAATATAACAACCTAAGTACTTGGGTTTTAAAAATACCAAAAGGCCACAATCAAACCAAATAAAAAATGCCCAAGCAAGTACGTAGGAAAAGAAATCTCTACTTGTTTAATGAATACACTCCACAGGATTTAATTTAGCTGGCAATCCTGAACCTTGAATTACCATTAAGTAGTCATGTTAGACATATAGATTTTGTACAAGGCTACATCAATATTAGTTTCAATTTCAGTGCATATCAACATCAAAGCAGGATACTGAAAACAACTTACAAAGGAAAAGAAATGACACAAAGCCCAGCTATTTTAACTGTTGGCAGACCCATCAGTGCCTGGTACTTTTTCCTTTTTTTCCTTATTGATCTTTAATGACTCTTTCTTGCATGGGTTGGATGGCGTTATTTTCAATTACTGAAATCAATAAAAAATGTTATTTCTTTCAAAAATATCTATAAAGAAGAATAAAGATAGAAAAATTATTTTCATTGAGATCTTTTCACCAGTAAAATCACTGCTTATATTTACCACATTTGATTTCGAAGGCTCTGAACAAGCACCCACTGAAATACACTACACTGATGCTCAACAGACTTGAATTCAGCCTTTAGAAAATTGTCAACTTTTACTCAGTAAAATGAGCTTGTGGTTGAAATTACATTAGAGGCTGCTGCACCTCTCAAATTACAGGTTCACACTGACATCATTGTGTTGCCCAAATGCAGTCAGGAGATAGTGGCCCTGGGATGTCAGTGGCCAATGTGGAGCAAGCAGCAGGTGACAAATGTCCAACCTCCTGGAATACACCTTAACTTTGTGAGGTAAACAATGCAGCAGATTTATACTATAGCTCAGTCCTAATTTAGGAGACAAACTGTAGGAATATTCCTTGAAACCAGAAGGAATGTCATAACATGGGCATAGATATAAAATGACATAAAAGTATCTTGACTGAATTCTTTCCAAAATCAGGATCTTCGTTGTTACTTTAAAAAACTGAGTTGACCTCTGTGATCCAGTTCATGGGTAGCTCAATAAAGTCCAGGAGCATCTTTTTATTGACCCAGTGAATACTGAAAGAAATATTTACAGTAGAAAGATTTTAATATTTGTCTTAAATAATTCAAGGCATGTAAATACCAGGAAGTTCTTTAATCATCATGCAGGGTATTCAATTTGAAAAAGTCTAAATTAGACAACTGGAAAGACATAATGATTAGGCTTGAACAAGAAATGTATTGAACTACTACATTTCAGTGAAAAGATGTCTATTAAATGATTAAATTCTATTTCTTGTAAAATATTCTATTATTACAATATTCTACTATGTGTTAAAACATAAAAATACAATGAATCTGATATTAGATATTTCATTATATACATTATATGCTCTTATATATAATTCATTTAGATTTTTTCCCCTAAGCATTTCTTCAGCAGTTATTTCATTGGAGAATGGAATAGCAGCTACCTAATGATCAATGTAAAAGAAATCCCTAAATTTCGAGCTTCATGGGAATCTCTGCTGTGACCCCATTCACTCTAGGGAGTGCCAGATAGCCTGGCAACTCTGAATGTTCTCTTATGAACAACTTCTTGTGATCAATCTATCATGATTGATCTAAGCATGTATGCACATTGGGTAAAAACAAGTTAACAAACCAAAACTAAAAGTTGTAATAAAAATAAATTAATAAACATTAAATAATCTTCTGAAAAACAAAAATAAGATCACAAACTGAGAGTAGTCAAAGATTGGACAGCAATCATCAACTAATTACCATGAATGATAATTCTAATTAAGTCATCTTAGTTTTTCTAAGTAGTCTTCTTAGACTGTCCTCCCCAAATATTTTGTTGGCTAAACACAATTAAGAATTTTTTCCTCCACATTTCATATAAATTATATCCTTGTGTTTATCAATCTCTTAACTTTTGTAAAATGTACTCAGAGCTGGTAAAATGGCATCAGAGAGAAGGAACACGATTTGATTAGTTTGATGTATTTCGCATCATAGATCTTACATAACAATAGCAAATAATTATCACTTACCCTTAAAAATGTTTTGCTTTACTTGCTTCCACCAGGTAGCATCCTGAAAGGGTTAAGTAATCAGTCATCTTTAAAGGATACTGCCACAGCAAAATGCACCACTGGTATTCAGGTGCTTGTTTCAGCAAATAAGTCTTGCATTTACTTGCTGATATTTTATTGTTGAGTTGCTTTTTATTTTCTTCTCCTATATATAAATATGGCTACTATAATCTACAGTAAGGCTAAGTATGGCATTCCTCAGAAAGAAAATGTCAACAGTCACCAAATGTTACCACTCTGGCATGTCTACCTTCTTATATTGACTTATTTAGACTTAGGTGCCAGAACTTCAGGTCAAAGGGGAGACCTCGAGGCTTCTAAATTTCAGTGTGTTATTTATGGGCTGACCACAGGGCCATGCACTGCTGTCCCCTTTCTCAAGAAAGGAAGAAAAAGGAGGAAGGGAGGCAGTAATGCACTAAATGAAACCTTGCTTTGTGGGGCAAAACTATTCTGAATTTGTGTGGTATAGTGAGAGAAGTAACATATGGGAGTGATCATAAGGGAGTGATCTATCTATATTAATTAATCTACATTAATCAGATAACATTTTAATAATTACATGAGTCTACTTAAGACAGAAATTACTTATCTTAGGGATAAAGGTAAACTAGCAAAAGAAATACTTTCCACTAGCTCTTAAGAACAGGCTTATACAGTGACCTAAATTAATGTAAGATAGCACCTATTAACAGTTGTGAACAATTCTATTGTTCTTTTAAACGTAATTCTTCACATTTAAGTAATCTGGACCAAAAAGAAGGTTCCTAAAGCTCTAATGTTGTTCATTAAAGCAGGGATTATTAGATTACATGTATTCAGTCATCCACTCAAATGTGTCAGAATCTCAGAGATAAATAACTTTCTGTAGTTTTAACAGAATTTTTATTGAAGCAATTTGTCCTCAGTGCACCAAGTTTGAAGAGCTCAACTCTGCCTACAAAACAATTATCTAGAAAAACAGAACGTAGCAGATTCAGTCTAGTGACCATAAGTGATTTTTTAACTGCTTTGACTAGGATCTTAGGATAGCATCCCACCGAGTTTGCCCCTGTCCCACACCCCCCAGTTCTTCCCGAGTTCCTCAACAAAACCACTACCCAACAGCTGAATTACCACGCATGCATTCCACACGTAATGTATTGCCTCCTCACAGGAAATATATTACTGATATCAGAACTGTATTTTATTCCTTGATTCTCTGCCATTTCTTGATGCTGTGACATGTTCATTTAATTTCTGCTGAGAATACGCAGTGAATTTACAATGCACGAGCTTTTGATATTGACTGCATAAGTAATTCATCTTCTCCATTAATGTTTCCATCAAGGGTCACAGTTACATGGAGTTACACGTAATAGAGGTATTCACAAATAATTGTTTTGGTGAAGAACCAAGAACATTCAGATATTTTGTAGTATTATAAGGAAGGAAGGGGAATGTTTTCTAGCGGATTTGTGCTAAGCACTCTACCAAAGAAAAAAGAGATAAGATATATAAGAGGCAAAAATCAAGGCAACCAGAAGGAAAATAATGGCAAGAAGTAGAAAGGGAGGAAGAAAATCTTGAATTTAAATGAAGTTGAAGAAACAGTATGAAACAAGTGAGAGATATCAATAAGTAAGTTTTTAAAGTGCACAGTGTATAGAAAAGCAGATGGTTATTTCAGTAAGGTTTCCAACAGAGCCTGACCATTTGATATATGGGCCAGAAGAGGAACTGAAGTAGTGTCAAAACAGTTTACTCAAAAGAACATGAAGGAATGGAAATTTGCCAGAACCTTTTTACTTCAATATGTTAGAAATTTGAGAATTTTGCTATGATGCAAAACTGCAAAATTATCCAACAGAATATGTAGCTATTTCACATTACTTCCCCCGCCCCCCTCCCCCCCCAGATATTTCAGTTGCTTCAATAGTCCAAATACCATAATGCTGCATTTTTATCTAACTGAAAGATCCCTTTTTTTGCTGGTTGGATTCTACTTATTCTTGTGGTGACAGGAAAATCACACATTCCCAGCCCCTCCCCAACAATATTATAAAGTTTTAGTTTTCATCAAGAGGAAGAAAAAAATAAACAAAAAAATTTAGAAAATTATTTTCTATTTATAGACAAAATTGACATTAAATTGTTAGTAGCAACACCTACAACAACAGTGGATAGACAACACAGAACAGATCAACAAAGCTATCAGATGTTCAGAGGATCCTTGTCTCATAAAGAATTTAAAGGAAAGTCATTAAAAGTGAGTTTAATTTGGTATAAGTTTCAGTTTAACAGTTTAACAGGACATGAAAGACCTATCAACACTGTCAATGTTTTGCCTTTATCAGATGTGCTAAAATAACACTATTATGTTCAGTACATTTTCCTAATCTTTAGTTTAGTATTTCATTAGAAGTTAGTGTTAGGATAGCTGAGTTTCTTGTCTTTTAAAATAAATATAATTAGACATTCACACTAGATTTAACAATCTGCCACAGTTGCAGAATAAACAAAATTATTTTCACACCTTTTATTCATCAAAGTTGGCAAACACATCATCAGGTATACTGGTTAAACTTTTGATTTTAGCAGAAAACCCCTGCTTTTGGAGGAGTTCATCAACAACCTCAAACTTATCCAGATTTACTTGCTCTGTGAACAATCTGTGATTTCAATTCCATCAACTTTTTCAGGACTGGAAATACTGACTCATTTACTGGGTCTGTTGCAAGTAATTAGATTGTCGTCCTTATTTTCTTTTTTTGAGGACTTCACATATTACAAAGTTCTTCAGGGATATTACCCTGAGTACTTATAGAATGCTCTGGCCATCCCATCTTTAACATGAAAACCTATCCATTGGCAAGTTATTGAGCGTCCTATTACCGACATAGGTTTTTTAAAAAATAGAAAAATGCTATTCATTTGACCCAAATATGTACAGACTTGTTTTCAAATAATTATAGGTAAATTCTAAAACATCTATTTAAATAGCTTAGGTCTTAGCAAATTGCAAGTTAAACCGTTTTTTAAAGCACTTACTCTGAGTTAAAACTCTTAATATTTATCTCTGGTAATGATTTTACCCTTCTGATGGGAGGACCAAAAAAGTTGAAAATCTTACTAAAACAAAAATATACACCAGCAACAGTAACTATTTTCATTTCAATCATTTCATGCAACCTTCCTAAAATGAAAGGATAAGCATCCGAGGGCATGCTTACTTACAATTTTGGTGTGAAGCCATTTGTGGGTTTTTTCCTATCTACAAGGCCGTAACACAAGTCATAAGTTTGACAATGTTCTCATTTTTTTTAAATGCAGAATAACCTCTATTTTCTTCTCTCTTTCAACATCATGAACACGGCCTTGCTTTCTTTATTCCCAACATGATCACAGCAAAGGTAAAATGAGTAATCAAGAATGATGCGAAGATAATTGTAAAACTGAAAGTAAAACTACAGCTGCTTTGAGGAAACAAAAGGCACCATATGCTCATCAATTTATCCTCTACTCTCAAGGGAAATTGCTTTTGCTACCTTTTTTGCCATAAGAAAAAACTTCTACTGGAAAAGTTACAAAAAATTCATATCCTGATTGTAGCTTATGTAACTTACATTATAGTCAAAAGAAAAGTTTTATTAATTTATTCAATGTAAAATTAAAAAAAAAAACTTATAATGACTTCAGGTAGTCAGTAGGAGAGTTTAATTGAAGTGGAAGTTATTTTTGTACACTATTTTTAAGATCTTAACCTCTTGGGTCAATGTCTACTGAAGTGCCCTAGATAATAATGATAAAAATGATAACAATGATAACGATGATATTGATCATAATCATCATCACCATCTTTTCAAAGCATACAATTTTCAGCAGGATACTTTACTACTTGTCACTTACACAGATTTGAAACATATGCTCAAGTTAATTCAGAATGTACAGTGTCAGAAAGTAGGTCTTGCATTCTTGTACTGAAGGGCTCTTTACCGTTTCTTGGTAGAGCTTGCCAGCCATATCTATTAGGTAGAGTACTCGTGTAGCTGAACAGTAAGAAAATGTGTGCACACACTTCAGATTCCCAGTTGGAATGCAACAATGCATGCAGGAAAATATTCAGCAGTTAACATGTATTTTCTTTAAGGAAAGATAGTTCAGTAGAAGTTAAACAGGTGTCCCCTTAAACCAATTTTCTGGAAAAGATACCCTAATAATGAAGGCTTTGCAAATATTCTAGAGACCTGTGCCCTAATGGAATGGAAAAAGATGTTCAAGGAAAAACCTAATATTTTTAAATTATGCCGTCCCCCACTCTTGAAAGGATCGTGGAGTTTTTATGTGCACAATATTATTACACTGAAAAGAAATAAAAACAACATATTCTCAGAGTGTGAATATCTTCAGGATCCTTCCTTTTCCTGTTTTTTTTTTTTTTAAGTTTTAATCTAGCAAGACCTTTCACAAAGACAAAACAAAAGGAATTTCTAATTCACAGACACCACCAAAGATTGCATACTCATGTCACACAGCTAAATTATTACATTGACTCCTTATTTCATTGCTTTGTCTGAAACTACATAGCATTTCCTATCTTGGAATCAAAGTGAAACAAATAAATCACTTAGTTTCTACAGCAACAGGAAAACCACTTGGAAACACTCAGGGTGCAGTAACTCCTGTCTTGCCCTTATTTACAACAGTTTTGAAAATCTTCTCTATTTGAATAGCATGCCTATGATATAAATGTTTTATGTGAGTTAAACACAAATTAGCCAATCCCAAAATCTCTCTTATCATACACTTCAGAACACAACTGATTTTTTTTACTGCTCCCTTCAACTCCTGCTTTCCCCTAATTCAAGAATAGGTAATAGGAAAAAAGAAAATGGAAACCACTGAGGCTACAATCCTGCATATATATGTAACTTTCACTTTCCTTTGGGCTCCTTGTGAATGAAACCAGTGAAAAATGTGAGAATCAAAGTCCATAATATTACTGGAACTATCCAGATCAGTAGGAGTTATCAAGATTAAGGAGGAAAGCCAAAATATTTTCTTGTAAAAAAATCAATTCTAATTTCCACAGTCCTAAGAGTAAGATCATGTTGCCTGTCTCAAATAGCATACATTTTCACAGAACACCACTTTACAAAATTTAGAGACTCAGTCTTTCACACAGAAATTTCAAACAGGTCTCCTTCTAACATCAGTGAATCTTCACTTTGTTTCATAATATTAATAAATGAAATAACTTACTTTGTCAAAAGAATTTTGTAATATAGGAAGCTTTCTTGTAATGTTTGTTTCTAAAATTGCTAAAAAAATTCTAAGATCAGAAATGCACATAAATATCAACTGTCACTTAGCATGATCTTAATCACTTGGTAATCAACATATGACTGTCCACTGTTTCATTTATATTCATTTCTGTTGACCTAAATCAATACAGAAACATCACAGGGAGCAGCCCAATGGTTTGGATAGATGGATCTTTCTTTAAAAACCCAGTTTGCTTTTAGGCATAAAGTGGGTTAAGATAAGTCACACAGAGATTGCAATATTGATGTGTCATATAAAATACTCAGAGAGAATGAATGTCATCATATTTTCAATGTATATTATTAACCTATTAAAGATCTATATTATATTCAAAATTAAGTACAGTTAAAACATCAAAAGGCAACAAATAAGTGTAAAAATGACAGAAGTTGAAAGCATACTTCATTTTTTTATCCTTTTTTTTAAAGGCTGCAAATCCAAAAAAAGTAATAGTATTCAGCATCATGAACATTGAATCGCCATGAAAAGCAGATTCCAACTGCTCCCACTGAAGACTTTCAAGACCTTCTAATTTCATTCCTTGCATTATTCACTGGGTCTGCAGCTTATCAGTATGTACAGCAGCAATAATTTACCTGAACTTAAAATTTCCATCATTCTACATTATTTTAGTTTGTGCATTTAAAAAGGAATTCATATACTAAAATAATATTTAGTCAACATTAGGGATGTCTGAGTAAGAATAAATCACTACCCCCATATGGAGTCAGCAGTTCTATTACCCTGAAGAAAGCTGCCAGTAAATTTTGCATAACACAGATGTGAGTAATCCATGGGTCTGATGTGTCTTTTCAAAGGGCATAATATTTTTTTTCTAATTTTAGTGCCTGCACAGTACCTGTTGATAAAATCTCTAAGTTCTGACAATAAAATTACTGATTGTAGATTGGTATTCTCTGGAGTGATTCATGCTCACATTAAATTTTTCATTATTTCCTCAAGCTCCCATTAAACATTGTTGTTACAAGACAACTGTGACTTTTTCAGTTTGCCTTCTAAGAAAGTTAACTGGGTTTTACAGAGGCTGCTGTGTAAATATATATTTATGGAATGGAATACCTGTACTTCTTTAGATCTTACTGTAAAGAACTAACATAAAAAACCCAATAATTTTCAGCAAAAGAAATAGCAGGTAGATCCCCAGAGGAGAGTGCTGGACTAAAGGAAGCATTATATGCTACACCACTGAAGGGTCACACCTAGAAGTGAAGCTGGAAATTGATTTTAACTATACACATCCTTCAGAAGTCAGACAAAGCATGGATGAATCGTTCACTGCAACTCATAACCATCCTAACTGATCCAGAAGGAAAGCAGTTGTTTTACTTCATTTAGTCCATCCTTGTTTGTTCTCCTCTTAAACTCCCAGTCTGGAGCCTCCGCTACCCAATAATCAGTGGTGTGGGTAGCTCTGATCTTCCTCTGAAGTTGGTACAAGCCAAGGTCAGAATTTGCTTCTGAAATCAGAAACTGCAGCAAGCGTTCCTTCTCAAGGTAAAATATGCCTAGTGCTTAAATCCTGCAGTACAACACAATAGTTATAATGCTTCCTCAGTCACCAACTTCAAAAAATGCCCAAGGGTGACTTGAGTAACTGTAAATGTGTTGGCTCTGTAGTGTACTGGAATATTAAGCATCACATACAACAGATACAACAGATGCTGAAAAAAGGAGATTTTGGGCTAAAAAAATAAAAGGAAAAAAATAAAGGGCCTTCTACTCAGAAGCTTGACGCACCAAAAATATTCAAATCATCATATTTCAGACAAGTCTCCAAACACTGTATTTCATATTATTGAAAAGTTGTCCTTTCCTTAAATATTTCTAATAATTTTCTCACATGTCACAAGCAACATAATAAATACAAAGGAAAGAAAAAATAATTTTGTACAACAATATGGCAGCATGTGCAACATGGAAACATGCCTGAAATACACAAGCCTCTGACACAAATTACATAAATAGCATGCAATAAAAAAGAAGGAATGAAATACATTTGTTTACACATGTAGGCAGAGTTTCATCTAACTCATCAATATTCCTTTTAATAATGGCAGCATTATTGCTGGATAAGTGGTGGCTATGAATAAATAATTTACGAAGGGCTTCTTTATTGTAGGAAAATTAATTTCATATTTTTTAATTGGGATGAAGAACAACAAATTCTATTTATGCCTTCTATTTTTAAATGCCTTTGTGTAAATTTCTGTTAGAACTGAAATTGTTGAATTTGTTACAGAGTAGTTTCCTTTCACAGTGAAAGAATATGGTGCAGTTACTTTGGATAATGTGTGTCCTATCAAGCCAGAATCCCCTGGCTACTTCTTCGACCCTGGGAAATGAAAAATTCTCTGAATAGGAGTTTCTAAACAGATATGATTACAAATAATAATAAAAAAAAAAATGGGTAATGTCTTCCCCACTAGTTTTCTATTTCCTTTAATGGCAAAAGTATTTAGTTAAGGTAGAAATATCCAAGATACTTTGTTTCCTAAATATTTGTGGTTTAATACTTTGCTGTAGAGTTTCAGAACAGCCGTGTGTTTTTGCTGTTCCACTCTTATGGGTTTTTTTATACACTAAGCTTCCCAGGTATTCTACATTTTATACCTTCATGAATTCTGGAGACGCAGAGTTTGACATTTTGGAAAAAGAAGATGATTGGAATCAGAGTAAAATACAGGGACTGTGTGCATAACGAACATAGAAGCACAGATCCTATAAACTGGCAAACATCAATGAGGAAATCTTTTTAAGCTTTGACTGTCATATTCTAGGAAAGGAACATTTGAAACCAAATATGCCTGTGTATACAGACATACAGATACATGGTTCAGCAGAAACTTAGATCTCACAAGCTTTATTAGGAACATGCAAATTAAAATAAAAAATCAGAATCAATATTCTGTCACATAAATATCAACTCTTTAGAATTTGTTATAAATTGTTAGTAAGAGAAAACCAAGTTTTGATTTGAATTTATCCTTCTGTAGAAGGACTACTGCCTCAAACCTTTACATCAAACATAGGGGACTCAGCTAAAAAAAAAAAACAAACACAAAACTAAAAACAAAACAAAAAACCAAAACCAAACCAACCAAAACAAAAACCAAACAAAAACAACAACAAAAGAAAAACCCCAAAAACCAAAAAATCACACCCCAAAACCTCAGAACAATCCCACCAGCCAGATAAAGTATTCCTGACTTCCCTTTTTGAAATTCTATGATTCTGTTCCAGGACTTTAATCTAAAATAATGAAGTATATGAAGATGCATCATATTTAGGGTGATGCAGGCTTCACAGTAAATTAATACCTGATTTTTTTTCTTTTGATTGCCTCTTTCTGATACAAAGGATGCCTAGTGGGGATTGGTTTTGTATTGTAACTGAACAGTACGGTGTTAATTTTAAGTGGTTTTCTTTCTTTTTTTAGTAATTTTTAATAACTATGTTTTCTGAGAAAGCTATTTCTCATATTTATGTTCAATTACATGTAATTCAGTTATCTGTTTACCAATTTTTAAACAGGGATATCAAGATTTGGTAACTATCGTGCTATAAATTCATAGTTAGTTATATAAAGCCAATTATTGCTTTTTGCAATGGAATTTGCAAGTAGAGACCGGAGGATGAAGAAGTTCAGGTACCTAATATTATTTCTTTTCCCAGTAAGTTACATGGATTTAAACTTGTGCAGATATTTACTTACATATTTCTAATCTGTTTATGAAGATCTAAATCCAAATATTAATAAACTGGATTAAATTACACTAGTAGTAGAGGGCAATGAATTATTCTCTATTGTTTAATGTCTACCTGCTCTCCTTCTCAATAATACTCTTCTGTAGCACTTCATATTTTCAAAGACCTTTACTTCTTTAATCCTTCCTACAACATTGCTTTTAAGAATGTCACTGTATTGTATATTTCTGTTTTAAATTCAAGGTGTTGAATTTGAACTTTAAATCCATAGAGAAAAGTAATAAAGAAATACTTTTCTGAATAATTTCTTTCAAAGACCTTAGCTCTTGGGTGAAAATATTGTCTTCCTTCCTATGTTTCGTATATAACAAAAGTTAACTAAAGGGATAAAAAATATGCACAAATTTAGAATAATGTAGCTGGATAGTGTCTTGATGATGTCAGTACATCTATGGATGAAAAGGCTAAAAGTGAGTATTAGAGTAAACGACAGGACTGTAGACTTTTAGTGAAAATTATTTAAGAGAAACGCAAATTATCATTAAGTAAATTAATTGGGAAATATGTTCCGATTTTAGAGTATTGTACAACCACAAGAACCACAAAATGGCTTAGTCACAGGCTCTGCAGAGGCTGCTGTAAGGTTTGGATGGTAAGGTTTGGTAGTGGGGGACTGCAGTCGTGGCTTCTGTGAGAAGCTGCCAGAAGCCATCCAAGAGAGAAGCTGGCCCCAGGATGGACCTGCTACAGGCCAAGACAAAGCCCATCAGCAATGGTGGTAGTGCCTCCTGTGTCAAAGAAGGGGGGAAAAAGCCAAGCTGCAACAGCAGCTGAAGAGAGGAGTGAGAATATGTGGGAGCAGCAGCCCTGCAGACACCAAGGTCAGTGCAGAAGGAGGGCCAGGAGATGCTCCAGGAATCAGAGCAGAGACTCCTGTTGCAATAGGACACGAAATAAAGATGCTTGACTCTAGTCAGAAGGCAGTAGAAATCACAAGGCTTTATTTACAATACATTCTGCTTTTTTATAACATGCTGTACTAAGAAGGCATGTTATTGGTCCACAGGACTGACACCTCTCCCATCGGTTAAGTAACAGAAATAGTAAACAACACCTGTTGTTATGGGAAAGGAATATTGTTTACACAAGATTGTTTTGGGAAAAAGAAAACTGTTGAAAAGTTTCTTTTGGGAAGAGCTAGCAATTCTCAGGCTCAGAAAATATCGGGTCCACCACTCCCCTGCAGCCTGTGGTGAAGACCAGCTGTGCTCCTGCAGCCCATGGAGACCCACAGTGAAGCAGAGATGCAGCTGCAACCCCTGGATGACCCGACACTGGAGCAGGCAGTGATGCCTGAAGGAGACTGTGGGAAGTTCACGCTGGAGCAGGCTCCAAGCAGGACCTGTGTCCCTGTGGAGTGGGGAGCTCACACTGGACCAGGTGTCGTGGTAGGACTTGTGACCCATGGGAGACCCACACTGGAACAGTTTTGCAGCCCATGGGAAGAACTCTGCTGGAGAAATGGAGACCTGCCTCCTGTGGGAAAGACCCTGCACTTGGGCAGGTCAAGAGTGGGAGCAGTCCTCCCCTGCAGAGGCAGGAGTGGCAGAGACAATGTGGGATGGACTGACTGCAAGCCCTGAGTCTGCTCTGCCTGTGATGGCAACTGGCCATCTCCATGTCTTCATGTGGACTCACAAGCCTTTTGTTACATTTTTTCTCCCCCCTCTAGGCTGAGGTGAGGAGGGACAGAGGAGCTTTGGTGAGTGTCTGCCATCCAGCCAGGGTCAACCACCACAGTTACTTACACAGAATCACAGATTCGCAGGTTTATAGAACAGGTTGGGTTGGAAGGGACCTTAAAGACCATACAGATACAATGACCCTGCCATGGACAGGGACACCTTTTATTAGATTAGGCTGCTCGAAGTCCCATCCAAGCCGGCCTTGAATACTTCCAGGGACACAGCATCCACAACTTCTCTGGAAACCTCTTCCAGTGCCTCACAACTCTCACAGTACCGAATTTCTTCCTAATATTTAATCTAAACCTACCCTCCTTCATTTCAAACCATTATCCCTTGTTTTGACTAACATGGCCTTGTAAAAAGTCTATCTTTCTTGTAGGCTCCTTTCAGGTACTGGAAAGTGCTCCAAAGTCATCCCAAAGCCTCTTTTTCAGGCTGAGCAATCCTAACTATTCTCAGCCTTTCCTCACATGAGAGGGGCTCCATTTTTCTAGTCATCTTGGTAGCCCTCCTCTGGACTTTCTCATGAGTAGCATGAAAGATGAAAAGCCAACTATTTTTCCTTTTTTTATTAGTTGTATCAAGATTTTTTATAAATTGGAAAATACCAGAATTGTTACATCTTCCGAGTACTAATTTTTGTGCTATAAAAGTACAAAGAAGTCCTACTGGAAATACAGCCTGAGTTTCAAACATTCTGTCCATACTTATAGTAATTTCTGGGTTCACTTGTAAGATATAGAAATAATTAGAATGAAGTACATACTCTTCATTCTGATCTGTAGAAGCACATTTTTGAGATTTGACTTGCTCTAGCCTTGTGTCACCCATCATTTAACCAAAGATGCAAGCTTCCAGATAACAGAAAAGTACAGCGATATTAGTCTGTGAAGTTACACATAAAAATGCTGTTTTACTTATTAAGTGTGTCTCTGGTACTAAGAAGATAATTTTTGTTTCTGTGTATTTTGAGACAAAGTTTTACAAATGGCTTGATATTATCTACCTGCAATCTTACTTCTCCCTATTCCCAGTCCTTGTCCATTTATTCCCACCTGTAACTCATTTTGGGCATTTCCCTTCTGTCAGATTTGTCACCCTATGTGACACTCTGCATGGACATGTAATTGCCAGTGCTGACACCAGAGTTGTCAAGTGGAGCAGAATCTCCTTTGTCACTAGCAGCCTTACATCACCAACCCCCCATTCAAGCTTAGCTGTGGATCAGGGACAAAACAATAAGGCATAAAAAACATTGAATTCTCTAGGGCATTTTTTAAAATCTCCCTCAGGATAGTATGACTGATGGCCATTATAATGTGTTTGCTATACAAAAAATAATGAATCTATCTACAAGTTATATTTTCTGCATTAAAAAGAGGCATATTTCAGGAAAAAAAATCTAAAGTACTCTCTTACAAACAAGTAATTACATAACCCTAAACTCTGAAAAATTTATACACACAAATAAAAAATTAAAGATAAAAGTTATACACACACACCCACATACACACACATGCCAGCTCCTTATATAAAAACAATGGTAACTTTCCTACCAGGTGTATTTGATACTTGGAGACTAGTTAAAATTTTAATACAATAGAATACAGAAAAGAGCAGATTTATCCTCTTGTTTCAAGCACTTTTTTTTCTCCAGTACATCATGCCAGATGGTCAGGCAGAGGTTCACACATCTAGACACTCAAAACTTCCCACTTGCATGTGGCTGGCAGATGTGATGCTGGAGTGGAGGAAGGCTCTGCATGGGCAGCTAGAGGCCAGGCTGGATTCCAAACAGCATCTTAAACAGTGCTACACACTCATATTTAGGCACCTGAGTACAGCCTTGAAAAACTGTTCCACCACTAACACCAAAAGAAAATAAGCTCTTAACTCTATATAAATAAGAAAGGTCTCACCTTTTGGTTCAGCAGTTTGAACACTGAAACTTACTCTTCTCCATGGAGCACCATTATCCTTAACATCACAGCACCCACGGGAAAAATGGAAATTATCAACACATTCTTCTAAAAGATATTTTACCACCACTAATTACAACTAGCTTGAGGTGTTTAAACAGCTTTGAAAAATGGCATTTAGCTTGCCAGATATGCCACAATTCGTACAAAGCAGCCTAGCAAAAGGACGAGGTAATCAGCTCCAAGTCTCCTTGTATCCCAGGCTGGTTCTCAGATACTGATTTCCTCATTCTGTTCCAACAATGATTGCAATAAATTGTCATTCTCAACTCAGCAGGGCTGGTTCACAGAATCATAAAGTCTTGGAGTGGCTTGGGTTGGGACTAATAAGATCATCTAGTTCCAAACCCCCCTGCTGTGGACAGGGGTACCTATCACTAGACATGGCTGCTCAGAGTCCCATCCAAACTCCCCTTGAAGACTTCCAGGGATGAGACACTCACAACTTCTCTGGGCAACCTGTTCCAGTGCCTCAGAACACTAACAGTAAAGAATTTCTTCCCAATAGCTCATCTAAACCTACTCTGTTTCAGTTTGAAGTCATTCCCACTTGCCCTGTCACTACACACTCTTGCAAAAAGTCTCTCTCCATGTTTCTTGTAGTCTCCCTTCAGGTACTGGATGGCCAGAATTAGGTCCCCTTGAAGCCTTCTCTTCTCCAAGCTGAATAATTCCAATTCTCTCAGCCTTTCCTCATAGGAGAGGTTCTCCATCTCTGATTTTCTTGGCCCTCCTCTATCAATGACCAAAGGGTGACAGCAAGAATGTCAGAAAATGGAAACCTACCCCTAACAATTTCTCTTCTGGTAAGTGGCTGAAAATGAAGTTGTTTGTTTTGTTTAAGAAGGGAATTTCCTCAGGAGAGCATTCTTGTCACTTTTAATATCAGGAGGTATAAAAATACTATGTGCAGAGCTATGAGTCACTTCTATGCCACACTAGGTAAATTTCAGTTTATCCTTCTTCCTATCTCAGTATTTCTTCAGTTACACATACAGCTTCAGAAGTTTGTCCATTTTTTTATATTGTATCATTTAAATTACTAATTTCCCTGCTAATAAATTCAGATATACATTTGTATACACAGTGTTTACAGCACTGAATTATTCAGCCTATGTACTTAAATGTCAACTAATACTAATAATTACAAATGTACACACATATTAATAGAAATACTGAATAATAGGACACATCCACAAGTGATGCAGCATCTCCACTACAAGAGAAGGGGCTAAAAACTATGGGACCAGAAGAAAGTTTTAAAATATACCACCCATTTGGCATACTTTCTGGCAGCCTCCAGTGATGACTATTCTCATTCTGAACTGCCTTCACCACACTCACATGAGGGTTACGTTGAGATTCCTGGATTCTCTTTAATCCAACTGAAATAACCAATGAGCTTGTATTTGTTACCTTCACAGCAGCATTTCTAGAAGAGAGCTATTTGCTTCAGGGTTTTCTTAAAAGACTTGTTTATCTGAAAGTTCTGCTGCTAAGAGTATTGTCTCAATTTTTATCCTGTTGCATCATCACATAACGTTTAAAATTAGGTTGTGAAAGGTCAAGAGAATACTGGACATGTTTAACTGAAGAGTTATTAAACTGGATGACATGAAACTCGTATTTTACCTAGGAGCTTTTCACAGTCAGTGCACCATTTGTCAGTGCTCTCCTGAACTGGCTCCAATCCCATGGGAGTCCTCTGTGACATGAAAAAGCTCAATAGATGAGAGCAGCAATGGGCTATTACGAAACAATATCCTAAAAAGCAGAAAAAACTATGCAAAACAGAATCTACATAAACAACTCTTTCTATTAAATTACCCAACAGTTATATTTGATAGGACTATTGATAGGAGAGAGATGAAAACATTTCTAAAACACCCACTTTAGTGACCTGAGTGTTTTTTTCTGTAAAACTGCAATGCAAACACTAAGTTATAAATAATTTTTGAAAAAAATGTTGTTTGGTGAAGCCAGTATTTATTAAAAAATACCTGCCCAAAATGTGTTTATTTTTTTCTAGAAAGGCCACATGGATCATGTTCATGTCTTTTGTTAAAACTTATGATTGTTCTTGCTCCCTGTGTTACTCAAAATAATGCCTAAGTTTATATGCTGCCTACCTAGACAAAAAAATCTAAGCCTGAAATTCCTGCAAGGCATTTAATATGCATGGCAGCTCTTTTTATTTTTCTAGAAAACTCTTGTAAAAGATACCTTAATGTTAGAATTGTAAATATGTCAACCTACAGCAAGTTTCACCTTCATGAATCAAAATCAAATAGTTAAACATAAGGGAGAAAAAGTTATATATATAAAATCAGATGGTAGTACAGGTGTACTGTACACCTGTACAGTACATCAGACGGATGTACAGGTAATTGCCAAAATAACTGATTTGCTTCAGCCTCCAAAGTTTTGATTACATCCTTTAATTTTATTGACTTCTATTTCAGTGACTTTTATTTGGTTTTTGTTTGTGTGTTTCAGAAAAAGCTCTTATTTGTGCCCTCTCTGAGATGACAGAGCCCCTACTCTGTTTGGATCTCCAGTTCCAGGGCCAACACTGCTGGCTCCTGTCTGGGGAACTCTGTCATCCCAGGGTCTCCCCTGCTCTGGCTCTGCCATTTAACAGTGTGAATTAGGGAGCAAAGAAGAGACTCAGGCAGCACGGAAATCAGGCAGCACAGGACTTTGGCAGAGCATTCTTCATCAGCTCAGCACAAGAAGATTGAAAGAAATACAGTTGTGTGTCCATCTCTGCTGTGACTTTGTACACTAAAATGTTTCATTGCTTTGCCTTTGCCAGTTACACTTCCTAGGAGGGGATTAATTCATTTTATTAAATAGTGCTTTATGGAAGCACAGGTATTTTCATGTGGGACCAGGAATTACACTGGTAAACAACAAAATTTTACTTAGGAAAATCCTTCCATATTGAGGCTCCTTCATCATGAAGGAAAAATAAATTACACCTCAGCTTAAATTAAACAGCAGCACTTCAAGTATAGACACTTCATTTAACACAAGAAAAGGAAAGAGAGGCTAGTTGATAAGCGAACTAAGCACTGAGTTTGTTAATAGGACCTATGGGAGAGTAAGAAATTTTTACGAGGTCATTTGATTATCAAATTATACTTTGTTCATAAATGTGTAATTCTGTTAACTGAGACCCACCATAAATAAAAAATGAAACAATAAATCTTTGATTTCTATGAATAAGAAATACATATAAGAAGAAAACATCCTTCCTTAGCTAAAAATAATATTGAGGCTTTAGAAAAGACACCTTTAAAACATATGATAAACAATTCTTTTTGGCTATGGTAACCGTGTTGAAGGCACAGATTAATTCAGCTCTACAATTTTACACAGACTATTTAAAATATCCTCAAAGTGATTGTTAATATTGCTAATCCTTCCAGTCACTGACTTGTATTCACAGAAAGCTACTTCTCATGGCAGGAAAAGTAAGAAATCAAGTTTAGTTTTGAGGAGCCTAAGCAAAAATTGAAAAAAAAATTTAAAAAACAACAACTTATAACAATATATTCACAATGAATGTCAATATGCATGCATTTGTACTGAGTTAGGCTCTTAAATTCCAGACCTTCTTGAAACATTCAGAGTTTATTCCTCCTTATGGCACTGGCAACCTTCTAGATGAAAATTTTCACAAAACATGCTGCAAAACTCCCACAAGAACACAAAAGTTTTTGAATAACAATACCATCATTTGGCTCAGGCAACCCTCAAATACCATTATGAGTACAATAAATGTACAGTTCAGTGAGCAGTTAAATCTCAGGCACAGTAGGCATAAAAGGAATCAAACTATCTTTAATGTCATTTCTTAGCAGAAAAGCTTTCACCTTGTGCAACTTTTGACCACTTCTGCTGACCATAGGACTTATAATTTTGTCTTCTTCTGTTAAAAAGAAAATAAAAAACAAACAAAAAAAAACAAACAAAAAAAAACAACCCAACGAAAAACAAACAAACAAACCCAGAACATAATTAGTCCACATACTTTCTGGGTTGACTGAAACACCATCATAATCTGATGTAAAAGAAGAGTAATTATTACCTGACCAAGACACTATTGCAGCACATACTAAGGACAGAAAAAAAATACCAGTTCTTAACCATAACAATTATTTGTGGAAGTGAATTCTGAACAAAATTCAGTCTGTATTCTTTCACAAAAACTACTGTTTATTTACTTTGTCCTCTTATGGCACTTCAGCTACATTCACAGCTTGTTACTTCAAGAAGCTATAATAAAAATAATTCATTACAACTTTTGTGAGTGAAGTAATGCATGTTTCATGAAAAAGAGTACATAAATTAAACAAACTCAGTTACATTATCTAATTTAACTCAACCTAAAATTTCATCACATGGCAGATTTTAAGAGTTTTGACAGCCTTGGAAGGGCAGCATAGAGGATATCCCACAGTTTCCAAGCACTGCCAGAAGTATCATCACGTGGGGGGAAAGACCCAGGCAAAGGATACTCAACCTATTCCCATCAGTTCTCTCAAAAGACAAGTCTTGGAGTGTAGTAAAGCATCCCTCACCCTGAAGCGGGCAACTCTGTATAAGAAAAGAATTTCAGTTTACCTTCAGACATTTTAAGAAGTTTAACTAGAAAGTTGTGTGCCCTTCTCATTGTAACTGGCTCAGTGCCTGCACAGAGGCATTGACTGGGCTTGGACAGTGTAACTCAAAGCCTGTTGATGATTCCATTGGGCCAGGGGCCAAATAGCCCACCTGAACTATTGAGTACTAAAGAGAGAGAACAAAGAAGCTCGAGGGTTTTTGAGGTGTTGTAGCAGGTGTATAGGGTGTACTGTCTTTACACTGTGTGTGGCATTGCTTTTTGTGTTTGCATTATTTTCTTTCCTTATTAAAACCTTTTTGATTTTTCAAGACACACTCGATCATTCTGTCTCACTAATCGATTTTAGCCACTTCTCGGCAAGGGCTGGACCCTCAGAGGTATTGGGAACCCCAACACTGGAGGAAAGCACAATCCGGAATTAAGCATGAAACATACTAAAACAATGTAGTCTAAACTAAAACAATGTAGTCTAATTAGAGTGAGAGATAAGTCATTAGTCTTGCTGAAAGGAAGAAGAACTGATCCAAAGGTGACTGCTGCAAAAAGCTCAGTAGTTTTTGGGGAATGTTCCAATAATTTGTTTTCTGTAACTTCTCCTTATTTGATGGTACAAGCAGAAACGTGATTTGGCTCCAGAAGTCACATCCCGACACACACAAGTACACTCTGACAGTACATTCAAATCAGCTGGATTATAATGTTTCCAGAACCTCCTTCAGGAATTGCAAAGAAATGAAACAATTCTCTTTGTCTCTCATGTGGTAAATGTTTGTGAACCACCAGTGAATTTGGGGGGTTCAAAAACAGTAAACTTCAGCTCCTTATCTATTTAAATTGGTTAAACTCTATTGATATAATTATTTCAGTGTATATTAGTATCATACACAGTTCCCTAAAGCTGCGTTCACACCAAGAGAAAACACAAAGGAAGGCAGAATTTACCTTTAAGTAATTAAACTTGCACCAGTAAAGCAGTGTCTTAGTCCCAACTACACGCTTTGCAGGTTTTATAAGTTAAAATAATTAGACTAAAAGGCAATCCTATATATGTGTTTATAACATATTTTGACCCTTTCTATGTTTGAAAAAATCAACTGCTACTGCTAAAAATTTTGGATTTGAGAAGCTGCTGAGTGTATGGCTTTACTTGATTTCATAATGAAAGGAATTGGTTTGGAGTTGTGGATGTAGCAGGTTGAACAGGACACTGGTTACAATGTGATAGTAAAGAACTAGAAGTAGGGGAGGTCTTTTTAGATTTCTTAAGTGACAAATATGTAAAAAAGTTCAAAAATATTGAACTTACAGGAAGGTGGATGGTTGTTTTGGTTTTGGTTTTTTAGTTTGTTTGTTTTTGTTTGTTTGGGTTTTTTGGTTTGGGGGTTTTGTTTGTTTATTTTGTTGTGTTTTGTTGTTGTTTTTTTGTGGTTTGTGGTTTTTTTTTTAATAAGAAAAATAGGGCAAAAAGACAGAAGTGCCTAAATGGACCCATTAACAGCTCTACAATAAATGAAATCCTCATATATTGATCTGTGTATAGACATATACTAATTTAAAATACAATCCTTTTGTTTTTCAAAAGTTAAAACCCAGCAGCTTATTAATTGAAAAGCTTACTGACTAAAGTATTCAAAAGAAGCAACACAATGTACTTTAACTTTCTACTACTATTTATACAAGACTGCACCAAGATCTGCAGACGTGTCCTTTCATGAAAATAAACCAAACTTTAACCCCTTTTTGTTTTCATGTGCTGTGACTTCCTAAATTATTTTACGCCTTAACTTGTTAGTGGAGCACTGAAGGATAAAGATCATACTTTCTTCGTCCCTTGATTCATCAGTTCATACTTTTTTCTTTTCCTCAAAGCTCAGCAATTTTAATATACAATACTTTAATCTTTTTTCTTTCCTTAAAAAAAAACGAAAAAAACAAAACACAAAAGCAAGCCAGCAAAACAGCCTGAATATCATCTTGTCTAAGCTTAAACACTGAAATCTGAAATTTCAGAACCAGAAAATGAACAAACAGTAGTTATAATTCTGAAAAATACATTCTCATTAGGCAAGTAGGCAACCGAGTGCAGAAAGTGACCACATGGAATTTTAGATTGCACCATAAAAGATCAGATAATGCAATATTCCCCTTCAGGCTTTAATTTATAAGATTTTATTAAAACAAATCTTTTTACTACAAAACTTTGTCTGCTCTCATAGTGATTACTGGAATTTCACACAGTTATCCAGAGGACATAATTCTTAACTTATTCCATTTAGAAATTTATTATTAAAATAAAAGTATCAATTGATGACTTCTAAGTTTGTCTGAATCTGTTGCCTCTGCTCTACTAGATTAAAAAAAAAATCAGTAAATGTATTTTGATTGTCATGAAAGATGACAGCACTCTAATTAGAATGAAAAGACAGGAAAAGGTGACACCATAAGAATACTTTTTTCCTATTTTGAAAAAAAGAAACTACCCCATGATCATTACTGGATTTATTAGTACTTAATGAAATGTTAATTACTGCATCTGACAAACAGTGATTAAGCAAGGCACTTTTATTTAAACTTGGAAAAAAAAAAGAGAGAAGATATGCTAAAATCTTAACTTGATTTAATAATCATAGTAAGAGATGATAGAATCTGCATTGTAGTCACTTTTCTAACTTTATCCTAGCTGCACTTATTGATAAGTAAGTCTTTACTGCTGACAGGTAGATTTAATTAAATGCATGTATAACTAGGGTATAATATACAATGTTTTCAAAGACCTTGCCAGTAAATGTAAAGTGATGGATTTTTTTTTTCCAGTTTTCAGGGAAATGATGAAAAAAGAAGAAGACATCTTCATATCCTTTGATTTTAACAAATGATTGAATAATCTAATGATGTCATGCAAGCTACAAGCTATCTACGTGTTCTATTGGGTCTGTTCTTACTACACATTAAATTCTGAAACAGAGCTCTTAAAATATCAGTAAACAGTCTGTATTTATTAATTGCATGGGGGTAGTCAATTTTATATTGTTGTAGCAAGGTCTGAAAGGACAGGAAAGGCCAATTTACTATTGCACAGTACTACTACACACAATCCAAGCCACTTAGAAACTGCCAAATTCTGAATTCAGTGTCAATGAGCAGTTTAAAACTGATTCTGATACTGACCCTGACAAATATTCAAAAGTAAGTGCTAAAAATTACATTATGTTATCATGTATAAGGTAAGTTTGTACTAGAATAATTTTCATTACAAAAAGATGCTGTGATATAGTCCTGAAGGATTTCTGGACAAACTTATTTATCTCATCAATGAACTGACTATTTAAAACTCTATTTCAACTAGTATTGGCTCTAATTTTATTTATAAACTAGCTCAGGGTATCAGGCCATATATAGGAATGATTTTCAGACCATGGAAAAATGTATTCATAGAATGAGAAGTACAATCTCAGACAATACCTGACCTTCTTAAAGCAAATCTTGCTGAGCTATTCATTTTCCAACAGAGCTAAAATGCATTGTCTGTTTCCTGGCAGATCAAAGAGCCTTTTACATTAGTGAGGGTTTGCAGTGCAATACTCCTAAGATACATTCTTTAAACCTCAAGAGAGGTTATGAGGATCATGTAGCAACACCAAATATCATTTGAGATGCTGCTAAAGAGGATGTGAATTTCCATTTTTTCAATAAATATTTTCTTAGTTCCTCCTACCTTCAAGTAACATTACATTTTAAATCACTCTTATACTATTCATTAAGCATAAAAGTATAAAATATTTTAAAACATGGTAAAACACAAAATTTTATTTCCATTGAATATAACCAGATATATCTGAAATATTTATGCTGTCAGAAAAGTGTATACCAAGTAATTTACACAACACCACTATGGATAACATCCATATAGTCAACACTGTAAGTTAAAATAATCCTTTTTTCTTGAGAATCAGCTAAAGAATATCATATTATCCATCTGAAAATCTTCTTTATGATACTGGAGTGGCCTGGGGTCCTAATGAAAAGAAACTCCTTATCTGTCCCCAAAAATCTACAAAACAAACAGTAGTGCCACAAGCTGTTTGTATTGTACTTTTTCCTCTCTCATGTGAAGCACTGAGATCCATAAAGACTCCCTGGTAACCAGACTTCACACTACTGTTCTACTTATTCTAAAGCTGAAAAAAAAGCCCAAGTCTTGCTTTTTTACAGGAAATGATTACTGGTGCTGATTACTGGTGCTCATATATCTCAGAAAACTAGGGTCCAATAAGAACACAGAGTATAAATATTTTTATTGCAGCACCTCTAGCAGTTCCTTAGGAGTTTGAGGATACTTTGTGAAATATCTGTCTTTGCTATAATTGCATTTTCACTGTGCTATACTGTGATCTGATGAAAATTGATAAACCATGTTGAAAAACAAAAATAAAAAATTATCCTTCAGTCAATTTTCCACAGTTTTACCTTACCAGCCTCTTGGAAAGTGCAGGTGAACTATTGTGATATAACCAGGAGAACTGAGATTGTGACCACACTGCACCCTTGATCAAAGCAATGGAACAGTGGAGGAGGAATTATGTGAACTATAAAAAATGCATTCAGCATCTATTTCCAAATTTTATAAGGAGAAGTGCTATAATTTTTGTAATAAGCAAAGATTAAGATGTTTTTGATTATAACAGCTAGAATAGAATTTGGAAATCAGAACAATCCAAATTCCAGTTTTTCTTCCTGATACTTAATTTTACCCTAAACCTGAGAGCACTGCCATCTACCAAAAATTAATCTCAAAACCACAATAAGTCAGTTAAATGAAGCAAATAATTAATTATGTATTCATAGCCCAAATAATCTAATTTTGTTTTACAGTAATGATAGATGCTCATGTAACCGCATTCCAGTGTTTTGTTCCACAGTCTGAAACACAGGAGAAGATGGATAACTAATATATTTTCATTTAGTGACTGTTTTTAGTGACTTTGATACAAGACATACCATCTTGTGGGGTTTTTATCCTCAGTATTCATGTATGTGTTTGTTTTTTTGGTTTTTTTTTCTGGACCACTAAATCTTCTCTGCCTTAATAGAAAACCTTCAGCTTCAACATACATTCCCTTCCTTCGCCTTCGCCTTCCCTTTCCCTTTCTCCTTCCCCTTCCCCTTCGCCTTCCCCTTCCCCAATGATCTTTCTCATTAAAAAGATAAAACTGAAACTGGAAGTCCTGCTAGTTTTGAACTGGATAAATGTCATCTTCAGGTCAGGTACAAGGCTCATATTAAGCTGTATTTACTCTAATGTTCAGTTTCCTTCCTTTTCTCAAATGCTTTCATTTTCACAGCGACAAAAAGACACATTTGGCTTTGAAATATAAGCACTATTTGCTGACAAAATCAAAGACTCGCTTCCATTCAAACATATTCAGCCAAGTACTGAATTGCCCTACTAGTACTGCAAAGTTTTATATTTGTAGGCAAGGAAATAAAATCTAATTCTAAAAAACAAAGTATTATCCTGACACAAAATTATTAATATGCTTTTTTACAGGTACAGCATTGCTTTATTTCTTTCTAGGAATTCCCTGTGAAAACAATTATGCTGTAAAAAAACCTAGGAATTGCTTCACTGTCCTTATCCCCTTAACATTTTTTTTAAATGTAATGCTTAAAAGGGAGCATTCTTGTGAAACAATCCTTCATTTAGACAAATAGAGGTCTGACAAGCTCAACTTTAATGATCTCTAAAAGCATATAAAAAAAGTTCCACAAATAAAACGTCTTGATTTGTTGTCAGATTCTTTAAATTCTGCAAACTCTTCTGCTTCTCTCAGGTGACTTCAGCACCTTTCATGCTAACAGGTATAGAGCAACTTGGATTTACTGCAATTCTTATGAAGATTCAATTGTGAAGGCCAAAATCAGAATTAATTACCATAAAAAAAATTGTCTGATGCACACATTAGTGGAGAGCTTCAGTTGTGAGAGAGTCAGTTGTGTGACTAATTGCATTTCTAGAAGAGGAACTTTGAAATAAGATGTATTATATTAACACATAACAATCTCACAAAAAGAAATTAATTGAAGAAAAGATTGGAGCAAAATGTGATTCATTCTTCCTGTAAATTTGAATTAGTCTTTGCCTTAATGAATAACATGTAGAGGTGCTACAGTATTCCATTTTCCAATTTCTGTTAGCTTTGGAAGACTTTTTATAAAGAAGTAGTTGTATTGTTAAAAAAGCAAGCTATTTGTGTGTCCTGTAGCATCTCTTATTTCACTAAAACATGAACAACGAAAGAGCTGAGAATTATTTTGTTTCCAGAGTTACACAGAGAGCTGACATTACTTAAATCTGTTGGAAACAACAAATTTTACACTACAAGACTTCTTTGCTTGAAGATTGAGAAAGTATTTCTATTAAAGTATCCTTTACAGAATTTCCATTTTTTTTTCTGACTACTCTAACAGATACAGAAATTACTTTAATCATTAATGTGTGGACAGAAATGATACTGGAATGTAGGTTTTGTAAATATTTATGAACACCTAGATGCTCATATCAAAAGCCCTTTAAAAGAAAAAAGAAGTAGTTTACTGAATTTGGTGTAAATTGTCAAATTAAATTAAAAATATGGATATTCCATTTCACTATTCTATGTCTTGTATCATTTGTTCCTGTGAATCTCAGACAAACACTTGAAACGCCCTATGGAATGCTGAAATTACAGCTGCTTGAACACCATTGGATTGCAAGCCATTCTAATTCATTATGAAACTCTACGGATTCTGGTGAGACTATTTTTTTCACTGAATTTCCACTGTACCACTGTAATTTCCATTGACTTGTCTCTAGCGCTTATTAAAATACATAATATAACAATTTTGTTTCCGATTAGCATTGCCATGTCAGACCTTTGTCTGAGGGTCTGACTCACAAGTAATCAGGAGATAATAACTCTATGAGAGTCAGAAAGACCCTGTTAAATTGGTGCAAATGAGGAGAATCAATCTGCACTAGACTGGTCATTTAAAAAAAGCTCCAATTATTTTTCTTTTCAATTCTCTGAAGATCCAAGGAGAGCAGAAATCAGAAGACTAGGTCTGGTTTCCATTATAGCATAACAAACATGAAAAATCTCCGTGTGTTGAATGAAAAGAAAACATTGGAAATCAAAAATTGCCAGAAATAAGGGCTGAAATTATTGAAACTAACTTGACTATATTTAGAAATAGCAGTAATCTGTATAGCTGAAAAAATGTTCCGTTATTTTAAGGGAATGTACCTACGTGAAAGAGTATGCTAATACTCACTCATTCCAAAATATGGAATCAAATGCACAGCTTGCAGAATCAGACATCACATAAAGTAAAACTCAATTTCCATAATGTCAGCATAGTCAACGAGAAAATCTAAAGAAATTGTAACTGTGTGATTTTTTGTATCTTATTTTGTCACCAATGAAAAAAAATGTTTATCATTTCTTCAGCATTTATTTTAGAACTTAAGTATTTTTCCAAGAAGACTGAAGGAATATTTCCATGAATTTTTCAGTGTCTACAAAATTAAACAGGAAGAACAGGGTTAATCTATTGATTAACAGTTAAACCAAGAAACATCCTGCTTTCTATGGACTAGTAGCTAATGAATGCCTAATTAACTGCAAAAAATCATCCCCACAGGACTGATTCAGATGAACACTGCTCTTGTGATGAAGCTAAATTGGCTAAAGAGAATTTTAAAGAATTAAATAAGATTCATAATAAATTAATGGAAACTAGAGTGGTGATGTCCTGTATTCAACAACTGAATAGGGGGTTTCTGTAGAGGATGTGACAGAGGATGTGTTGAAACTCAATAAATCATTATTTGTTTTACTTCTGACTAAAATAATATGTTGAGTGGTTCTCTGATGAATCCTTATGTGGCTTCAAGTATTTGTCTCTTTTATTTACATTAGTTCTCAGATGTTGATTTTTGTCTTTGATCTAACTTCTACCAAGTTTTTTGGGCAAGATACAAAATGCCTGTGAATGTTCAAGTGTATGCTCCATGCTTGCAGGTAAAACATGCACCATCCAATCAAAAAGAATCTTGTTGCTTTCATTCGTATATATGGGTAAATACACAACCACAGACAGGTATATTATTCTGGAAACTTCAAGGTAAATCCCTACATTAGAATGGTTAAATAAAAGCTAAAACTTTTTTTTTTTTCCAGAATTCGATTATCTTGAGATGCCATTAAGACTTGTGTTGGGAAAATAAACACATGCTTCACCTTCTAAAGGACAGGACTGAACTAAAGGCACCCTTGTTCTTCACAAAGCAGTGGGAAAAGACTGGGCAGTTACTCCCAGAATACCCCAAAATACACATGATCAGGCAGTATAATACTAAAGATGCAAAAGGAACAGAAATATGGACTGTAAACCAATTGGAATTTTATATACAGTAGCACCTTAAGAAGTTACTTACAGTAGAGAGTAGAGAGATAGAGAAGTAGAGAGATAACTATAAGCACCAACCTTTCAATAAAAGAAAATATTCTTTTAGTAGGCATTTTGTTTTCTGTTTCATATGTGAAATTTAGAAACTGATGTTGATAGAAAGATGTACTGAGAGACTCCCTGGGCTGATTTGGCTCTCTGATTATTACCCACTGCTGATACTCCAGGCTGGCAGTGGTAAGATTGAAAAGAGGAGTGTTACGGCAATTAAAAGGGACTTTAGGGCACTAAGTCAAGTAGTTGATAAGGCAGGAGCACAGGCAGTGTGCTCAACCCCTTTGGTGGGCAGACAAAACAATGAAAGGAATAGGAGAGCCCACATTATCAACAAGTGGGTCAAGGGTTGGTGTCAGCAGCAGAATTTTGGGTTCTTTGATCATAGGGCAACTTTTTTGGCACCCAGCTTGCTAGAAGTGGATGGCTCCATCTCTCTGTTAAGGGTAGAAGGTTCTTAGCTCATGAACTGGCAGAACTCATTCAGAGGGCTTTAAACTAAGTTTGAAGGGAGAAGGGGATGCAGCTGGGCTGTCTGAAAGTAGGCCCAAGGGTGATAAACCTGAGTTAGGGGTGAAATCAGCAGCCCAGCTGAGGTGGATGTATACCAATACATACAGCATGGGTAACAAACAAGAGGAGATGGAAGCCATGGTGCAGCAGCAAAGCTATGATGTAGTCAAATGTGGTGGGATGACTCATATAGCTGGAGCGCTGCACTGGATGGCTACAAGCTCTTCAGAAGAGACAGGAAAGGGAAGAGAGGTGGAGGGTGGGCCTTCTATATTAGGGACGCTTTTGATGCCATGGGTATTGAAACTAATGATGATGAGGTTGAATGTCCATGGGTAAGAATTAAGGGGAAAGCCAACAAGGCTGACATCCTACTGGGAATCTGTTATCGTCCACCCAACCAGGAGGAAGAGGTGAACAACTTATTCTTACAAGCAGCTGGAGGATGTTTCAGGATCACCAGCCCTTGTTCTTGTAGGTGACTTCAACCTACCAGACATCTGATGGGAACTTAATACAGCAGAAAAAAAGACAGTCCAGGAAGTTCTTAGAGTGTGTGGAGGACAACTTTTTGTTGCAGCTGGTGAGTGAGCCCACCAGGGGAGGGACTATGCAAAACCTGTTGTTTGCAAATAGAGATGGGCTGTTGGGAGATGTGGAGGCTGCTTGGGGCACAGTGATCATGAAATTATAGAGTTCTCTATATTTGGTGAAATGAGGAGGAACATCAATAAAACTTTTATACTGGACTTCTGGAGGGCAGACTTTGGCCTATTTAGGAGACTTGTTCAGAGAGTTCCTTGGGAAGCAGCCCTTAAAGGAGTCCAGGAAAGGTGAGCATGCTTCAAAACAGAGATCTTGAGGGCACAGGAACAGACTGTCCCTGTGTGCTGAAAGATGAGCCAATGAGGCAAATGTCCAGCCTGGATGGGCAATGAAGTTTTGAAAGTTGGTTGTGTTTGACCAACCTGGTCTCCTTTGATGACCAGGTGACCCACCTTTCCCAGCAGGAAAGGCTGCGGATGTTGTCGATTTAGACTTCAGCAAGGCCTTTGACACTGTCTCCCACAGCACACTCCTGGAAAAGCTGGCAGCCTATGGCTTGGACAGGAGCACTCTTTGCTGGGTTAGGAACTGGTTGGATGGCTGGGCCCAGAGAGTGGTGGTGGATGGTGCTGCATCCAGCTGGGGACAGTCACCAGTGGTGTCCCTCAGGGGTCTGTGCTGGGGCCAGTTCTGTTCAGTATTTTTACTGATGACACAGATGAGGGTGTTGAGTCTTTCATTAGTAAATTTGCTGGGAGCATGTAAATCTGTTGGAAGGTAGGAGGGCTCTGCAGAGAGCCCTGGAATGATTGGATGGATGGACAGAGTCCAGTAAGATGAAGTTTACTAAGTCCAAGTGCTGAGTCCTGCATTTTGGCCACAAAAAAACCCTGCAATGTTACAGGCTGGGGATGATGTGGCTGGACAGTGCCCAGGCAGAAAGGGACCTGGGGGTTCTGGTGACAGCAGCTGAACATGAGCCAGCAGTGTGACCTGGTGGCCAAGAAGCCCAAGGGCAGCCTGGCCTGGATCAGAAATGGTGTGGCCAGCAGGAGCAGGGAGGTCATTCTTCCCCTGTACTCACCACTGGTGAAGCCTCACCTTGAATGCTGTGTCCAGGTCTGGGCCCTCAGTTTAGGAAGGACATTGAGTGCTGTGTCCAGGCCTGGGCCCTCAGTTTAGGAAGGACATTGAGTGCTGTGTCCAGCTCTGGCCCCTCAGTTTAGGAAGGACATTGAGTGCTGTGTCCAGCTCTGGCCCCTCAGTTTAGGAAGGACATTGAGTGCTGTGTCCAGCTCTGGCCCCTCAGTTTAGGAAGGACATTGAATGCTGTGTCCAGCTCTGGCCCCTCAGTTTAGGAAGGACATTGAGACACTTGAGCTCATCCAGAGGAGGCAACGAGGCTGCTGAGGGGCTTGGTGCACAAACCCTGTGAGGAATGACTGAGGGAGCTGGGGGTGTTTAGCCTGGAGAAAAGGAGACTCAGAGGTGACCTTATCACTCTCTACAACTCCCAGAAAGGTGGCTGTAGTCAGGTGGGGGTTGGTCTCTTTCTCCAGGCAGCAACTGACAGAACAAGAGGACATGGTCTTAAGCTGTGCCAAGGAAAATATAGGTTGGACATTAGGAAACAATATTTTACAGAAAGGGTGATAAAGTACTGGAATGTTATGCCCAGGGAGGTGGTGGAGTCACCATCCCTGGATGCGTTTAAGAAAAGACTTGATGTGGCACTCAGTGCCATGGTTCACTTGAGGTGTTAGGGCTGGGTTGGACTTGATGATCTTGAAGGTCTCTTCCAACCTAACGATTCTGTGATTCTGTGATTCTGTGACTCTGTGATGTAGCTTTTAAAGATAGTTGTGTAGGTCTGCTTACTTCAAAGACAGATTTATTCAGTAATCAAAGAAATTAAAATACTGACTTAATTTCTCACCCTGTTGAAGAAGGTTGAATTCAAAAGTATGAGTATGAATTTCATAAATTTAAATTCAACTTCTGAGCATTTGAAAAACTGATAGGTAAAAATAAGGAATTTTCAGTGATTTTGATCTTCTCTTCACTCTGCATACTTAAATTAAGCAAGTAGGAATGGATATAGTTATTATATAGAGTCAAGGAAAGTATTTTAAAATACTATAATATAGTAAGCAAAATCATAGAACTGTAGCTGGACAAAGGCACATAAATATATTTAATGGTCAGTTTCTGCCTGAGGAAAAGAAATGTGAAGCAATGTACAATGCTGTCATGAGCTCATAGGAAAAGAATAAAACTATTTTTTTCCTTGGAACACTGAGATTAAATACTACGTCATATTACTCAGCAGAATGCTACTTCATTAGACCACTCTGGGTTCTTAAGTGCAATGAGAAAGGTGTTAGGTGGTTTAGAAAATTCTAGTAGGGTTACTGTTGCTGAAAAGATGAAAAACAAGCCTGAATAAAGACCACTGTGTTCTGCTCTGCACATAGATCACGGAAGAAATGTGTCTTCTTCACAGACTATCAGACGGTTTTATCAACTGACGAGATATTGGAGGAAAGGAAGGGAGGGAAGTGCTCCAAACTATTCATGGAAGTGTATGGTATTGGCATCAGTGAGGCATAGATTTGCTAGGGGATGTTGAGAAATCTCTAAGGCTAAAGATCCATAGAGGTGTTCTCTCATGTTCCCCTGTAAAAAGGGTTCCTCTTCAACAGCTCTTTGGTTTTGTGGAACTGAATATCAATGTATAAACCAGTCCTATGCTCTTGATGCCAAAAATAAAGAGCTTCAACAAAACCACCATTGCTGAGACCTCAGTCGTGTTTCTCTGTATTTTTTAACTTTCTCTGTCTAAATGAAGCCAAAATTTTGAAACATGCGTAAACACTGTGACATAAATTATAGCCACATGTATTAAAAAATAGTTAATCACACTCAGACCTAAAAACAGGATCACTGCCTTTATGCCAAGTAATCTTTAACTTTATTCTCAAAATATAAAGTGTTTGGGTAAATAGGAAGACTTTGTTACTTCACTATGCTACGCTGGCTTAATACAACTTCATAAAGGAAAATCTGCTTCAACACAATCTGCTTAACTTTTTAAAATTAGAAATTATGAAATTTATCTCCAGAATAAAAATATTTCACTTCCCCAAGTCCTGGAAATAACACACAGAGAAGTAAGAGAATTCTGAATTATGTCAAAAATTGAGTTGAACAAGATTTTTTCCTCAATGCATTCATTAACTCAATACTATAACAACATCTGTTGGGTTTAGGACAGTTTTTACCATTTCAGTTAAAATCCATGTTTCAAACTTTCTTCTTCTGCTCTGTTGAACACAAAATCTAAATTGACTGCCACATCTATTTTTAAAAATTACTACAAGTCAACTCTTTCACTGGTAATTGACAGCAATTCTACCATATGAGCTCCCATGGCAGAAAAGGTTCAAAAATAGTTGAGACACATGTTCTGAGACATTTAAATCAAGAAGTACCTGATTCCAAAATGGTAGGTGACATGTAACTTTTAATATCTAAATTTTGTCTCAAAGTATTTTGTAAAACCTGAAATCAGCTGAAAGGTCTTTGCTTAACTTCATTCCTTAGTAACATAACACTACACTATCACAGCTTTGAATTATGGTACATTTATAAAAGTCAAACATCAGAAAAGAAAATTAGTCCTCCCTGTGTTCATAACATAAATTTAAAAGTGGAGCCAAATTTTATGGGATTGAAAATGATGTGGCTATTAATTTAACACAATGATTTTGTAGAAATGCCAAATATACCATGCAATCTGCCTGACTGCTGCCCTGCCAGTCCTCTCCAACATCAATCACACAGGTTATCCCATTGTGTTATTTTTGATCTACTAACCTATTTCAGACTAGATTGCACAGGTATACACTACACAGAACAGAAATAAATGTGATGTCATATAATAAAATCTCTCCTAGAACCATAACATTTCAGGAAATGTTTTATTATTTTAAAAAAAGTTCTCAGTCAGCATATCAGGGATGTGCTGTACAACACAGTAAAATAAATTAAAAGGTGCACAGCCATGCATAGAGAAACAAAAAATTAGAAAAACTTGTCTCTGATGGTCAAAAAGAGAATTCTGGAAGTCAAATTCTGACTTCTGACATTTGATATTTAAATTTTTTTTAAAGCAGTCCATAGTTTTACTGATTTGTTTTGTTCTGCAGACACTGCAGGAAAGCTGCTGCTACCAGAATATAAGAAATTGTCTTTAGGACACTAAGTAACACATGAAACGTGTGCATGAAAAGTTGAACTACCAGCAAAAGTAATTTAGTATCACTGCTCTATTGTTTGTTGGTTTCTAATATGTACTCATAAATGTCAAAATACAACAGAGCTCCTAGAGGAAAGAGATAAAAATTGAAGATCTCAGCTGCTCCTGAACAAGGCACTTTCTCAAGACTAATGCAATGCAACATCTCCCTTCATTCCTTGTTCAGTCTGTCAAAAACTTGGATCAGTGAGCTTTACCTGACCAGAGAAGTGATGCTGCACATATAGGAAGAAAAGGTAGGGGAGAAACTGGAAACTTTGAGCTAGTAAAATTAGGCCAGCAGCAAATTGGTACCTTCTTGCCCAGAGCAAGAATGACACTGTGACTCAGAAAGGTGTCTGAATTTTGATGGCTCTAGGACATCTCATGAAATAACGTAGTTCAACTACTGCACTTTCTGTGCTTAATAAAGGCAATACAATGCTAGAATCAGTTATTGGGAGAAACTATAAAAAAGTTCAGGTTATTTTAAAATATATAGGGGAGCATATCAATGCAAGTATCTGAAGGTAATTCTACCACAAGTCAGGTGAGTAGGCCTCGGCCTCCAGGACACAAAGATTCCATGATCTTTCAGACTGGCCCATTCATAACCAAAGCCAAGTGCCCACAGGTGACATTAGTAGAGTTATCTATCACATTAAAAGATGTGGTGCTGTTCACGTAACTCTTTGCAGAGTCGCTGCTTAGTGTGCAAACAACATCACTCCATAACACTGAGGGAAGGGGAAGTCTTTTGTTGTATGAACACCAACAAAACCTCTGAGTCTGACACCGGTGTCTTTGGAGGGCTGAAGGAGAACACCTCTCCTGCTCCACTCTCCCTAAGCAAAGTTCCCCTTTTTGCCCATCCTTGGCAGTGCTCTTCTTGCCCTGTTCTGGCTGCTCTGGATGGCAGGGCAGAGTGTGCCTTCTGTGAGTTTGCTGGTGACACAAATCTGTGTTTCCAACCAGGTGTCTCCAACCACACCAGGGGCTAATGTTTACTAATGTCCATTTATGTTCTCTGTATCTTCTGGCTATTCCCAGACTGTAGATGCTAAACTTTCAGAGTCTAGGAATCTTCTTTGTGTTGACTGAAGCCCATCAGGCCTCAGCCAGCAAAATGCAAAGCCTTGGTCAAAAGTCTTTTGAAGAAAACCTTCAATTCCCCCCCACCTTGGCAAAGGCGAACAAACCCATGACTTAAAAGGGACTTAAAAATTTCTAAAGTTGTATCATTTCAACAGAGCCACTGACCACAACCCTCTGGCTGCATCCATCTGGCCCATGGTCCGCATAGCCCACCCTCCAAAGCCAGGGCTCTGCAGTGTGGGGCTTGGGCTGTCGTGTGGGACCATGTCCAAAACCTCACAGGGCTCTGGGTACATCAGGGGCTACAAGTGCCCAAGTTCAGCTCCATGTTGGTTCCAGTGCGTTTGGCTGTCAAAGGGATGTCAGGTGCAACCCTTTGTGGCACAGGCCCGTTGTGTCAAGGCCCTTGGTGATGTGGGACACCATGGTGGCCACAGGCTCTTGTGACACGGCAGAGTCCCACCCTGCTCAAGGGGTATCTAAGGGGTGCAGAGCCCTGAGGTACCCAGTCCCAGGAGAGACACTGTCTCACAAGGAAGCAGCTCCCCTGAGAGCCTCAGCAGAAGAGCACAATGGAGATGCTCATGAAGGAGGCGAACCCCAACTGCCCCGCTACCATGGAGCAGCTGGGTCTGTGCATGAGGCCCCAGGTGACAGCCAGCCATGGAGAGAGAGGGGACAGAGAGAGCTGGGATGGGGCCAGAGGGCAGTTACCTGCCCCACACAGCCCCTGCCACCCCCCAGACCTCTCCCCTGGGTGGGGGCTGGAAGAGCTCCTAGAGCAGTGGGAGCAAACATTTAAGTGCAGACAGTGGGACTGGGCCAGGGAGGAGGGAGAGGAGAAACCCTCCATGGACCAGGAACTGCCCAGGTGGAGGAATCTGTCCATTTGGGAGAGACCCCAAGAGACATCCCAGCAGCCTGACATGGGAATCCAAGAGCTATCCCAAGAGGAAGACAGCAGCAACGAAGTGCTTCCCCAGTGGGAACACTCCATTAACCAGGAGCTGTCTGAATGGGAAGCCAGTCAAAACCCAGAATTGTCCGAGGATGGAGATGACAGAGCCAAAACGTCGCAGGAGGGCTGGGAAGAGATCACAATCCACACCATCTGGGTCAACCCTCGGTACCCACAGCTGCTGCAGAGCCCTGACGCTGCTCCCCAGGAGTCGGCCAAGGCAGCAGCTTCTCCAGCCTTGGCTGAGCAGGTGAAGGCAACAGTGGCACAGAGCCAGGGCCCTGCCCCACACAGCCCCTGCTGCTCCCCAGGCCCCTCATCTCCCCAGCTGGGAGCCCAGACCCTCAGGGAGCTGCCAGGGCCCCCCAAGGAACGCCCATTCCACTTCAGGCGGGCGCTGCGGGAGGTGTTCCACTGCTCCTGCCTGAGGCCACAGCCGGACACGGAGCGCCCACTGCCCGTGCCAGGCCGGTGACGGCTGTGACAGAGCCTGCCCGGTGTCCTGAAGGAGCCACATAGGCTGAGCCAGCCATCCTTTGCCTGGATGTGTCCCTCCAGGCTGAGCAGGACTGCAACAAAAACCATTCTTTCATTACAATGAAAGTTGGCTTTAGGTAACAGTACTAGTAAGAAAGAAAACCACAAAAAACCCCATTAAAAAATCCTCCCAAAAACAAACAAACAAACAAAAGAACATACGAATAAGTAGATGAGGAAGAAATAGTAACAGTACATAATAATAAGAAGAAAAATAACAATAAAAATTGTAAGTTCAATAAGAATAAGAAGGATAAAGAAGAAGAAGAAGAAATTGTAGTAGTCATAATAGTAGTAGTAAATGAAGAAAAAGAAGATGATGATGAAGAAGAAGAAATAATAGTGGTAAATAATAAGAAGAAAAAGAATAAGAATAAAAAGTTGAGTAAGAATTACAAGAAGAAGAAGAAGAAAAATAAGAGTAGAAATAAATAAGAAATAGAATAGGAAAAGCAGTAAGAAAAATAAGAAAAATAAGAATGATTAAGATGAAGAAAAAGGAATAGTAGTAGTAAGAAGAAGACAACTAAAGTGAAGAAGATGAAATAGTAGTACTCATTAACAATAATATCAAGTTAAAATACACATCCACACATCTTCTAGAATCACAGAACGAATGGAAGGACCTTAAAGATCATCTAGTTTCAACTGATTATCTTCTGCTCTCTCTCTCTCTGAGATCTCTTTCCTATTTATTTCTATCACTCTACCTCCCTTTTCTTGTTAAATGAAATCCACGTTAAATGAAGTCCATATGTTGCTGTCATGTGCTCTCATTTCCACCTCCATTTGGGCAGAGGCATCTCTCCCTAATGGGATCATAACACCTGCACAGGGCCCCTTCCAGATGCAAGCATTCCATGATTTTGTCAGCTCCTCACTTCCCTTTTCTTACTCCCTCTGCTTCGAGCAGGGAATGTGCTTGAAAACATCCTGCAAACAAACATTTGCTGTCTGCTCTGGGAGCCCACACGGCTCCGGGACCTTGTCACCTGCACCTCCACAGCCCCCTTGTGAGGCATGGCAGAAACAATGCCCTGGGAGCCTCAGTAATTCCCCTCTGTGATCCATGACACACACTGCAATGGTCTGGAATTCCACCAGTTTCCAGCAAGGAAAAGACATTCCTGCCATTTAAGGCAAATCTCTGAAAGGACCAAAACCCAAGTGGAGCAAGATCTTACAATGCCATTTCACAGCCAGCCTTCGTAACTTAACTCCAGGGTTGCTTTAGAATGTGAAAAGGGAAAAATGATGTCGTTGAGGGTCTTTGGCTGGAGCTGCCATGGGTACAGATAGACACTAGGAAAGAAACAGAGCAGATGAAGAAAGGAAGAAGAGAAAAAAAGACACAAAGAGCACTCAGCTCACCTCTAAGAAGGTGGCACTCTGAAAACCAACGCAGAACTTACTGAAAAGGAATGGGACAGAAATAAAGAATTCTGAAACTACTATTTACTATACAAATACAATTTCCTCCCTTGATCACAAACCTCGCCGTGATAAAAACAGTCATTCGGCATGGCTTTGAGAAAGTCCTTAATTCTGAATGGGTGTTGCAGGCTGCAGACACAATGACACATGGAATGGCATTTTTCCTTATTCTCCTCAGCAGAGGACACGATGCGGCACCCGGAAGAAAAGGGCGGCTTGCATTTACCCTTCAGTGGGACAGGGGCAAAAAGGTCTCACAATCTCTGCAGCTGTGCTCACAGTGATGCCAAACCTGATCCCAGACCCCCAAGGGTGACTTTAATGGGTGCCTTAATGCAATGCTCGCCTGGTATTGAGAGGCAGCATGGCAATTTTATTCACTGGCTCTTCTCAGTGGTGCCAAACAATAGGACAAGAGGCAACAGGCAGAAAGTGATGCACAGGAAGTTCCACCTGAATATGAGGAAGAACTTCTTCACTATGCAGCGACTGTGCAGAGAGGTTGTGGGGCCTCCCTTACTGGAGATATTCAAGAGCCAACTGAATGCAATCCGGTCTCATGTGCTCTGGGATGACCCTGCTTGAGCAGGGAAGCTGGACCAGATGGCCAGATATGGTCCCTTCCAACCTTACCCATTCTATGATTCTGTGATCCCTAAGGACTAAAATTGAGTGATATGCCATTCCTTTTTCTGACATTAAAGATCAAAGTGATGTATAATTCACCTGTAAGTCACTGAGTTTCTTTAAGCTGAAAAGATTTACATCTGCTATGAACATATTCTAAAGATTTTTGAGGAGTTTGATTGTCAAGAACAGTGATCTTGAAATGCATCTAGAGGAAGTACTTTCTATTCACAGAGACTGTCAAGGTGAGAAGCTCAATAACAGCTCAAAAGTGAAGAGGGAAATTTGCCAAAAAAATGGATTGTTGGGTAGAAAAAAGGGAGAGTATCCAGAAAAGAGGAAATAATATACTTGAAAAGGTAAAGAATTTAGAATGAGATTGGATTTAGCTAAAAGCTATTGAATTATCTTGGTAGACTAAAGACTGAGAATTTTATGTTTTCTGCCTCTTTTTTTTTTTTATAAACACACAGTTCTCATGGAAGTTAACATTTTTCTTACAAAATTTCATGTGACAATATATTTGTCATGCTGAACTATATTAAATTCAATATTTAAGTTATATCTTTTCCTTGTTCAGGGTAAATACGTTTCGCAGTTCTTCCAACATTGGAAATAAACTAACATAGTTGGCTTTAAATAAGGAGGATTTGACTGTTACATGCAACTGACTGGAAGATTCCAAACTGTCATGTTTTGAGATCTCTTCAGACCAATGCTGCACTTTCACCTCTCTCTCCTGTTGCAGTTCATTGCGTAGATCTTTCACATTCCTGAAGAAAATTCATGCCACTGATAATTTGTGTAGGACTTGCAATTCATTGCAAGGTAAATTTAAACTTCCTCATGCAGATTTTGTTTTAAACAAATTAGCTCCCTTCATCTCAGAGTGCTTCACCTCTTTATAATCCCATGTCAGCTGCAGGCAGCCAAGACTAAGAGAAAGTCAGTAACTGAACACTGGTAAAAACTAATTTGAAGTCTCAGTGTTAAACTTGAACCATGCTGCTTTAGATTTATATTTGTATTTTATTTCAATTACCCTTTCAGAGACAGCTATATAATTGTGTTGGGAACTGAAGAAAATAGAATGTTACATAAAACAAAATTAATTCACTTTTTTTTTCCATTTTGTTTGGGTTTTGTTTGGTTTGGTTTTTGTGGGTTTTTTTTGTTATTAAATTGCCTCCTCTCCTACCTCTGGCCAGGCCTTTATCTCCTTTTTTTTTCAGAGGAAGCACATCAACCCTTCTTTAAGACTGTGAGTTCAGCTGCATATGAATCAATTTAATTACCTGTGATCAGCTTCTGAGATGACACACTATCCATTTGGATGCCAACATCAGAAGGAAAAGAAAACAAACAAAGAAAACCCTACATAATCTGACCACTGTTTGAAGGGTTCATCCTTGAGCATGATAGATACCCAGCAGACTCCTGAGGAAAGTATTAGATCCTGTAATGTCCAATTCAGAAGATTAAAAAAATGCTCTTTTCACCTTTAAAAAAAAGAGTAAGTTGTGCTCAAGGAGATTCATCTGCAAATGTTTTAGTGCTTACCATGAAAACATATTATCCATTGATCCAATCTGAAACAGACAACATCACTAACTTCCTGAATGCTTAAAATTGTGTGATTTAGAATTTTTGTGCCTATATTCCAATTAAAAGGAGTAATATGAATTAAAACCATACAAAAAGTTGTTTTGATTTTGTGGGTATTTTTGATAGGGTTTTTTGTTTGTTTTTTTAAGGAGCAAAGTATAACAAGCATTATTGCCCTCTTTCAGAAAGTCACAAGCTAGCTGACAAAAACCTAAGCTTCTTACTCAATAATTAGTGTTATTCACTGCTTCAATGGTGTATTCTAGTATGCTCAATACAAATCAATTGAACAGGTTTTTGACAGTACAAATTTTATTGACAGGGTTAGCTACACTTCATAGAATTCTTCCCAATCACACAGCTTGTTTCAAAGGTCTTACTCTAACTACTAATATATTAGTGAAATCAGAGCTGCAATTTATTTAAAAACCCTTCATTTCACGTAACAAATTTTGGAGTAATGAATTTAAATAACTTTATACATAAACAAAATAAAAAATGGATGGGTCTATCAGGTTTCTATTCACATCAGGAACTTAATCTCCACTAGCCTTTAACAGAAGCAGTAAAGTGCCTTAAGGAAAAGAAAAAAAAATTAGATTAAAGAAAAGTATACATATGGAAATAAATTATGCAGAAAGTTGAACTAATTGAATATTAAATTATTTCTTTTAATTTTATTATAAAGCCTTTTCTAAGGTTTTTTTAAAGAAAAAATTAAATTATTTTTATTTCGATTAATTCATTTTTGTTATTTTGAGGCAGATAACCAAGCCTGTTATCAACTAGCTGTTTCTGTCTTTTTATTTCCTTTTTCAGATTTTCTTAAGATATTGGGTCCACCGGATTTAGTTTTTAATTCATGCATTAGGTCATTCTGAACTATAAAAGTATTTTGAGACCCCTGGCAGAAGGCAAGAGCCTGTCAATTTCCCAGAGAATTTGTGCAAGCTCTGTCCCTGGAGATTTTAAAAGATCTCACGACAATGTCCTGAGCAATCTGGCCTGATGTCAGAGCTGACCCGACTTTAAACCTGAGACATCCAAAGATCTCTTCCAACTTGAATTATGCTACAAAAGAAAGGTGAAAAAAATTAAAACTGTTACTTGGCTCAGCCATCTTCAGTTCATAACTAAATCTTTGTGTTAACAAAACCACATAAATATGAAAAACATCTTCAGTTGTGGCAAAAAAGCATATCAATATTCTTCTACTAACAACTGCAGCAAAGGAAATCCACACCAGTTACTGGAATGGTAGATTCCAGGCAATGGAATGTGCCTCCATATTTGTTTATATTTCATACATACAGGCACCTTTAATTATTCGTATTTAGATTATGTCATTATGCTACCACAAGTCAAATAGAGACTTGTTCAGCAGGTATTATAATTTCACCCCAAAATTTAAAAAAAAAATTAAAAAGAAATTAAAACAGGTGTTCTATTGATACCAAACTAACTATAGTAAAAAATAAAAAATCCAAAACCAATCCACAAAACCAACAAAACTCAGCAAGAGAGGTCTTCAATAATGGGGGAAAAGGCAAGAAGTTTGCTTTGACAGAAGCAGATGTAAACAAAAACTACTCTCATATTGGTCATTCACAATTTCTTAAAGCAGTGAAGGACTGTGAACAAAGCATAATATAACACATTATTCTTCCCTCTAGAGTGTGATGGAACTTGATGCCTGACCTTTCCCCTAAGCAAGAGACAAGATTTAAGGCCTTTTTATTAAATTTGGCATAGAAATTAAGATCAGGCAAATGGGAGAGAAAATAAAGAGCTATTTCACTGAGCATATTAATTAAATCAACCTAATAAAACATCAATTCAATTCAATTATTTTTAATAGCTGAAGATAGAAAAAGAAAGAAACTGGGAGATTCTCGGAGTACAACAAAGCATCTTTGATGCAAGTAAATAATTAGAGAATCAGATACTTTAAAAATTACAAAAAAATCATAGAATCATTAAAGTTGGAAAAGACCCCTAAGAACATTGAGACCAACCTTGGACTGAACACCATCATGTCAACTAAACCTCTGCACTGCACCACGTCCAGTCGTTTCTTGAACACCTCCAGAGGTGGTGACTCTACCACTTCCCTGGGCAGCCCATCCCAATGTTTCACCATCCTTTCAGGGAAGAAACTGCTCCTGATGTCCAACCTGAACCTTGGTGCAGCCTGACCTCCACATGTCAACACCTCCTTTCAGGTGGTTGTACAGAGCAATAAGGTCCCCTTGACCCTCCTTTTCTCCAGGCCAAACACCCTCAGTTCCCTCAGCTGCTCCTCATCAGACTCCAGACCCTTCCCCAGCTCTGCTGCCCTTCTCTGGACTCTTTCCAGTCCCTCAGTGCCTTTCTTGTAGTGAGAGGCCCAAAACTGGACACAGGATTTGAGGTGTGGCCTCACCAGTGCCCAGCACAGGGGGACAATCCCTGCCCTGGTCCTGCTGCCACACTATTGCTGGTCCATTGGCCTTCCAGGCCCCCTGGGCACACCTGGCTCATGTTCAGCTGCTGTTGACCAGCACCCCCAGCTCCTTCTCCTATGGGCACCTTTCCAGCCACTCTTCCCCCAGCCTGCAGCTCTGCCTGGGGCTGTTGTGACATAAGGGCAGGACCTGGCACTTGGCCTTGCTGAACCTCATACAACTGCCCTCAGCCCAACCTATCCAGATTCCTCTCCCACATGCCACAGCCTGACAAAGTAATTCATTTCAAAAAGTTCCTATAGTTTACTAACATTTGCAACTGTTCCTATCAGGAAAAGTAATTCAGAACTTAGGCATAAAACCCTCAACAGCAATATTAAGCAACACTACATGCAGCATCTACTGCAGAGCTGGAATTAACAGCAGCATTTTAACACAACTGTCTTTAATACCAGACACACACAAAACATGCTGGCTTTGTACACGGACGAGTTTCAGCTACTTTGAAATACAAAGGTTTATTACACATGCATTACTTACCAGTGACAAACTGAAATACAGTCATGAATGAATAAAGCAGTCCACCTACTTAAATATACATAATATTTCACGTATTTTCAGTTCCCCTGAATTACAGATAGCATGACACTTGTCAGATGATTATAAGGACAACTGCTTTTTCATGGAGTCTTACTGTGAAGGAGGGTTATCAGCTTCTCTAGGCATTATAAAAGTGTAATCACCCTTTTAGGATTCAGTCACTTACATCCTGAAAATTGTTAACGGGGGTTTTTTTGGGGGGGGGTTGTTTTTTTTTTGGTTTTTTGGTGCAATTAGTGGGCAATGACCTTGCACTTTGGTGTACTGGTGAGCAAACTCTTAGTGATATTTTTTTAGGTTGTTAAAACTGTTCAAACTGGTTTTTGTTACATCTCATTATTTCATTGCACAGACTTATAATAATTTAACTATGAATTATAAGCAAAAATAGTTCAGATAACAATAACAGTGGTTATTTCAAGTGAACCAATAAAATTTTTTAATTTATTAATATGTTTGTCATAAATCTGTTTACTTTGAAACTTTGAGAAAAAGAAATTATTTCCTTAATCTCAAATCTTACATATTACTTTTAAGTGGGTTTTATGGTACATATTTCAAATGTAAAAAGAAAAAGTATTATAATTAGAAAAATACAAGCCATCCCATTTTACCATTCCTAATCACCAGAAGCGATTTGTTCCTTCTCTCCTTGACATGAGAGCTACTTCTCACAGTAAAAATGTATTTTCTGACAAAAATAGTTTGCCATGGGTTTTTTCAGACTTTCTCTAATTTTATGCTTCCTGCTCCATCCATTAATAGTCCCACTTTGCTAAAAATTCACAGCAAGTAGTACACTAAAAAAATGAAAGCATGCATATTTGTAAATTTATACCAGCTAGCATTTCTGCTGAATAATTGTTTCAAAAAATGTTTATTACTGAACTAGAATGCCTTGTTACTGACTCTTACTCAATTTCCTAGAAAAAAACAGTTTAATTTTTTTTGTCTCTCAAATAACAAAAATATAAATTCCATTTAAAACACTGCCAATGGCAAAAAAAAAAAATACAAAACAACAAAGTGATTTGTTTGCAGTGTGTGAAGTGCCTGGCACAGTCATCAGAAGGAAAACAATGCACTGACTTGCCTCCATGCTGGCCTGACCCTTGAGAACCCATGAGCTATGCATTAGTCACTTCCAGAAATGGCAGCTTGACTCCTTCTCAGACCTGGCTCATGCTGTTTGATTAGAAGGAGCTCAGAGGTTAACACTGCTGTTCCATGTTTTCCCTCCTATTTTGCTGTGCTGCTCCCCAGAAATCACCTGTGTGAAAGCTAAACAGCGTCTCTGTAGACTCCATGATCCACAAGAAGGAGTTCAGCCTTCCCTCATAGCACAGGTTCTCTATGTATACAAACAGGATTTTACATTTTTCTTCCCTGTCTCTCTGTTTTACCTCAGAGTTCACTCTGGGTTATACCACCAATGGCATTCAGCAGATAATTTGGAATTTAAGACAGGTCTACCTTGTACTTTTTTTAAAAATAGTATTAAGAGCTTTACTGTCTTGACCAAGCCATGTATGTTGCTGTTAATTTTCAAGAGAGTAAAAACTGCTCCTTTTTGTCAAGGATGAAAAAGAGTAATTTGTGGAAATGGATTAATCCACTAAATGAATTTTTAGATCACATCGACACAACTGTCTCTTTGCATCTGTGCAACCAACAGTTTCCTGAAATGAGTTATGTCTTCAGAGTAAGGTGATGAAATTACAGGAGCACTCACCTCTCAACTAACATAACTATCTTGTAATTTACCATTACAACAGTCTGACAATTCTCCTTGTAACTGAAAAAAAAAAAAACTTTGAAAAAAATATCTAAGAAATACAAATCTTACATGACCTAGTGTATCTTGCTTTTGAAGTAAAGACCATAACAGCTGAAACAAGTCTGAGCAAGAATGTCTGAAGAATTCGGAATTGCAATCTACAACCTCTTCTCATGCTAAATTGGTTCCCATATATCTGTGTACATAGCACAGCATTTTGTCCCTCCAGCCTTCAGAAAGAGGAAGTCAGGAAGCATTTTAATGGGACAGATTTCATCAATTTTAATTTCCTTTAAGTATAACAACAAATTATATTCTGATGGTCAGAACTTATTTTCACTGTTATCATTTTTATATTTTAATAATTTTTACTATTGAGTACACTTAAAAAAAAAGGACAAATATAGCAGATGGCCATTACTTGTACTTGAGGGTTTTTGCCTTCTTATTTTCTACAGTCATTATTCTACATAAAATTGACAGGGTAATATTCAAATAAATAAATCTTCTGCAACAGTGATTTCTGATCAAAGGTCACTGTGTCTTTTAAGTCTTTTAGGCTGTTTGCCAACAGCTGCCAATCAGTAAAACAACCACTAACTGTTCCCCAGGAAAAACAGGGACTGTGGAAGAAAAGAGTCATTCTAAGCAGCTACTAAAACTCAATGACCGAACTATGTAAGAATATCTATTACAATCCTTTTGGCTTCAGATTTTGTTTTGTCTCCTTTCCTATCATTAGTCATTTTGTTAATATATATTGCACACTCTAAAACATTGACCCTTTGCCAAAACACAGACAGTCCTTTCACATACTGTGGTATCATTCACAACCTCCCAGGACTCTGAAAAGTATCAGGATGGATCCTAGAAACAACAAAAGGTCATATAACTATTTTTAAAATGCCAGCCATCCTGTTCATAAATGCTCACAGGACAAGTAACAGTTACTGCTTTCATAGTGCCTCCAAAATAAGTAACGTGTCACAAAGGATTTATGCTTGAGATGCAATCATTCCTTACTGCCCACATCCTCCAGTGGAACAGAACTGTATTTCTTTCTTTACACTGTAGTCTCCATGCCACCCCTTGGCACACAATCCTCATATTTGCTGTTCATCTGACATATTGAATAGCATCCTTAGCTTATAAAAGCAGAGTAGAGACCAATGAAGCCAAACCATCCCCATGGCCAAGCACAGGTAACTAGCAAAACTTGATGCTCTTTCCAGCAACATTACTCTTCAGCATTCTTCAGATGAAAAATGTACATTGAAAATTACTTCACCGTAATGCAACACATAAAATATTCTGTAGCTAAATAAATATGCAGTATTGTAAAAGATCATTCTTTTCAAAAAATCTAGTGTTTCCCCTATACTGTTGGGATAAACTAGCAAGCAGAAAAAAACCCAAACCCCAGGTTCAAAACCGTATTCTAAAGGAACCCTCTAACTTCTTGAATATGCATCAATTTACTAACTAAATTGATTCTGCACCCTACTTTCTTCCAGTACCTCTTCATTCACAAACAGCAAGTCATGCTTTTTCACCTAACAATAATCAAATGGAGGTTTACGTTCATAAACTGAGAACAAAGTTGAGGATCATACCAAAATTGGTGTAAATGGCTTTGTCAGAATTATTGCAGGATGGGGATATGCATACTTTTGATGTCTAAATAAGGTGCTAAAGGACACTAATTGCTCTTCTGGCACCCTGGTGCCACGTAGTAATAGCAAGATGTAAAAATCTTCTGTGGGTTATATTAATTACGGAAGGCCTCACAATTCTCCCCAACACACAAAGAGTGCAGAAGTTCAGGAAAAAGAGTGCAAGTATTGAGGAAGGAGGCAAAGCATTTACACAGTCCTTGCATCTCTAGATCATCCAGGCCTCCCTCCCAGCAGGCATAAGAAATTCATCTCAGCTGACTCCATTACTGTATTGGTTTAGAAGGTTCACTATCATTAAAAGAAATGTGCAAGTACGAAAGCAAGAAAGTCCCTTCTTCACTGACACGCAACTGTATCTTGCAAAGTAATTAGAAAAAATCCAAGAAAGTGGATACACTCAATTAATCCTTCAACTATGAAGAGGAAGTTGTAGCATTAAAAATAAAACAGTGATTTCTACTACACATTTAAATGGTGAGGAATAACCACCTTTGAATAAAAAAAAAAAACAGGTGCAAAAAGAAAATTAAAAAATCTTTTATTCTTAGGATAAAAACCTGAAGAATATTAGTGTTAATAAAATCAATATGGAATGAATTAATAGATCACAATATAAGAAAACTGCCTGAGAATTAAACAAGGATTTCTGTTTATTGTGTTTTTAACCACAAAGATTCAGCCTCACCTTTTTGTCTCTTCTCCCTCAAAAAGAAAAATATTTCAGAGTTTTCCCCATTCAGCCCCACAGCTATAACTACAAATTAGGTTGCACATTTATGTGCTAATTCAAAATGAGTTTTTTGAAACAATCCTCATAAGAAGCAAGGTTCACTTCTTAATCAGGTCATGATGCAAAAATAATTCCGTTCCCCGGTGCAATAAGAAAGGTACACACATATTTGCTTAGGACTGATATTCACTATACTTTTTCTTCCTGTCCCTAAACAGAGATAGAAAAAAAGTTTTCATAGTAATAACAGTAGTCTTGATTGTTCCAGTTTAAAAAGTCATTGCTCTCGGAAGTTAATCTTGTACACCAAAAAGACATAGACTCTAAATATTATTTCAGGTTCTGCATAACCACACAACAAGCCACAAGTCTCATCAATTAATAATGGGAAACTAACATTCTGTAACAGAGTGAAAACAACAGCTAGGAGCCATTAATATCAATTGACATAAACTCCTATGGTTTACAAGAAGCATATCCTTTAATTGCTGTAATTGCTTTCCTCCAAGCTCACAGCACCTGGAGTATGGTATACGTGAGTGTTCTGCTTATCAATTGTATAAGAAAAAAGAACAACAGGTATATTAATTTATTTTTGAATCTTCTTATTACTATTCAGTGCATACCAGATCTAATATGACATCCATCATCTAATTACCTTTTGACAAGAAGCCAAAAGGAAAATACTTAGGCAACCAAAACACAGTCAGAATTAAAAACAGAATGGATTTACTGAAAGGGAGATACTAAGAAGAATAGGAGTATTTATGTTCTTCTACACAATTAGGACACCAAATCTCACCTGGAAGTTTTATAAAAAGTAAATTAAAAATACAAATACTCAAATACTGGGTACCAAATCTCTGCTAAGCCTCAAGACTTAATTATGTGCAATTTCTCAAAGTGTTTTTGCCATGCAAATTGGATTATATATATATGTTCTATAAAATAGTGACATTATTAAGTACAGACAAGTAAACTCAATTCAAAAACTCTTCCTAGATGCAAAGTGTTCTCATACTGTCTTGACTTACTCATATTCCTTTTTTTTTTTTTAACTACATTGTTGAGTTCTCATTATGACATTCCTCATGAGATGCAAATTCTTGGCTTTGTTGATGTTGAGGCCAGCATTGCACAGATATGTTCATTTTCCCATTTAAAAAAAAAGAAGTAAAAAAAAGCAACTCTCCTTTTATTCCAAGATATTCTTTTATGCATCTGTTATTATTATCTAAAATAGACTTATTATTTTAGGAGCAATAAAACCTAAAAAATCATGGATGGCCATCATTTAGAAAAATATAATCTTATAGCTCTTAAAAAATAACTACTCGAGATTATATTATGTATTTCCTTCCAGCCTGTTCCTCAGAGTTCCATTACTTTTAGAAAAAAAAAATCTTAAATTATTTTACCTCATTAAAATTAATATTTTGCTCATACAAAAATAAAATGAAATTCAAAAACAGCACCTCAGTGTCAAAGTCTTTACTACCTTATTTTCATAATATTGATCTGTCATCCAAGTACGACAAGAACCACCCATACTGAGTAATGATAGCAAAGGCAAAAAAAACACTAGACATTAAAAAGAGAAGTAATCTACTACATGACAAAATACATATCTAGACTTCAGTCTCATCATAGTGATGTGAAGGATCCCAAAAACCCATCACTGGAAAGATTTTCTTACAGTTAAATCATTCAATTGCAGAATAAATTTAATCTAGAAAAGAAATTTTCTATTCACAATAGCAGAACTGAACACAGAATATTAATTAACACATAATGCAAAATAATCTGTAGAAAAGCAGAAAACTAGAGGCAGTAACAGCAACTCTCACCTCTTTCATATGAGGCAGCCAGACTGTTATTAGGAAATCAAAAAGTGAAAAAAGTGAATACAGTAATACTGCCTGAATATACTGATCAGCTCATAATTGCTTTATGTAGTGGAATCCCTTTTCAATTTTTTTCCACATTTTCCCTTTCACCACATTTGGGTTTTATGATTTTTTTTTTGTTTGTTTATTTGTTTTTGGTTTTTTTTAAGAAGATAAAAATACCAAACCTTTATTTCTATTGTCTATTCAGCATCCTTGGAAAAAACCACCAGATGGCAATGCAGTGTTCAAGTATTTCATTTAACATTTATATTATAGGGAAAAAAGTCTATATGCATCAGCATGAGGCTCTCTTTCCTAACCTATTTCCTCTTTGATGAATATTAAATAATTCATAAGCCAAAACTCTGTTCAGCACAAGGAAGTGATCAAATACCATTCAACCTGTAAAGAAGAGACTTTTAGAAATCTAGGTTCCTATGAGTGTAAAACCACATGACCAAAAAAAAAACAAATCAACAATTTAGTTCAAACTATGAAACTTGATAATTTCAGGAAAAATCACTGAAAGGAAAACACTTAGAAAGTATTACCATAAAGTTCTCAAAATACTATCAAGGACTGAACTGAACTGCACAAAAAATATATCTACACACTTTTTAGGCACATCACAAATTTATATGTAGTTTGGTTACATGCTAAGAAACAGGCATTATCTTCTACATTTTCGAAGTTTAATTCAATTCCTGTAAAACTGTGTGCTGAATGAATCAAAATATGTAGGCTTTAAGTATTTATTGTTCCTTTGCATCAAGCAGATCACTGTGATCAGACAAGAACTGTTTCATGAAGGAAGATGCTTTAAGATATTTAAAGGAGCTGAGAAGTAGTAGAAGAGTCACTTTCCCATTTAGCAAATCTTATCTGAGATCTATTATTTGACAAAAGAAAGTTCCTCTTTGCAGTTACTCCTGCAGGCTCTGAAGCCTCTGTGGTTCAGGGAGACTTCACTGAATACTCAAACACCCAATTAATAAACATGATGTCCACTGTGAAGTTGGTTGGAACAGGGGAGCTTACAGCAAACAATCCTTTCTTTCTTGCAAAGGCATTACAACCTGTAGGTGTTGTATGATGAACTCTAATTGACAAGAAAAGTTAAGGTGTGCTTATAAGTCTTTAGCACACATGAATTAGGAAGAAGTTTCTTGCATTATCTGTATTTAGTAACGGAATTTTTACTACAACTGCTCACTCATCCATCCTCATGTAACAAGCACAGTCATCACATGCTCTCAATGCAAAACAAATCCAATATATATTAAACAGTAACTTGAAACTGTTCAGAACTTATTTAAAGTATTAACTGGGAAAAAAAAAAGTATCTTCTGTCAGATAGAGACAATCATACAGGATAAAGAGTTAAACAGGTAAGTTGAAAAGTTGTGAGCAAACTGATTTAAAGTAGGTTTCTGGCTAATGTAATAAACATTTGATGAACGCTGTTCCCTTTATTCTCTATATTATTATATTTATTTGATTCATAGCACACCACATAGTGGTGTGAAAGATTCAAAGACCACCTTTAAGTAATTTAAGTACAAGGATAAGTACAATCCTTGTACAAGGACTGCCCTCATGATCACAGATCTAATCCAATGCAGCACAGCCTAAGATTTCTTCTGTTGAAAAGTTTTATTAACCTTCCTTTCAAACAAAAAAAACCAAGAATACTATATTGATTCTAATTGTTTTCACATATAGCTAATTATTTGATATAACTTCAGTCCTGAAAGCCAATAGATGGTCAGAACTGCTATGGATTTTAGAAAATTAATTTCTGAAAAATCAGAGAAGTCGTTGGAAGTCTGGTATTTATACCAGATTGACAAACTCATTCTTTTATTAATCACTATCTTTTCAGCAGAGCTGATAAATAAACATAGAAAAGAGGTTAAGAACTCTGACAGTAGTGAAAAGACATATTTTCAAGGACAGATCTCTTCTAATATTAAATACTGAATATATAAAATAAACATTAAATATATATAATCATATATATTTAATATAATTAATAATACATGTGAAAATATATAAATTGAATAAATAAAGAAAGAAAGAACGCAAGATCTGTGTTTTTATGTTTGGCCATCAGAAACAGGCTCAACAGAAGTGAATTAGAAGAAATAAATCCCAATTAAAACAACTACTTAGCATATTAATGTAAATTTCTCTAACTTTATTACATTCCTGTAACTTGTAACAGAGAAGGAAGTAAAGAAAAGCAATATAGCTCGAAAAGGTGGATGCTGCAACTCCATATTTATAACTGTTATACTATAACTAAGTATAGAAATACTGCTTCTTCTTTTTTTCTTTGCTTTCATGGTGACATTTCAAGGACAAAATGCATTCACAAGTGGAAGTGACTGAAGAGATTTAAACCATGCCCTCACCATGCTCAGCCTCTGGCTAACATGTTCACATGAAACTTAAATTCTACTTTCCAAGTTGATTTTTTTTTTCCTACTTCCAGTTATGAGTTGCACTAACATTAGGAAACCCTCTATATTTTCACTGTACATGTATGTCAACCTTATTTTGTTAAAACTTCTGTTAAATAAGGTTTTCTTTGTAGAAACACTTCAGTAGTGCAAAAACAGCCCTCCTGAGCACCCAAGGGAGGTAAAAAAACTAAACCAAGCCAAACCAAACCAAATCAAACCAAATAACAACAAAAGCAAACCAAGAACCATCACACACATTCCTCCTAGCACTGAAGTTGTTCTTCAAATCTAAAATCACAAAGCAACATGGCCAAACCACTACTGAGATTTCAGTGAATCAGAGATGCTTTCCTTTGCACACACAGCATGACAAACTGCCCCCTTGGTGATACATCTAATTGAAGCTTTACACAGGAGAAGCATGCAAAAAACATCTAAACCCTATGTTACAGTAAGGTATGATCCAAAGATTTCCATTCTAGTTTTTCCTTTTTATTACAGCATCTGGATGAGATATAGAACAAATTCTATATATTTTGAAAAAAATTGTACATTTTTTCTTTTGATGGACAGCAATTATATTACTCTCCCAAACATAAATTAAATTGTATATTTACCATTTTTTCCTTGCATTGGTTAATCAGATGAAGAGGATACAGGCAAAAAATTATGAAACACAGTGCAAAGACAACCCAAGTTATCATTGTAACTTTCAAGTAAAAGATGATAGCTGGACTTTTTTTTAGATCCTTAAAAATTGATGTCTTTGTAAAATTTACTTTAAGATGATCAATAATGTTTTTACTAAATTTGGATTAAGCCGCCTTGATTTAAAACTTAAAAGTATTAAATCTTAATCAAACAGAACAATCTTAGCCAGGCACATTCAAAGGATATCTACATTATCTGTCTAGGCTACAGCATTTTATAAACATGTCAACCTAACGCCAGATCCTTTGCTCTGCACACAGTCTGTGCATTTCAGTTTTCTTGAGTTTAAATAACCCCAAATACACTTTAATCTCAAGTTTTCATTAAGCAACACCTTACTTTGTAGTAGTACTCTGTGTTTGCCTTCCCTACATCAACATTTCCAGCTAGTAAAATATTGGAGACATAATCTGTTTCACTCTGTTGTTACAAATATAATCCATTGAAAATGCAAGGTATAATTTAAGATGTTGCCAAAAATGTACAAAGAGCTGTGTTCTCCCCAAGCACCAGTTTACAACTACTACCAACCAAAAGACAAAAATAAATCAGAGACAGACTTCTGGAACAGCACAACAAAAGCTACCTAAAACACTCCAATGCCAAAAGGAAACTTACAACTAACAACAAACCTAATAAACTAATTCAATCAACACGGGATTAAGACTTTCATTAATCCACCAACACAGAATTAAGGCTTTCATTAAGGATTTCGTTTTCTGTAGTGCAATATAGCAAGACAGCTTGCAGAAGTAGTATCCTATTGTTTTCATTATCCAGTGAAACGCCAAAGAGAGTAAAATTAGAATTTCAGGGTGACAGAGAAAAAAATGAATCCAAAACTACTCAACTGTCTGAATACCAACTATTTTTGTTTTCTGAATTAAACTCTTCAACCACGTATTAGGTATCCCTTTCAAAAACACATTTTGCTATTCACTTTTCATGGTTATTAAATTTAATGTGTTTGATCTATTTGTTGTTGCTTAAACCAAAACTCTCTGATCTTAATTTCCCAAAGTATATAGCAAAACAGATAAATCCAGTAACCCAACAATACTGACATAGTCTGCAATACTGCAGACAATACAATACTGCAACACAGTCTTTTAAGTAAGTTAAAAAGTTCTGGGAATAACTTTCCTTCAGCAGGTGAAAGGTTATATTTGTTTCACATTACATACTGGATTTTTTTTTCATCAAGTCCACACACAACCATGGTCTAAAAACATATAGAAGCTGACAACTCTTCTTGCTGCAGAATTTGAAATCCTCTTAACTGTTTTCCAAACCACCATAACAACATCCTGGTATATACTTGCAAACACTAAGCACTTCTTTCCAAGCCACACTGTAACCACAGAGATAAAGATTTACTTACCTGATCCCCTTTTGGTTACAACCTTCAAGCTCTGAGTCAGAGTGGCATACAAGAGAATCAAGTTGGGAATAGGAGCTTTCATCTTCTGTCTTTCCCCGGCTGCTTCCTGGAGTACCAAAAAATAGAAAGAAATACTGGTTGTACACTGGTGCTGAAACAACCCTGAAGTAAATAATCATAATACTGACACTGTGGAAAAACTAAATACAGTTTTTGTGTGCAATTTAAAGCACTAAAAATGTTTTACTATTTATTTTTAAAAAATATGCAAACTAAAACCACCATAAAACAAATACATGCACACACTACATTTAACTCTGGAGCTTGTTACAACTTTGTCTACACATTGAAAATGCATTGGGTGCTTGCTATCAGATCTCCTGAAACATCTATTTATTTCTTTTTATCATACAACCTTTTCCACCCACCAACATGAAAAAGAAAATACCGCCCTTCTTCATCAGCTTTCCTCTCATTTATTAATTCCACAAACTGAGCAGAAGATTCACAGTAAAATGAACATTTGATTTTGAAAAACTCTGATCATCTTCTTAGGAACAGTGAAAGGGGGAAAATAAGAGCACATCAAAGTAACCAGCAGAGACATTTGCAACTTCATTTTAGGTGAGCAAGTTCCAGTGCAAGTTCAAACTAACATATTAACTGCACTAAATCAGAAGTGAATGTTAATTAGAATGGAGATAAGCAGAGCACAGACTGTGTTTTAGCCTTCACCTCCAACATGAGAATAAAAGATTTGCATTTTTATTTACTTACTCTGGGTATTAAGTGGCATGAGCTGCTGGTGAAAGCATGACTAAACATTTTGTTAATTCCTCATATAAGTAAGAGGGTGTCATCTAATGGTGATTATCAACTTTCTTCAGGATAGGTTGATAGGGCTAATATCTCATATTTCAGAGTTTTGAAAGAGGAAAGGAGGACAAATCTGCTAGACAGCAGCCTATCTATGCTATCTATATTCATTAGAGTAGCTTACACAAAAATATTCTTGTCTAATGGGGACAAGAAAGGGCTGGGATCAATGGTTCTTTAATACTATAACTTTGACCCAGACTAAACCAATGTGGTTTTGATAGTTAACTCTTTTAATCACAGCACTGGACAGCAACTGAAAAAATCCTCAGAAGGTACTACATAGTACAGGTTGTGATTTCTAAAGAGACCATAAATCTTTTGCATTTCCATTGACAATCAGTTTACTGAGCACTCAAGACATTTTTGGAAAGCAGTATCTTAGAATATCTTCATCTTAGAAGAGAACAGGTTAGAAGTAAGAAATAGCAGGTGTACAAAAAAGGACATTATGGGAAGAATTGCTTAAAAAATTATGACTTCATATATAATCTGTGTTAAAGCTTTACATTTCATGACACTTCAGAACTAAGCACAAACCTACTACATTCATTACTATTTATTGAATAAAGATGAGGAAGTGAGATAATATATTTTGACAACAGTCTGTGATATCTTATTTTTTATAACAATATTTGTACTCACAGAGAAATACTCAAGTGTTTGTTCATTCATGGTCGCTTCAGCATGCTAGTATCACTGAAAGACTGTCACTTGCCCACATTCACATGCTACTTCAGAAAATCTAGGCAATTTAGGAATCAAATATAAAATATGGGATTGCTAGGAGGTAAATTATGTGTAATGCTAACATTTTTAGTTACGTTTAAAATTTAACAACGTAGCATGACCACTGGCAGTTATGCATAATACAGATCTTTAGAAATTTAGAAGCAAGCAATAAAGGTTAATTTTCCAGGAGCACAGTGAGTAGATACCACAATGTCTTCTGCCACATTTTACTGCAGACTTTAGTCAAGCTTTCTGAAATCAAAATCTCGTTTCTCAGTCACTGCACTAACTGATGCCGCAGGAAATCCTGAAGCTGATATCTTCAGCCTCCAGGATACTATGAAGAGTCAGCTCCTTGCTCTGTGTGAGCCTAATAAATATTGCCCAAAGAACCACGGGATCTTACTATGCAATTACAAATCCAGTAAATAGGTTCTGACTGTGAAAGCATATCCAAACACATCCTTTTTGACCATACATCCAAAGATAATATTGCTGATCACTGTGAATAAGTGCAAATATACACATATATTTGCATATGTATGTGTATGCATGTATTTATCTCTATTTATAGATATTTGTGTAGGGAAACCATGGAGTAGCTACAAAGATTGATTCCATCAAAGCAAGCCTCAGTAAATACAATAATATCAATAAGAAACTGTTCAGTAAATTAAAATCTTCTTTTGGTCCATGCATATATCACTAATTTAAGCTGTCAAGTCAACAAGGGAACCATTATTACAACAGTATAGCAGGAATTGCATTTTAAACATCATGGTGGAAGACATTTCTCATGTGTATTTATTCTCAGGGATTCATGTCTAACTTAAAGGCACAGGCTAAACTGGCTGCTGCCTACCTGACTTGTCATAAATCCCTGGAAAGTAAAGTCTGCTGCTGTCTTTGGAAATACCAGAAAGAACTTACTGCTAAAGGAAAAAAAGAAGGGAGGGATGACTCCCAACAGCAGCCACTGCCTCCTTACAGCAATACAAGCAACAAATCAGATCTTACATAGGCTCTCCCCAGAGTCTCCCAACCCTTCTCTTCTGTTTACACTCCCTTTTCTGAGAAGTATTTCTGGTCTTCTCTACATTTTAAAAACCAAACACTCAACCAGAGAAAATGCAAAGAAATAAAGAAGTAAAGTATTGGAGCTGGTGCCTCACGGCTCTGGAAGTTGTCTGGGTGGTTGGAAAATCTGCCTCTGGTTATTCATGTGAGTGATTCAAAACAGATACTTAACATCTCTTGTCCCTTGTTCCGGGTGAATGCCTCGGAAATTGACTATTCTAGAAAATGTCACCCTTGTGAAATTGGTTGTGAAAACAAAATAAGCAAGTCAGAAGAAAATATAAAAGGAACATCCCAAGGGGAATCTCACAACAGCAAGTCAACAAAGTCAACAGAAAATGCCTTCACTGCTGCAATGAGTATGCCCGAGGCCTAGACACTGTAACACATTCAGGTAGCTTTTAAACGAGAAAACAAAATAAAAGGCATAATTCTGAGAAGCCAAATTCTTAACACTAACTCGAGTGTGATATCTCATGAATTGGAAATAGCCCTCTTTCAGCAATGAATTTCCTTCTTTCAGCAATGAATTTTTTAAGGAAGAGACTATTTTACTAGTCACTTAGATGTAATTTATTTCTTTTTTTTAAATAACATCAAGAAATTCTGATTTCAACAAGCAGAACAAGTCTGCTGTTTCTTCAAGCAATAGTTAGACAGACATCTTACATACACATCTACAAAAGTAGTTTTCATGGGTTTTTTTTTTTTTTTTTTGTCTCATTTTCAGTTACTTCCACTAAAAAGCCAAGACAATGTATGGTAGTTATAAACTTAATTTCTGGTTTTCAAGCTGAATCTATTTTAACATGTTTTACATATCCTTTGGGTTTAAGACTCCTATACTCTAAGGGTGAATAGTAGACTAAGAAAGTCTTTTAGAACCAGGGATTCTTGGCTGCTTTTTCTTTATACAATACCAAAGATGAAATGTTCTTTCATCTTTAGGCAGTATTCACAATTCAAATTTGCAGTAGTAGGTTGTTTGTTTGTGTGAACCAAAGCACTGAAAAAATGTTAAATATTTCTGCATAAATATATTGCACACAAATTTTAACTGGGCATATTAATAACTTTTAAAAAAAATCTTTTCTGTAGAAGGTGTCACTGCTTGACACAAAAATGCCATATCATTGCATTTGCATCTGCATCAGAAAGTATCTAATTTTCTAGTTGAGACAGAAATAGAAATACAGCTGTATATCAAGACTAACATTCTTTGGGGAAATGCCAAGGATGCTTTTCTCTTCAATTGTCATAAATACTCACTGTGAGGAAAATGCATACACATAGACACATGCTTCCCAAAACAGCTCAGCAGACATTACATTAACTACAGTGAGGCAGTTCCAGATAAGGCAGGAAAATAGAAAAGTTTGATTTCCTTAGGTACTTATATTTATTATGGGCCTTTCCCAATACTTGAATCAAACTTAACTGAAGTAAGAAATTTTCCATGGGTTCAGTCCCTTAAAATAACTTTAAGGAGTTGATTGTCACTTAACCTATAAATGCTAGCAGATGTGTATGGACTAATTATTTGAAAATCACTTTTCTTCCCATACTGCTGTTCTAACTTTGAAGATTTTTTTAATATACATTTGAAAAACTGCTGCATTATCTTTCTCCATCATATGCCCTTCAAAGGAAAAGAAAAAAGCACAAAAATACTGCAAGATTCTCTGAAATCTGCAGGATATTTCAAGATTTTTCTGTGGTAATGACATGAAAGTGGTAGTAAATTAGGAATGAGTAACAAAATTACAAAGAACAACCATCTGAATACATAAGAAAAAAAAAAAAATGCCTGTTCACTTATTGTCTCTTTTTATGTGGCAGTTCTTTAAAAATCCCTCAACAGAATGACATTAGATCTCACAAGGTGTAAAGGACACTTTGGTATGTCCAGAACACAATTCAAACATCTTGGGAAAAAAAAAAAAAAAAAGGTTTAAATTCCTAAAATGCAAGGGAATACCAAAATTAGAATCAATGTGATTTCATAAATGTGTCAATTCATTGTCATGAGCTGACCTAGAACACCAAGACAACCCTAGGAATTCTTAAAATGGTAGCTAAAAGAAAATATACCTGTTTCAAATACAAAAATACATAAAATTAGTCCTTTCCAGAGTCCTAGTAAACAAAAAGATTCAGCAATCAAATTATGAAGATGACATGACAAACCACTCAAAAGCAACAGGAAGCCAATAAGTTACTGCATTTGCTTTCCAAATCACCCCTGTTGCTCCATGCTAAGCAGCATTCCTAAGTTCATGCACATTGTGGTTCATGACAAAAACAAAAAAGGAAAAAAAAAAGGAAAGGAGATGATTAAACAAGCAGTAAGGGTCAAAGGAATGGTGACACTGAGATAACCAAAAGCCATTATGCCCTGTCCTGCAGGGCACATTGTGAACAGGAATTCAGTGGAGCCTTTGGAGAGGTTTCCAATCAACTGCATTACGACTTTTCCTATGAAACCTGGTACTCGTTATTGTCTTTAAAAGATATTTTTTATTCATTCCATCCTTGATACAAGGTATAGTAAACATGGCAGTCTATCTGGAGAAATTTAAGATTATTCCATGTATCTCTGTATATGAAAATATAATCTACTTTTCCCTAAAGCTTCCATTAAGAAACATGCATCACTTAAACATATAAAAGAATTAAAAATTATTCTATAACGAAAAAGAATACTGATATGGGTGGAATATTTATTTTCTTAGTCTTATGTGAAAAAGTAATGTCAACAATAGTATTTGAACAGAACATGGACTAGCACTCATCTTTTGCACATTGTTTAAATTGCTGAACGTGTTTCTAAATATTTCATTAAGTGGCTTTTTTCTATACTATGTAATGCATAAGATTTTTGTATTGTGCCTTTTCTATTATGAGACAAATAAATTGTAGCAGATTGCAGATACCTGAAATTTAACTTGTCATTTGCTGGAGGAACCTCTCTGAAGAAACGAATAAACATCTTGTCCTTCTGAAGCACAGACTGAAATGTCACATAGCTGAAAACTATCTGACACACATTTTGGGGAACTGCAGGGGCTAAGAAGAGGAAATACAGATTCAGCAAAGACCTACAAAAGGGAAATGATAGTTACTTTCCAATGGTCTCATAGGACATTGTGGGATCCAGGTCAGCAGGGTGTCCTTGACACTCTCAGACAGTTCACCAAGGTGGCTCAGTCAGTCAGAAGTGCTGATGCAAATGGAGCAGTGAAGAAAATCCCTGGACAGTGAGTTATTTACAGGGTAAAGGAACAAAGGATGGACAGAAGTCTCTGTTCATTTCTAGGAGCCTTTACTCGAGATAAAAAATACATCAGCCTAAGTTTAAAATAATCTTGTATGGTTGCTAGAAGTAGATGCCTCCCTGTTAACAATCACAACTCAAGATCATAAAGTATTAAGAATCTGAAACTAAGGAAGGGTTTTTTCAACAAAAAATGTAACCAATCCAGACTAACATACTTGATGTTTCCAAAATATCTTGTGGAACACAAAAGAAATGTGTTCTCATAATGTGAATTAGGCCAATGGATTAATGAAAAATTTGAAACCATAATTTCTTTTCCTGGACAGCAAACAAAAAACATTATAGCAATCTGGCAGCAAACTTGCAGGCAAAAATCAAAAAGTTTAGCTCAACAGCAATATTTAAACAAAGATAGTTGGAAGACGACTGCTGTGTTACTTAACTTCTAAAGGGAGATATAGAAGATAACAAAACAGTTCTCCCTTTTTATAGTCTTAAATACATAAAGTCAGATAAAGAAGAAAAATTAAAGAATATCAGTGTGATTTTGAAATGCTTCCCTTCCAAATAAAGTAAAAGGCCTTCCCTCCAAATCTGTGGGCATTGGTGACCATCACTCAACTTATGGAACAATTTTGGGATGTGAAATATCTACCACCACTTATCGGCTCTTGTGTTGGTTCCTTGACCATTCTGTGTCTTTGCTTTTTGAGGGTTAGTAGCCTTGTTTTGGCATTGAGATGAAATTCCACCTCCACCTAAACTGACAAGGTTTTAATACTGCAAATATAATTTTATTGGACAATTACGTTTGTGTTTTCAGGCAACAAAATGAGCTCCTGAAATATTTACAATAGCAGTAGAATAACAGAAACATAAAAACACAGAATGATTTGTGTTGGAAGGGACCTTAAAGCTCCTGGACCTGTCCATGTCACTGATGAAGATGTTAAACAACGCTGGTCCCAGTACCAGCCCCTCAGGGAATGCCGCCCATCACTGGTCTCCACTCGGACATCAAGCCATTGACTGTTGGAATTCTGGAAACTTAGATTTTAAGATTTTAGTGTATAGTAATATACGTGAAGCAACATGGAGGATTTGAGGATTTATCTAAGTCCTTCTTCTCTACCTTCCTCTTCCTACTTCTTCACGGGTGTGGGTGGTTTTCTGTAATTGGTTGTTTAAGTCCGCATTGCGGACTTCAAGAAGTTAGTTATTGGGTTTAAAGTAAAAATAAATTAGGTGGCATTTCATAATTGGATGGATTGTCCTTGAAAAGACTTTGTAGAGATAGAGAGGCACTCCATTTTACCTTGGTTTTCTAACTTGCTAGTTAGAGCTCATGGCTCATGAGACTGTAATATACATAAGAATTAATAAACACCCAAGTCCAAACACAAAACTATGACTCCCCCAATCCTGGCAGAGAAAAAGAAGTCAGAATCATCAGAAATGACCACAGCTCTTTCAGTGAAACCATGCAGATAATTCCTTATCCACTGACTGGTCCACCCATCAAATTAATACCTCTCCACTTTAGAGATAAGGATGTCATGCAGGGAAGTGTCAAATGCTTTGCTCAGGTCCAGGTAGATGACATCAAGGGGTCTTTCCCCATCCACCATCATTGTAAACCTGCCACAGAAGATCATCAAATTTGTTAGGCATGATTTCCCCTTATGAAGACAGGTTGGCTGTCATCCAACACCTCCTTATTTTCCATATGCCTTAGCATAGATTCCAGGTGGATCTGCTCCACGATCGCACCAGGCACCAAGGTGAGATTGACCTCCCTGTAGTTTCCCAGGTCTTCTCTATTTCCCTTTTTAAAAACTAAGGCTACATTACCCTTTTTCCAATCTGTGCTAAGTATTTTCACTTTACGGGTTTGTGGAATTCAAGCTTGTTTTCTGCATATGGCAAGTTTTCAAAGACTAGCCATTTGCAGTAAAACCTCACCAGAACAGCTGGATTCTCTAGTTTCCCATATGAGTACTTTTCTTCCATTTTCTAATTTATGAATAGTAACAATTATATAACAACATAATATGCTTGAAAAATAAATTTGCAAGATGTAACTTAAAGTAAATGAAATCTAATTTTGAGCTTATGCTAGGATAAAAACATTTTTTAACAAGTTCAGTCTTCATAAAATTTTCTGAATAGTTACTTGTTAAAATAAGCAAGTTCTTTCTCAGACACTAACAGAAGTTTTTAGGTATTTTGACTATCAATAAACATTACAAGAACGATTTATTTCCAAAAATTCCCTAACTAGTATCTTCCATCTGAGTCACTAATGAGAAAGATGTTTTTCCTCAAGATGAAGGACAGAAGGATGTGGAGGATGAAGCTCCACAGTGGATATTCTGACAGAATGTTTATACACAAAATAATAACCTTCCCTTACCATCACATCAGTTTACATCACACCAACATCAATGGTTTTCCACAGCTGATACTTGAAACACAATTTTGCTAACACAAGGTAATCTTTACACAAGACCTATTACACATCTAGTTTAATGCTTGCCCTATCCTGCCATTTAAGATGTTAGGGGAGTTGTCTGTAATTTACATTACACTTCATACTACATGAGCTCCCTTTGCACTTTAGAGTTGTGAAAAAGGAGAAACGAGTGTTTCATTTATCCCCTCTCACACACAGACTAACTGACATGCCCTTTATACTTGTTCAAACCAGATTTTGACAACCTGTTGTCAGATCCTGAGATCAGTACTGGGCCTGAGTGTCCCAGCCCAGCCTACCCTGAGACCTCCCCTGCTTGGCCTGGGACCCCTTTCAGCTCATCCTGGGGATGTCAGTCCCTGCCCCGGTGACACTGCAGGAGTGCTGGGCTCCAGCCCCACCTCTGGCTCCTCCTGGATGCTGCCAACACTCCAGGCAGCCCAGCTCAGCATGGATTCCTTGCACACGTGCTACCTCCAGCCCTCTCCCGTGTCATCTTCTGGCCATGGTTCACCACTGCCATGTAGAGGCTGCTGACAGACCCCATAACCAACCCCACATTCAAAGAATGTGGAACTGCACCCATGGGCTACACCAATGCCACTCTTGGAGGGTTGGACAGTCCACCTTCACCACACCCTGACACCTTGCTCCTCAAAAGGGTCTGAAATCCAGAACAACTACTCACCAATGTCTGTCCCAAACCTGCTGATTCCCAATGGGAGAAAAATTTAATACTATAAATATCCTGAGGAGAGTTGCTGGATTCCCCTTGAAACTGATCGTAAACAGTTTTGTGTGCACAGAAATAATAAAAAGCTTCAGAAGTTCACTATTTTAATAATTATCTGTGATATAATTCTTTTAAGATGTCAGCAGACTATAAGCAAGAGCAGATACAAAAAACATCTGAGTAGCAGCAATTCAGTATCTGTATGAGATTTCACAGGCAAGTTACTGCCTTGACAAAGACAAGATCCATATGATGAATTAGCCATTTGAATATGAACAAGGACCTGAAGAGAAATATGCATACAAAGGATAAGGCAGCTTTACCATTTTGATACATCACCCTGTGTACCATAATTTAAAGCAGTGCAATTTCTATAAAGATTATCATAATTTAATTGGTTTGTAAAGAATTCAAGCATTGATGATATGCAACTATACCTATGGTGGGTATAGCAGAGCAGGTCTTTCTGCTCTGTTCTGCACCCCACCAATATAAGTCAGCTCTTCTGCAACACTGACAATCACATCACAATTTCATAAGTCCTGAACTATTATTATGAAGAGGAGTAGAAGTGTAAAAGGAAGAAAGTATTGCAAATACTAAAACTTCTCCCATTAAAATTGTAGAGCATTTAGCTGCACTGAACAAGATGACTTTGAAACTGCTCAGACCCATTATTCCATCTGGGATGGTATTTCTTAGCCCTGCTTCATTTTTAGCATTGATCTTGTTGCTTTGTTTAGCTAGTTTTTGAAAAGCATATCACAACGCCTTTAAGCCAAACTCTGCTTGCTATTTCACTGCCCTAGCACCAACCACCTACCTAATAATCCCAACACAGTGCTTCAGTGGAAAGTAGCAGATCTATGATTATTGCTTACCTTCAGCTGTAATCTCAGCTTGTACTGAGATCCAAGGTCACAAACCAGTGTGGCTGGCCTGAATAACTACTGCATTTAACTTCCTTACAGTCATTTACATTTTTAAGCTGCTGAATAGTACTGTTTATTAGTAGCTGCATTTTACGATTTGACACTAAGAGCAAGCTGATGGTTTCAGAAGAGGCAGAGCTTCCAGTTTACCAATTATGTATTACTAATGAGAACTCATGAAAAACATAATATCTGACCTTAACGCTGCAACACCCTGATAATTAACAATAGCTGTTCCGAAATTAAAATTTCAAACAATAACAGTGGAAAGTATAAATCAAGTAAAGATTTACATATATTCAGGTCACAAGCTAAGTAGCACAAGTATCAGGTCACAAACTAAATTGCAGTATATTCAGTATGTTGCTAGCAATTTTCATAGCTGGGAGATATTATAATGACATTCTTCAAAAGCTTGATTAGAAACTAATGATCAAAAATAAAAAACCTTCTGAAAAATAAATTCTCTGGAAAGAGAATTATTTTCTCTGGAAAATAGTAATTTTTCTTCCACCATAACAAGTATTTAGGTAGCCTTTCAAAACTGGAATTTCAAATACTCATGGACTGAGGATCACTCTGGTCTTGCCTGTGGTAGATCAGGCTTGGGATTCCAAGACACTTATTCAAAACCTTTTGTCTTAAAATGGATGAAATGCACATCAGAAATAACAGAAGAAAATACTGTAATCCTGGGACTCTTTCTTTCCTATAGAAGTGTTAAAACTATTAAGCCAGAACTTGTCTCCTCTTGCTTCTTTTTCCAGGCCTCTGGATTTAGCATGCACAGCTGCACAGCACCTTGTTTTCCCCAGAAATTATAGATTCCTGTCATCAAAATAATTGGATGAGGCATTTGGGACATGTGGGTTCAACTCCTTCAAATCAAGAAGACTTACAAAATAATGCCTCTGTTTCCTGGGCCTGTGCTGTACTTCCATAACATATACACACAATTGTGTGCTTTCAAAGGAACAGTTTGTGATGAGCAAAATGTTAACTTGTAAAATAAATGCAGCAAATGTTTATGGGTAGCTCATTCAAAACTATTCAGTTAATTTCTGCCCTGTTGTACTGGGTAGAATGATTCCCATCATACTCTAAACATAAAAGTGGAGCATTCCATAAAATTTTATCAGCTCCTATTGTGAAAACCCCCAGGAAGCTTTAAATGCTCACTAGCAATGCATCTGGTTTCCGCAGAATTCAAAACTTAGCATAAGTGTATTTGCCTGTGAATCTATGCTATTGACTGACTAGTATTATGCCAATAAATCATAAATACAAAATCTATATTAGGATAACACTGCTGAGGTTTTGCTTCCTTGAAAACTGATGTCTAAAATAAGAGATTTTTGGTACGTTCTAAAACTACATGAAACAACAGTTGATGCTTATACTATTTACACAGGATTCTGTATTCTAGGACATACTCTCCATATGCACACATGATCACTCCCTCTCCAAGAGCAGCCAGCCCAGCCTCTGTAAATTAACTGGGAACACAGTATTTTTTGGGTTACTTCTGACCCACAAGAAGTGACAGTCATCTGTCTGTTCCTGTCTCTCAGTTGCTCGAGGCTGTTGTTCCCACACATTGATTGAGGGATTAGAAGTGGATGCAGATGCAAGGTAAATTTATTTTACAGGCAGTGAATTTCACACAACACACATAAATCTTATTAACTCTTCATTGATTATAACACTGAGAGATTAATAATAGCTATAAGAGTTATTAAGTAAGCTAGAAGTAAAACAGTTTATGGGGTTCCAGTACCTTTTTTCTTTTTTAAAATTTTTTCTGTTTACATTTAGTTAAAGGAGATTATTCTCATGAAGAATTATGAACTAGAGCTCAAATCAATTCTGTAATGAAAGTCTCCCATTGTTTCATCAGGACAACCAAAGGCCAATACTCTGGAAGGCCAGATACCAAATGGACTTCTACATCTCCTGTTGTTAGCTCAGCATTATTTATTAATTGTTTACATGATGGGAAAAGTATTTTGATTGCTACATTTCCAGATTAAACAAGGTGGGATGAATTGTGTAAGGGTTTAAGGTCAGTGGCAGTATTGAAAATTATGCTGACAGACTACAGAAATCATATGAAAAAAAAAAAAAACACCTCCAGAGAAACAAATGTAAATTGTCAAATTAAGAAGATCTAATCAACCAAATGCAGGGAGGATGAATAACAGCTGGCTAGGAATTGGTTCTGTAGGAAAGGATCTATCAATTATAGTAGATTAGAAGCTGAATACCAGTCAGACTACATTTTCTAAAATAAAGTTGTCATCCTGAGATGTGCACGGAGCAGGGTAATTGTAGAACCTTTATATTTTTAAAAATCTTTTAAAAAGTACATTTAACGTTTATACACAAGGACTGACTACAGCTGACCTTGACACTGGGCAGTGGAATTCCACACTTTTGATTGCATGAAACTTCCTCTGAAAATAAAGAGTTGGATGTCTATGAAGTCCACACATTCTGGAAAACACTTCTTCAAAACAAACAAACAAGGAATAATCGAGTTGTTAAAGAAAGATAGCAAGAGTGTAAAGCATAGACAGTGGTCAGTCCACCAGTACTGGCAGCAGCCACTGCCCAGAATGTGTCATTTCAAAACAAATGATGGTACTATAAGGACTTATTCAGCAGCCAGGGCAGTCATAACAGGTAAAAATACTGATTTTGTCTCACCTGTTAAACATTATTTGGAGACAATAAGCATTCCTAGAATAAATGCTGCCACTGCTGATGTTTGCCCACCATTCTGGGATAAGAAATTCTGAGGTGGATCTAAAAGACACATGGGCTTCATTTGCTATGGCATCGTGGCTCATGGTGGTGTCTGGAGCTTAGTGCCATTTATCCAGTACAAAACTAGCAGGACTTCCAGTTT